>OY987244.1:33714628-34064628 GCA_963920765.1 Ulota crispa
TCAAAGCTATAAAGATGAGCAGAATTTTGTATACCGGAGACATTTGTGATGGTCGTGGGAGAGGAAGTGGAGGTGGTGGTGAAGGTGATGGTGGTGTTGGCGCTGGTTCAAGTGGAGGTAGAACGGACCCAAATTCATAAACATGCTGCAAAACATTTGTGTAAATAGTTGGGAAATCTTTGTTACTCCCTCTGTTTCTGAAAGAAACCCAGATTCACCCTTTTCTTTTTGTTTCAAAAAGAAACCAAGATTTGGTCAGAACGACTAGGCTGGCAAAGTTTCAATCTGGTTTCCTCACTCTCCGACAGTCTTGATTACAGCAACCTCTTGAAAACCTAGTTTTAAACACGATTACAGAAATTGCACCCAATCTCACAAAGCTTGGAATCTTGAAAGGATGCAAGCAAACTGACTGGAGGTGAAAAGGGTTGATCAACTTGCGGCTATAGAGGCTGCGGTTCGTAACAAGGAGGCCTTCTGTGAAGAAAAATAAAAAAACTTTTCACACTCTTTCCATAATCGCCTTCCTTCTCTGAAAAGTTTTTTCACTTTAGAAAAAGCACGTTCCCTGGCCCTTTAGCATGTTAACTTGTTCTTAAGAGTGTTAGAGCTTCACATTTTCTATTTTTGGCCTTAAGTCACCACTTTCTTTGAAACCCAGGTTTCTTTCAGCCTGTCAATGTGTATTGTGTAGTGTTATAAATATGTCAAAAACCAACAAATCTATTACTTAGAGTAATATTTACCGGAGGACGTGGCACAGGCTTCTTCTCCTGTAGAAAACAAAAAGAGCTTGTGTAAACATGATGTTATAAGTTCTTTGTTTACTTAGTAGGCATTTTTAGAGATAGACATTTTGCTAGCTTTGATTTTTTCTAAAGCTACACCTCAATTAAAATGGTTTTATTACTTTCCACAATTTGAAAGTAAAAATTTGATCCTCATGTTAATTAAAATTTTAAAAAAATAAAAAATGGTGGCAATTAGAGAAAAAATAACCAAATAAATTGTCAGTAGTGGCCATAATTAAGAACAATAAATTTTTCATAGTTGTTGGTAATTTGAGCTAGTATTTCAAACATATGGTACCATAAATCGGATTGAAACAAAAAATTGTTTGTTTCAATAAACTCAAAATATCAAGATATGTTAGTGAACCAAATAGAAAATATGATACAAATAGGCATATTACAATGAAACTTTTATATTACCAGCTTTGGTGGAAAATCAAAAATACATTGTTCTTCTTCTTCTGAACTTGGTTGTTCTGCTGTAAAGTCAAAAAATGGATCCTTTGGTATAAGCTGCAACACATGAAAACATGTTAGTTTACGGATTTTTTGGCCTCGTTGTAGCCTTTGATTCTTTAAAGACTGTGACTAATGAAGAAGTTGAAAATCCTCTAAACTAAATCCAAAAACATTATACATGATCAAAACAGAATATAAAGGTGTTAGAATACATTACAACTTCTGAAAAGATCTGTTTGCAAAACTTTTCCCCGGCCTTCTTTTTCATTTCATCTTCTTCAGCTTTATGAACTTCTTGTGAGAGTTCCTAACACCGCAAATTACAATGTTAATAGATTTGGACCATCTTATTCAATTGTAGGTACTTTCTTTTTCTAATTTATTGTTCATACTAAAAAAAAAACATGAAGCAAATTTTGAATTGAATAACCAGTTGTTAAGAGAGTTCTAAAAATTTCAATATTATATCAGGCCAAATTTGTGTTTGTTCATTCACATTCATTTCCATGTATGTATAAATACATGTGTATATTCACATATATACATATGTATTTATACATGTATAAAAACACTTGAACAAATTAGTTTTTATTCTAATCAACTTTTAGCACATAACAACTCAATTTTTTTGGTAACCCACCTCAACTTTTCCTATCATTCCAGAAAACATATCCGTTAGTTCTTTTTCTTCATGATTTGTCAAATCTTGAAAATATTCATTAGTATGTATTGAACTTTTGGGAGAAGGAGACATTGTTTTAATTGACCATCGTTTTGCCTCATTTTCTTTTTGCTGCAAATTATGACATTGTAAAATTAAAACCCAATGTATCATTAATAAAAAGATCGTTTGATGAAAATTGCCCAGTATTATTAAGAAAGATATAATTAAATAAAATTTGGAGGTTAGAATACATTTATAAAATAGTAGGCACATGTTATAATGGTATAAACAACTATAATTGGTGTTAAAACAAGGGAATTGATATGTGCACACCAGGGTTGATATATGCACATTCCTTGGGAGGTAAATTATAGATTTCTACCATCAAAAAGTTGAATTTGAGAATTTTGAATTCAGATTTGGATTTAAAGACCATGATTTAGTCTAGAAACACAAAAAATGTTGCAATTGAACAATACCCAATGAAAAAGCTTAGCTAGGGAGAAAAGCGTTATTTTTAATTTTGTTTGTAAAAAAAATAAAAGTTTTCATTGGGTGTTGTTCAATTATAACCTTTTTTGTGATTCTAAACAAAATCATGGTCTGTAAGTCCAAATCTAAATTCAAAATTCTCAAATTCAACTTTTTGATGGTAGAAATCTATAATTCACCCCACGGAGGTGTGCATATATCAATCCCCAGTGTGCACATATCAATCCCCTAAAACAATTTGTATAATTATAACTGAAATTTAGTCTTACTTGACAAATAAAAAGATATCGCAATCCTTCTTCAGCATGAAAAAAAAGAAATCGAATGGTTGGAAGTGGATGAAATGGTGGGTCAACTTGTAATAAATCTGTGGGCTTGTGCATGCATTGGAAAGGTCCCCCTTTACTTTCTACAAAAAGTTTCCAGTCTTGGTCAATATCAAATTGCAATAGATTTTGTTGTCGACTAAGTTCAATAGCTTTTGCACTTAATTCACGCAGTTTTGCACGAATTATACGTCTTGCATCTTGAATTTGAATGTTTTGTTGCTTTTGAGCCTTTTGAACATCTTTTTCTGCCAATTTCTACAAACATTTGTATTTAATATATAATTTTTTTACATGGTAGAAGTTTTTTATAATTTGATGAATTGCAAGCATGCTAGTTCAATAGTGTTAAATCATCTTATTTTTTTAATACAATATGCATTATTAAGCCTTAGACAAAGTCACCTCTTGTTTGCATTGTGCAATGAGTTTATCTATTTCAATTTCAAAATCAGATCTTGTATCTGGACCAACATCACAGCCTGGAAGGTCAATGTTTTCCAATAGCCAATCTGCATAGGCTTCTAATATTTTTTCTATGTTTTTACTAGTCTCTTCTGAAATCAATGGAGTTTCTAAAATTTGACGATAAACAAATATTGAATTTTCCTCTTCTGGATCAAGTTTTGGTACTATTGGGTTTATAATGTGTGGTAATGTGGGCAATATAAATTCAAGTTGAAGCCAACAACAATCTGTTTGAAATTTTACTTTGTTGCTTAGTTGTTTGGCTTCAAATCTTCTTGCAAATTGTGAAGTTCTTCTTGTAAGTAGCCAAGGCGTAATAGGAAATGACGTTTGCATTTTTTCTTCATCTTTCAAAAGTTCATTTAAAGTCTTTTTACTTTCATTTTCAGTTGTAACAAATGTATGCACATTACAATCTTCTTCAAAGACAAGACATTTATCATCTTTTTTGGTACAATGTTTATTATATAATTTTGATGTTTCATACATTTGATACATTTCTTCAGATAAGATTTCATAACCATATCCTCCATCATGAACCACAAATAAGCGAGGAAATGGACCTAATACAATTGGCTCAAGAAGTTTAGAAGGTTCTGGTGTTGGCATTGGAGTAGGTGTTGGTTTCCAAGTGCCTAGAGGTTCTAAGTCAAATCCATCAAATGGATCAAACAGCTTTCTTGGTTGCCCTTCTTTAGCCATCATCTTGAGCTTTGTAGACTCCTTTTCCATAGTTGTGTTAGAATTTCCTTCCAAAGGCTCTTCTAAACCACAATCTTTAGAACCAACTTTAAGAGGTTTTTCAAAATCTGTTGCAAGTTTGTTATGTTTATTTCTGAATTTTTTGAGATTAAATTAAATTTTTAACATTCTTGTTTGAAATCTTAAAATTTTGTAATATCTCACAATTTTTGGAATTTTTGTTAAATGTTAAAATACTATTTCAATAGCAAACCTATTTAATACCTTTTGTATTCTGTTGTAGTTTATTAACATTATTCACATCTTTTGAATCATGGTTATTCAACACATCAGCAATTGCTTTATTTTCAACTTCCGCAATAGTTGGCTCTACAATTTTATCTGTCAATTCTTCAGATCTTTTTGCTATTTGGTTAAATAATTCACTGTTGATAATGGACTCATAGTCACATCCTCTTCCAAATACTTTAAATCCAGTGCCCATATTGTTTGTAAATGTCAAGCTACCTTCCAACTAAAGGATTTTTTTGTTCAAACTCTTATTTCTATATTATTTTCACAAAATGCAAAGGAGCATATATCCTAATAATATAATGTCATAACTCACCAACTAGTATAAACTTCACTTAAAGCATACATAAATAAATAAATGTTTACCACATCAAAAATATAAACACCATGGGTATTTATAGGGGGGAGAATATCAATTTCATTATTTGAGTCTTCAATTTGCACCAAATCTTCTTGCTGAGGTGAATTTTCAATTAGTGGTGCATTTTCCTTAATATTTATAGGGGGGAGAATTTTGCGTTTATTATTTGAGTTTTCAATTTGCACACAATCTTCTTTTTGAGCTAAATTTTCAATTATTGTTGCATCTTCTTGCTTTCTTGACGTAGAAAAAGGATCATATGTCACACTGCTTCCAATAGAATACAAAGTTGCTCCTCCTGGCATTGTAAAAGTTAATTGTGATTTCTCTTTAGACCAAGTTGCAACATATTGACCATCTTCAGTTGCAAACTCAACACATGTGCCACATCCAACCTGCTCAGGTGTAGAAAAAACAATCAATGTATATATTCATTGGTATCTAGGATTATACTCAAAGATTCAAGTGTTGCAGACTAGTTACTTTGCCTTCAAAACAGTATAATTGCATGAAAATAGCCTCTTAGATCAAATAATATTTAATTCAAAAGAAAATATTAGTTTAAATTTTGATGATAAAAGAACAAACTACTCAGATAAAAAGTTAAAAGTGCTAATATGGTTTTGATTACCTTGCCATGAACTTTAGCAAAGCCGTCTTTACGCACGTGCCAAACAGTTGAGAAATGTGGTTTTGGTGACTCCGGTTCATTAAGATCTGAAACATCTTCCGGAGGTGGCGTACTATACCACTCTTGACGGCATCCAGGCGGTTGGGGAGGCCACACCCAATCAAGAATTTCTCTAGGAGCTTCACCATATCCTTCTGGTGCCCAAGTTTGAGAATGTTTCTTTTGTGCTTTTGCAAAATCGCTAAGCTTCACACCCATCTTGTTTGGAAGTTCAGAAAGTAAGCCACTAAGTGGTTGCTTCTTCTTGTAACTTCTGTCAACATTTGTTTTCTTAGAATTGTCAACTTTTTGCACAATCTTAGGCTTTACACCAACTTCATCTTTTGGTTGAATGTCTTGAGTTGAATCTTTGTTGACATTAGCTTTGTTATCAATTCCAACAATAGCGGTGGGATTCTTTGAGACGTCCATTACCAAAGAATTGTTTTGCAATACAAGATTGTCCTCACCTTCTAGGAGGGGCTCTTTCTCTTGCTCTAGAGGGCATGAAGTAGGCCAATCGTAGAGGTATTCCGGAGGAACAACAACCTCAGCAGGGATAGGAGGAAAATACTCCCAAACTTCACTATAAATGTGAGTGCCATCAGCATGTTGCACTAGACAAGAGCATTGCTCTTCACAAGTGACCATAACTACTAAGTCTTCCCGAGTTATAATTTCATCTCCAGTGTCTGGATCATAAAATTGAACTACTTTAAGATCAGGTAGTTGTGTCAAAATGGGCTTGGCTGGTTCTTCTTCTTCTACTAAAGCATCTGAAAGTTATCAACATTTAAAAGTATTTGAGATCACATCCTATAATGTGTAATCTTAACTATCTCAAAAGCTTCAATTTGCACAATTATATTGAAGTTTTTTTCTTATTGTAATTTGTTCATTTATACAGAAAACTACTATATACGTGAATTTCATAAGTACAATTTAGATCATCACGTCCAACTTTCTACAATATACATGAATTTCAAAAATACACTTTTGGGCATCATGTCAAAAAAATTGGCTTTTTTTTTAGTGTAGTAGGATTTGCATTAACTCTATACCTAAACTGTTTGTTGCTTCCACACGTGCAGGTTTATTTTCATCTGATGGAGGATCTTGCTGCAAAAAAGGGAGATTTACTTTTGGAATGATGGAGAAAATGGTCTTTTTCTAGTTTGTTAGAATTAAATCTTTATGTCAAATTGATAATAATGATTGTGAGCTTTAAATGAAAACAAGTTTCAGATGAAGTAAGTAATCAAGTCACCTTTATTAGTGCATTTACTAAGACCATGTTCTAATTGATATATGTATTAGATGATAAACTCAAATTCTCTATGTGAAAAAAAATTGCAAGAAATTAAATGCTTACTTGTACTACTAAAAACCCACTATTATTGGCAGTTATCCAACATGAGCTGCCTTCAAGGTCACTTCGCCAGTCACTTACATTTCCTTGCCGACACAAGACCTACTAGTTTTTCAAAAATGTGTGTAACAAGTTTAGTATCAACATAAAAAAACATAAATTGAATGCTTTATATATGGAAATATATTCTAAAACAACAAAGCAAATAAATTCTACCTTGTTAATGAATATCAATATCATTTGTTAAGATGTTGAACTTGATATGTAACTATATATGTGTGCATATACATATAACAATCCAAATGTAGGATTTTAAATTAAAAATGGGTTTGTGTAGTAAAAATGGTTTTGAATTTTAAAATGACCTCTTGCAAAAGATACTAACTTTAGACATGTAGAATCATTTTTATCCAAATTCAATAGTTATAATGCTTATTTCAAACAAATATAAAAGATTGGCTGAAACTCAAGAAATGGAGACCAAAATAGAAAGTTCATCAATTACTTATGTTTTTAGTTTTTTTAAAGTGTTCATAGTTTATTAATTGCCTAGGAATCCTAGGATTACTTAAGAATCAATGTTGACAAACAAAAATCCTTGATTTGTAATACAAACTAACAAGCCTCCTATGCTATGGTAGCTTAGGTTTACATGATGTAACTAAAATTAAGAATCTATGATATCACTAAATCTACAATTTATTCATTTTTATTTATTTTTACATCACACTAAGTATGAACCATTTTTTATCATGTACTTCAAAGAATTTTAGTACATAAAACTACCATTGGGTTCAACTTTGCCAAACTTTTTAGTCAGATGTATTCAATGTGGTTTTAGAGTACATTGTTTTTAATTTCAAAAACAAAATGAACAAAATTGAAATAATAATGTAAATTTCCTATGCATTGTTTTCTAAAAAAAATAACATAAATTAGTGTGTGTTTTAGTGGACCTTCCAAATTAACCTCTAAATGCCCACGGCACCAAATTTTGGTGTTCAAGAAATTTGAAAACCTTGTTAAAGGTAGAGATTTGACTATTTTAAGGTTTTTTTTTGGAGAAGTTGCAAGCTATAGTTAGCTCTAGCGTTTGATTTTAATGTCCACCATACCTTATTCCAATTGTTTTTGGTGCAAGCTAAATTGCAAGCATGCCTCTTATGCACCAGAAACCGTGATGAATAGTGTCACTAAAGAGCCTATGATAAATTGTCACATTGAAAAAATGGATAACAATTTGAGAATAAAGTGAAAATTTCCCTTGGACACTCTCTTGGGCAAAGAGGGCCCTTCCATTGAAAATTCATCATTTAATAAAATCAAAATGTGATTTTAGACCAATATCACTTGGAATGTCTTTGTTCTACAAATTAAAATTCATTCACACTTAAATTCTCTTTCATTCATCATAATCTTTTTGTAAATAACTAGAATTAAGACATTTTTTGTATTAGGTGGTAACTCTTTGATAGTTCTATTGCAAGCTCATTTATGAAACCAAGGTCATAGATTTGAGAGGAGGGTCATCGGTTTTAAAGTAACAACAACAAATACTAAACCACCATAAGTGGTTGTTTCCCATTTTTGTACACAGAAGTTGTCATTTTTGCATTAGAAGTTTTGGACACCAAAAAAAACTAAAAAAATTCCATACTCATCCACATTCAAATTACTCAATTACAAACACTTGAAAATTTGTGTGGCCTTTTTGGAGGTTCTTTTGGTAGCACCATCTAGAAGCCTTGAAGTTCAAGATCCTACGGTTCAAATTTTGTTTTGATGTTCAAGAATGATCTTTCAAAGACAATTCAAAAACTTCAAAACTATCTTCCAAAAACAAGAACACCCTTGGGCATTTAGGGGTTAACCATTGGCAAAGATGAAACGTATTGACTGCTTATTAACACATTTCAAATCATTTATAATAGATTCTACTAATCCTAAATTATTCTTGGGTAAATTCAGGTAATAGTAGCCACTAACAACATTTTAAGGTCCTTGATTGAAAACTTGATGTAGATTTTAATGGAATATTTGTATGCCATAATGTATTCAATTACCTCATAAATTTATTCAATGTTATTACTGATGGTATGTTCTATCTAAAACCTTTTTTTTTTGTAATAATAATCTAATTTTTGCTTTTAGCATCCAAATAAAAAGTACAAAAGAACAATCACTTGCCCACCATTAATCTTCTTGCTATTTGATGGAAAGTTCAATACCATTAATTTATTATCAATAAACATATCTACAAGCATAAAAACAGTTATATATTAAAAAAATCACAATTTCAATATATTATGATTGTTATAATATGTATTCCATGAAAAAACCATTGAAAACACAAGGGTTATTTTTTAAGTGGCTCAAGTCATCTTATGTTAGCTGCCATGCAATTTTGGACCATGTATATTACTAGAGGACCATAATTTTTTAAAATATTTAACTTGTTTTTCTATTCAATCACATTAGACTAATTATGGACTAAAACAATAAACTAGAATTAGACATGGTCATGGTGATTGAGGAATTATGACGCCATAGACATCTCCTAAAATTTAACTCTCCAATCATGAATTGTATCCAATGAGGAATCTTACAATGCACCAATAATTCATAAAAACATCTAAGTTTTTTGCACCTCCTAACGTAATTCTTATTTATAAAACTATCAATTGTTTAATTTTTTTAATCATGACATCTTTACATATTAGGGAACAAAGAATGATTGTTGAGTATAACAAAATCAATTGTGTATAATTGAGCCATGTTTTGATACTACATGTTAGTTCACTTAAAATTCCTTTGTGTTTACATGCTCACATGGCTTAAAATGGACATCTCTAAATAAAATATTGAAGTGGATCAAATTTTGGATTTTTTTTAATAGTTTAACCATAAGATCTATTTTGTCACTTACTTACGTACACCCTCTCAAAATTTCAGACTTTGTAAGGGCATACTTTATTACATCATGACACTCACAGTAAGGTTTAAGCATTTTTTGAAATTTGTCTATGTTGTCAATTTTTTTTGGTCATCCAAAATGAAATCTTCCACTTTATGAATTTCAAGTGCAATTTGGATTTCTTGTAGAGCATGAAGTTGGTTATATGCCTCACAAATTTCATAATCACCCAATGCTTAAAACATACTAGAAAAAAATGGAAGCAAAAATTGCTTCATTGAAATTGTCATTATACTAAGAAATTTTCATTAATAAAAGTTCTTATAGAAATTAATCTCAATTACAATTTCCAAACAATGTAACCTTAAGGCTTAAAGCATCATGTGGAGTACTTGCCAAAATGATTTTTTCTTAAAATAAAAAATAAAATAAAAGTTATTACATAGTCACTGAGAGTTCATTGCAAATTTTGCCCATTGACCAAGCCATTGTAAAGAGCTTTTGAACAATTTGTGGACAACACCCTTCTTCAATCCTTTGTGTTTAATTTTTTTCAAGGATGCATGTGTTGACACTTAAAAACACATGTAATACCATATCTCACTCAAAAATCATTTAGCTCTCATTTTTTTGGGATTAATGCAAGTTTCTCAATATGAGCACATACACCTTTATTTTCACAATCTTATATCTAATATATATACAAAGAAATGTTTGCCCAAAGATGTACAAAGCCCACTTTGGGCTTTTTAGTCCTTGAGGAGTTAGTAGTAATTATTTTCTTCAAAATAGTTTTTTGTGATAAAACTTAAGATTCTAGTTACAATAAAATCTAAAATTTAAAGCAATAAGTTGCTCTTAGATAGGATAATTTTCTTTTTTGTTCCTTATACTTTTGCCCTTGAAATGAAAAAAAAAGATTTGAGATGATTTACTTGAGCATCTCCATTGCTTTTGTATCGTATTATTGTGCCTGTAGGTAGAATGCAACGCCAAGCTTCTATATCTCCTTTTTCTTGGAGAAGTATGTCTTTGATAGTTTGAATGTTGCTAATTTTAATGTCTTTTATTTCTTCATCTCCTTCATCTTTGTCTGCTTGTGGGCTTTCTTTTAGAATTTCTTTTGGAGCTTCTTTTACGACTTCTTTTGGATTCTTTTTGTGAATATCTTTTGAAACCTCTTTGGTAGTACCAATTTTTGTTGATGCTTCTTCATCTGTAATCAAAACTCATAATATTAATTTTCCACTTACATAATCTCTTACTAGTAATTTTACTCTTGGTTTTCAAAAAAATAACAAAGACTTGGTGTTGCATTCTTGTACCTGTTAAACTTTCAACAAGTTCTTCTTGTGCATACATTTCTGAAGGAAACATAAGGATAACTCCCTTTGAATTGATTTCAACTGTTTTATTTTCTGTATTGGTAATTTGCAAGCTCATTGTGCCGTCTGCAGCAATAAAGAAACAAACTACAAGGCCATCCCTTAAGATGGCAAATACGCTCTTAATAAGTGGTGACTCAGAATTGTCATTTGGGCCATAACCTCGTAGCAAGATCATATTCCCGTCCTAATGAAATTGGACACAATATCAAAAGAAAATGAGTATAGAAACACACTTTGAAACTCACATAATTTATAGTTTATGTCATGATAAACATCTATAGACAAGTAATCTAAAATATGTCATTATAATTGAGTTCAATTCAATTAATTAACATTGAATGAAAAAATATGATATACTTTAATAACGGTTGTTTGGGGTTCCCATTGAATGACGCTCTTTGCTGGAAGGCCAGTCCATACAAGACCTTGTTCTTCTGTTAAATGGCATTTAAAATTTTCCAAAATAGTTCCATCACGTTGTTCAATATCATAAGTTGCATGTTTATTATGAATAGTCATTGACGGTAACGGAGAATCCATATTTGCAACAAACTCACCAAACCCCATCTGACAATTGGCATGTACTTAAGTGGAATTTTAGAAATGAATTAAAAAAAATCAAAATGGAATATGCAGAACATTCTAATACTTGGGTACAACCATCTTGCTACTATATGAATATTACATTTAATAAAATCCACACATTTTGAATTAAAAACAAAAAACACATTACATGAGTTATTTTTGTTTATTTACCTCAGATGGGACTGTTCCCTCCCATTCATGGTCTCTTTCATCTGCATATAAAGCTTCAAGTAGAGTATCATCATCCCTATCATACCTAAAATGAACAAAAAAATCAAGAGTTATAAAGTTTGTTGTGGACACATTGAATCATGGTAGTTTGTTATGATAAAATAGAAATATGAATTTTAGAAGATGCTTACTTACCTTCGTACTCTATATGGTAGATGAGTTTTGGCTCTACCATAAACTTCTCCCAAAAGTCCATCCACAAGTGATTCTATCATTTTTCGATTTAAAATCTTTTGAAACAATGGAAACATATTTGATGATTTTGATGATGCCATTGATAGTGAAGAGAGATCTGGTTTTGGTGGAGTTGGAAACCAATAAATCTTGACCCCAGGACATCCACAGTCTACAAGATATTTTTCTTTTTCAAGAGCTTTACTTTCACAATCTGTCATGCCATTGTCTATTTCAGATTCTTTGTCTTCAATACATATGCTTTTTGGAGGTGTTTCTTCTTGAGAGTCAAGGACATTAAACGCCTTTCTTTGATCTTTTAAGAGCATTTCTAAAAACATTTTCTATACATACCAAAATAAAAAAGGAAACATATCACAAAAGAAATATATATGTATATGTATGTATGTATATGTATGTGTATGTATGTATATACATATATATATATATATATATATATATATATATATATATATATATATATATATATATATATATATGTATATATTCTTGAAGTGATTCAAACCAAATTTTGATTAATAATTGTGTTTATGTTTATATCACCTAAAATGAAACTCAAATATCTAAATGTTTTATTCATAACAAAAATATGATAAAAATGTTTGAATTTTGAATTAGTTAATAGACAAACAAATCATGATTCACCAGCTTTCTGTATCTTTTAACTGCAGCAAGATTAACAGGCACAAGTGAGAACAATGGACCATTTGGGTCTTCTAGTATTTCCAAAATCACAGGTGGACCATAAATATCATCCAACTCTTTATACCGAGGATATGTTTCTCCAGATGTCTGTTTTCCGCCACTAGCAAACATTGCTAAAGCTTCTAGACATCTTTGCCTTTTTTCTTTTGTTAAAAATGGGGTAATGGGCATATATGCTCGATTTTTACCTTTAAAAATTTGCAACATCAAATATTAGGCTTTTTATTAAAATGTAAACAAAGACCGTGGTTTCACTTGAATGGATTAACAATTTGTGTGGACATGTATCAAATTTGGTTTCCAATGTAAATGGAGTTCAAACCTGGAGATGCAAGCAATGACAACATACGCTTTTCAACTTCAATGGCATCTATAGAATCCCAGAATTCTAAAATTTGTTGCTTTTGTTTTATTGCAAGTCTTTCCACTCTATTGAATTCATGAACAATTGATAAGTGTTCTTCAGCATCTTGAGTTTTAGTAGATGAACCCTCTGATAATTTTGAGATTTGACTCATATCATCGTCTATTTCAACCCTTTCATTCATAGCAAGTAAGATGTTACATTCTTTTGGTATTGGTTCTCCAATTTTTGAAACTTGTTGTTCTACTATTACGGAACCTACTTTTGATGACTTTTTATGTTCTTGCATCTTCATACTTGATTCTTTTCTTTCCAAATTGTTTGATATTGATGACTTTTTTTGACCAATTGTTTCAGCATATGCTTCAAGTGCAATAGCTGTGGCTTTTGCAGCTTCCTTATTTGCTTCAAATGCAGCAAGATTTGCTGCTTGTAAAGCTCTTTGAGCAGCTTCGCTTGATACTTGCCTTTCTATTCTTTGCATTAAGTCAAAGAGAACTTCAGATGGTTTGCACATGCATGAAAGTCCATGACCTAGTTTTTGAAAAGTATTTTGCAAACTTTTAGCCACATACTTGTTTGCTTTAGCCACCTTTAAAGCTTCCAAATCTTCACTTGGGCATTCATAAAGGGATACTTGTCCAACTATACAATGAACAATAATTGGAATACTTAATAAATTTTTGGGCACTTCATCTAGAAGCTCCTTATAGTACATCATGTCTACATCCTAGGCAACAAACATGGTTGTAACTCACGAATAAACAAATGACTAAATAAGCCAACTATGTTGTCAAAGTGATCATTTACAAAAAAATGAAATTGTAAAATGAAAATCACCTTTGACGGTTTGGCCTCTGGAATTTCACATTTTTCTGATATATATGCCTCTAATGCAGCAAATGCTTCCATTTGTTGTTTTAAGACAATTGTAGAATCAACCACCGCTTTAGCAACTTGTTCATATGGTAGGCCACTAGTTGGTTGACTTGGTGTTTTAGGTGGAGGAGCTTTACTTGTTGTTTTTGTTTCTAAATCCTATAAGAAAGGGTTCTTTTGAATGCTTGATTTAAAAAGAAGTGTTGTACAATCTTACATTAAATTTAGAAAGTAAATATATATAATATTTGAATGGCTATTAATTGTATATAGAATGTAACTCAAAGTTCAAAAGTAAAATTTAGAGTAGATTTGAGATTAATCAAAATCTAACTTGCTCGAATGCAAAAAAATCGAGATTTGACAAACTTTAATCCATTGCATATTCCAATTGTGGTATCATGCATTTACCACTTTTATCTCCCTAGTATTACAGTTGTAAAACTCTAAACCTCTCTTGATGCTCTTGCAAATAAACAAAGAGTCATCATGTTCAGATGTACATTTGGTGTGATGTCAAGTTGTGCTTCAAGTGGTGGTGGATCTTCATATAAGACATTAATTATGGGAAGCTTTCTTGAAGGGTGGTCAAGTTTAGAAGCCTTTGTCAAGGCAAGCAACTCTTGTATCAATAGTGGAAGAGGTGGTGCCGATTCACTAGAAACATTGTTAATTTTTGTTGTTGCATCACTTTTTGTTAGTGGCGCAGTTTTTGTTGCTGGCGGAGTTTTTATTGCAGATTGATTTGATTCAACCTCAGTGTTTGGTAGACGAAGCAAAGGTGGCGGCTTTTTTGCTACATTGAAAATAGCTTGAAAAATATTTTTGACCGTGACTTGCTGGGAAAGAGCCTCAGCAGTATTTCCAAACCCCACGCACCAGTAAATACGTGTGGTTGTCATAGGATCATTTTTCTCAAAGTCTCCTTTTACATCCCAATATTGAGCTACTTTCACCTATAGAAAACAAAACACATTTGATAAAACATTGGATTCTCCCTTTTATAACTTAATTGCCACAATCAAATTTATTTTTTCTCCTTAAAGGACCATTGTTCCCTTACAATACAAATGGGATTCAGGCATGTACCAATGCTTATACTAGTATGTGTGATTTTTTGAATATTTTATAAAGAGAGTGACTAGGCGGACACCCCCTAGTTGCTTTGCGGACACCCCCCATAGCTGAACCTATTAAATTTGAGATTGTTATTATGCTAAAATATGAAATAAAATCAAAGCAATACTTTGGCATACATTTGCATTTACAAGTATTGCAAACATACAACAAATCTGCCTCATTTGCTACACAGTCAAGAGTCAAACCAGTGAATGAAGGGAGCAATTGGTTTAACTCCTAACCGTGTCACAAACAAGATAAATCTGTTGTGTGTTTGCAACACTTATAGAACACACAACACTTGTAGACGTAGATGTATGCTAAAATATTGCTTTGATTTTATTTCATATTTCAACGTAATGATAATCTTAAATTTTATAGATTTGGCTATGGGGGTGTCCACGTAACAATTGGGGGGTGTCCACCTAATCGCTCCCTTTACAAAAGTTGGAAAATTCAAAGACCTATGTGGGCATTTAATTTTTTTTGTTTGAGGGTTTAAGTAGTTATGCAAGAATTTATCAAGAATAGGGGAGGAGGGGTAGTTTGAAGAGGGCCTCTTTTTTGTAAAAGGGCATTGACTCCAAAGAGGGTTAGCCCTTATAGGCACAAATGTGTGGCCATTTGGGCAAATGGGAGTGGAGTAGAAGGGCCCATCTTGGGGACTCCCAACCCTCCATTCCTTCTACCCCTTATAAAATTTGGTGCTTTAATTTTTTGAGCAATTTGAGTATTTTGTTTATTTATTGAAAAAACTCCAAGTTGTAGTATTTTAGGATTCCTTGGTTTTAAACATTTGGATTAGCATAATTCAGATTTTGAAATGTACATAATGCCTTCAAATTTGCCTTGTGTATTTGCAAATTTTATGACCTTCCAACATTGCAAGATTTTATGCAATATGTTGTACTCCTCCAATTCATATGAAAACCTCCCCACACATACCTAACTTGGTCTTCTACATGGAAGAATTAAAACTCAACTTTGTGTAGAGCAATATTAATACTATAGGAGTGGTCAAAGACTTTTGAAAGTTTCAAACAAGAAGGGAAAATTTTGATTTTTCTTTTACTTTAGATGTCAAAATCTCACTCATCTCCATTGGAAATAAGTTGATGTTTTTTTCCACAAGTACCTCTAGTAATTTAGGAAAAAACCCTATGGTTGGATTTCTGGGAATTTTTTTTTCCTACTTTCCTACTCATTCTCCTAAAAGTGGCAATTTTCAATGACTTTAACATAAGAAAAAAAAAGCTTGGGTCCATTGAGGGTTAATACATGCAAACTAAGGAAAATGAGCCGATTTGATAACTGTTTTCATTTATTGAGCCATATCATGTTCATGTGAAAATAAAACCCAACATTGCAAATGTGAAAGTTTTAGCAAACGGTATATAGCACAAATGTAAAAAATGGAACTCAAAAGGAATTGTTGCGTGCAAGTTTATAAGTTTTAAAGTGGACCACAAAAATGCTCAATCATGTACCCACTTTGGAAACCATTCAGTTGTTATTATTTTTGCATGTTGTTTCAATTTAAGGCCCTTGTGTCATTGTTTTGCACATTGATACATATCATTTAAAAATGATCTCCATCAAAAATATAAAAGACACATAATATCCTATCTTAATTTGAATTGCATTTGAAGTTACTTTATTCCATACAGGAATAAGACTTCATCAACAATCAATTGAATGCAATGAGAATCAATGTTGCAATCTCTATATGATATTTAAAAATATGTATGCAACTTTTAGTAAAGTGTGGATAATTGAAAACTTCAGAATAATATTCCATTTTTTTATTTTATTAAAGATACATGCAAAACATTTAGAGATTTCTCATACTTTCTTTATGTATTGGAAGGTCTTTTGATGTTTTGCCAAAACATCTATAAATCTTTGGATGTTATGCATGGTCCAAAACTACATGAGAAATCTAATAAGTTCAAAATTTAATGTAAAATGTAGAAAATCTTAAATCACACAAACAATCCTCATTTGATAAATGTGGTGCATATGTCTGAGTGAATTTTTTTTGAACTAATAGACAATTGAAAACTTAAAAATGAGCTTCCTATTGCATTTACATTAAGGAAAATATAAAAAATAAGCCTAACAAAATGGTCATATTTCAAAAATAGGTTTGACATTTAAAATACATCAAAAGTAGGCCTCACCAAACATCAGAAGTAGGTCTTGCAACTATGGTGGCTCAAACATTGCACATGTTTATTTATTTTCAAATCAAATTGGTTTGTGGTAGTTTTGCATATAGTGACCAAGACCACAACATCAATTGCAATGTGCCGTGCCCTTGCCATTGTTTTTGCTCACCATGTTTTACAAATTCAAAAATTTTGGCATTTTAGAACATAGAATCAACATTTTAGTATTGTGATCACTGATCTTCAATTTTTACGCAATCTCAATCAAGCATACAAGTTTTGGAGTTTAAAAAAACCAAACCTCTATTCTTGTTGATTTGTTTTACATGATATTTATGGTTTTACATGGTAATTGATTAAAAATTGGTAATACATTTTTGAAATTTGATTGATGGATGCATAGGAAACATCCATACACCCATTTTTTCTTTTAACAAGTATCTCCAACAAGTTTCAAAATTCTTCCTATGTAGCTTTTAATATTGGGTAACCACAACCAAATTGAAAAAATAGATAATTCTTTATGATAAGTAGATATTTCTTTTTGACTCAATAAATATGATAAGGTTTGAATCTTTGAGCATAATCATATGGTTGTTTTGCCAAAAGCTAATTGAAAAAATAAAAATATCTATTTTTTCAGTTTGATTGTGGTTACCCAATATTAAAAGCTACATAGGAAGAATTTTGAAACTTGTTGGAGATACTTGTTAAAAGAAAAAATGGGTGTATGGATGTTTCCTATGCATCCATCAATCAAATTTCAAAAATGTATTACCAATTTTTAATCAATTACCATGTAAAACCATAAATATCATGTAAAACAAATCAACAAGAATAGAGTTTTGGTTTTTTTAAACTCCAAAACTTGTATGCTTGATTGAGATTGCGTAAAAATTGAAGATCAGTGATCACAATACTAAAATGTTGATTCTATGTTCTAAAATGCCAAAATTTTTGAATTTGTAAAACATGGTGAGCAAAAACAATGGCAAGGGCACGGCACATTGCAATTGATGTTGTGGTCTTGGTCACTATATGCAAAACTACCACAAACCAATTTGATTTGAAAATAAATAAACATGTGCAATGTTTTGGCCACCATAGTTGCAAGACCTACTTCTGATGTTTGGTGAGGCCTACTTTTGATGTATTTTAAATGTCAAACCTATTTTTGAAATATGACCATTTTGTTAGGCCTATTTTTTATATTTTCTTTTTGTATTATGGTATATTAAATGTCACTTGGAGCAACATTAACCCCTACATGCGCATTTTCTCTATAAGGGACAAATTTAATTTTGTACATGCTTATTCTATTTGGATTTTTTTTAGTTTTTTTGATTTTTTTTCCAAAGATGGAGTTTTCAAGGGCAAAATGGGGATACAACTTTTATATTGGAATTGGATTTATGGTTCAAATGTTATGAGTGTAGTATGTGTATTTTTTGAACTAGGGGCAAGTTAGGCATGCCATTTTTCATCAACTTCTCTTAAGGGCAACCAATGAAGGCATGACCCTTCATTGGAGTACTTCCAAAGCAATAGTGTACTAGATAAACACATTATTGTAATTGTACATATAGTAGCTTTTGAAATGCAATAGCTGTTAAAGATTTGGTTTTTCTTTCAACTTTTTGTGGTTGTCAATAAATGTAAAGTCTTTGAATCCTTTGTTTGAATTTCAATATTTAAAAACTAGCCCTTAGAAATTTGAATCACAAAAACCTCAATATAGTGTGAATTTCAAGCACATGTTTGCAATGCATGGCCATGTAGAGTGGATTCCATGTCTCCATTGGCCTTGGAAGTTTGTAGAGACATGCCTAACATGATTTGGATCATGTTAGACAAATCTCACCCACATCCATAGTGCAAAAAATGTTCACCACATGTGGTTAAAGGGGTCTGAAAATTATGGACAAAGATTAAAAAAAACTTATTATACTAACTTCAAATGGTTATATCTCTCAACATGTATGGTCAAACCTCATGAAACTTTCACCATGGTTGCTTGCAGAAGTTTAATGTATGATCCTATAGGCGGATATGTAGGAAAAAAGAAAAAAATTGTTCTTTAGATCAAATGTCTAAAAATGGCAGCTTTGAGTGTTTCTTGAGAAAAAGTGGACTTGGGTGTTTAGGGCTTAAAACATATATAGATTGCATTTTCAGATAAAAACCCTTATAATGCAATGATATTTGAATGAAAAAAGTCTATATTAGGTAACTTGATAACTCCTTGTAACTTAATGTTGAGGTAATATGGAAGTTTCTATGGAATAACTTTAAGGGTCATTCAAGTTGATATTTTTTATATTTCTTTTCTTTCAAACATACATGACAAATTGGTAAAGATGATTTTACAATGGTACACATGAGTGTGTCAAAAATGACAATATGGTGGTGATTTGAAAAAAACATGCAAATAATTTTTTGTTATATGGTATCAAAAAATGACTCCGTGATTGCCAATTGGTATTTAAAATAATCCACTTGAAATCCAATTACTTGCAAGTTACAAGTACTACTATTATATTAGTTATTCACAAATTTTCAACATGCGCTATGCTAAAACACTTACATTTTGATCATGAATTTTATTTTACACATAAAGATGATGTACCTCATTGAATAAATTTGTTGAACAAACATACATACAATTGTTATCCATTGACATAAGACAATCATCTTTGACCAAATGAATACCAAAAACAATATTGTCTCTTAATATTAGAATTATAACTAAATCAAAAGCTTACTTTTGTCTCGTAGCATTGAAGAAGAGCTCTAAGCTCTGTTGTTTTGTCTTCAAGAGCTTTTTTTTCATCCATTGAACCACTTGCAGGTGTAGGAGGTGGAGCACCTTTTGCACCTTTTGTTGCTAAAATAACATGCATTTATAATACAACATAAATGAATATTCAAGAAAATAAATTGTAGTCAACGGTACCTTGAATTAAAGAGTATTTTATAGCCCACATCATCAACAATAGGTAAATGAGTGTTTAGTTTTTTTTTTTACTAGTTTGAATTTTAAATTTTGCAACTCAATAGCCAATGACTTTTACATGCATATTTGTATTTTGAATTCAGAGCATTGCAGCTAAATAATCAAAACTTTTATAAAAAAGTTATGTTAACAAATTTGCAATTTGTATTCCAACAAAATTGAAATGGTAGTGACCTGGTGCAGGAGGAGGTTTTCCTTTTGCAGGTGCTATTGCTATTGCAGTTACCTCTACCATATTAACATTTTGCTCGGCCAATTCCTTTGCTTCCCTTTCTTTGTCTTCAATCTCTTTTAACCTTAACAAAGATGCTTCAAATTCTTGCTTTGCGTCTGCTTCTTTCACCAATGCTTCCTATTACATCATGAAAAGCCTACTAGTGTGCATTGCTTTTGGTAATTCTCCAAAAAGTTGGCAAACAATATACTTTCATTGGTTGTAGAAAAAGGGTTTATATCTTCAACACAAAATCACCTTTACGTTTTTTTTGCATATTTCAGCCCCATCCATCCTACGTTGAGATTCCTTCCTATGTTCATCATCTTTGTCTAAAAGAGATCGTGCTACATTATAAGTCCAAATAAGAAACAAACTTTTGTTAGTACATGAGAGCTTAGAGACAATGGCAAGGCAAACAAAATCATGACAATATGCAACACCTTTTTTTTTATTGTTTTTACAAATTTTACCATGGATTGTGAAAGTTAAAAAAATTAGGCTAATAATCTCAAGCATGTTGTGAAAATTTATATCTTAAAGTCCAATATCACCTTCCAAAACCTCACTTAGGAGTTGTGGAGTGAGCCAATTAGGATCTCTAGTTTCCTTGAAACAATAAAAGAGAAAAGAAAATAAGTAGACTATTAAAATCCTAAAACACAAATAGGCTTTGATCAAGAAGGAAAAAGAAGATGAGGTTACTAACAACTAGCAAATGAGAATACGTCATGTTGTGTTAATTGTGAAAAAACCTAAGTGATATCAATTATAACTTGTGATTATATAACAAAATGTGATTATATAATTAAAAAATAGTAGCTAAATAATGGAGGTTTGGTAGTTTTTGATTTTAGAAAACCTATTTATAATGTGCAATGCTAGAATTTTTCAAAAATAATAGCAACATATATTTAATTTGGTGGGTTTAAAAACATTCATTATCAACATAAAACTAGTCTTATTGTATACACCTTTGAGGCTTTAAGTTTTAAAGCAAGGCTTGTTGGTGGATCTACCCCCATTTCCTGAAATAACACACAATGATAAATGATGTATGGGTATATACTAACAATTTCAAAAGCAACAACAAACAGTAGAAAGTGACAAACACATACTAAATATCATGATACAGCTGATAAAGACAATATAAATTATCCAAATGTTCACCTCTAGTGTGAGAATGTTTGCATCCACAATTGCCATGCTATATGCTGGTCTCATTTCATTCAACTTTTCCACCAAAGTTGAAGGATCAAGGGTTAATAGGGTTTCAATGCACATCCCAATACATGACCAATTTATGGGCCATTCTGGAAGTGGCGGTGCCTGAGCAAATGCAAGCCATGCACTAAAGTTTGAGGTGTATAGTATTTATTCCACAATTTAAAAAAATAATTGCAAACTGCACATAGGTTACCCTCATGCAATTTTAAAAACTAATGCGTATCAATCCTAACACATTTTTGATGCATCTAAAGAACTTGACAGTGTGTCAATTGTCAAGCCATTGCAATTTTGATAATGGAAAACAAAAATGGACTCACCTCCCCCTCTTTGTAACGTGGAGGTGGTGGGGTTGCCTTTGCATTTGTTGAGGCCATGATGCAAAGATACTCTTTGACAAAATACAATATAAAATTTGATTGTTATATATGCATTATTGAGGTAACTTAGAAGCTTCCTTAAGGTTTCTTTCCTTTTATTGAAAAATATTTTTTCATTCTCCTCTTCCAAATTTCTACACAAAATATGGTTTTTGTTACAAAGATATGTTTCATGTTCAAGTTTTCAAGCAACAAAGATTGTGGCAACCAAAGATAATATAAAGAGAATCACAATCAAAACTTTGAACTAAAGTCTTGTGTCAACCAAATGGTTTGCATGTAAACACTTGTTCTAAATGTATTTAAAATATACTTTCAAAAAGTTTTTAATAGTCTTGGAAATCAAATCATTGAGTATGTCAACTAAAAGTGTGCATTGATAGTGTGTACAAACAATGCATAAAGGTTGCCCTAATCTTGTTCTTAAATGATTTGGTTGTAAATAGATTATCAAAACAACAACAACAACAAACTTTTTCAAAATTGTAGTTTCATGTTAGAACCTTGTGATTATTTACTTCTCTAGGGTTTACAACCACATTAACACATGCACATTTGCAAAATCTTTGATGATTACTTAAATGTAATACTTGATGAACAATGTGCATGTCACTATTAGCATCTCATGAATAAATTGGTAGAGGATTTCATGTACTTTCTTAAAGCACCCCTCCCAAATCTTCAACAAATTCTTTTACAAACTACATTTAAAAGTTACGTATTCTCCCTAAATTTTATAAAAGAAAAACTCACTCAAGAAAATATAAAGAGATCAATATTATTTGCTTATTTTGACTTGCACACTAATCTTTTTTAAATGCAATTCTATGTGATTGTTAAATTTAAACTTGGAATCTTTGCTTTTTATATATCCATATATCCAGTCTATAGAAGTTTGTAACAAATGAAAAAAGAAAACAGTTTTTGTTGCTTACAGTTATAGTGATAAAAGTGATCCCTTTTGTAGAGATGAATATCTCAATCTCTTACGAAGGAGCCTGTCATCTTGTAATTAAGGTTTGTCTACTCTAGTTTGTTGTTTTTATATAGGTACTCTTTTTATTTATTGTTTTCTACAAATCAAATTGCATGTATTATATAGATCATTGTGTGCTTAGTTTGCTTATGCAAAACTAAAATAATCAAGATTTTTAAAGAAAAAAGAAAAAAATTGCATTATACAAAACATAATGGATTTTATGAAGTTATCAAGAGCATTATAATACATTATAAAATATACTCTAGTATAATATCAAAACCATACACTCTTGTATGCTTATGAGCATGGTCATACCCTCCCAATTTCAAATTATAATAAGTAATGTATTCAAATGGAGGAAGTTTGTAAAACTGTGTGGTATAATGTAATTGTAAAAAATATCAAACAAAGGTTTACAAACATATTTGAGTTTATATAGAGCTTTGTCAAAAAAACAAGTAAGATATTCATAAATTTTGTAATTCAAGTGTTGTATGGATAGCTTACATGGAAAGTAATATTTAGCCACTTTTAAAAATTTAAAGGTACACAATACCCATCTTTTAATTCTTGCAAAGGTAGAAATGGCTTTGGGCATAAAAAATTTGACAAAATTCATTTGTTCAACTATTGAATAAAATGGATAACTCATTCAAATTTTACAAATCTCCTCATTTTTGGTTGTCAAAATGCTAGCATTAAATGTATGGGTATTCAAGGTGAAAACCCCCAAAAAATTTGATTGTCATTTGTATTTTTGGCAAACACTTGATTTTGACTTTGCTCATGCTTTGTTACAACTTACAACTTTCTAATGTACTTTCATAAATTGAAACTACACTGTGATATTGAGATGATTTTGAACTGAAAAGCTCAACCATTATAAGTTGTGCTCACGTGAGTCAATACAACAACAAACTATGATTTTCTCATATGAATATTCCTAAATATTTAATGAAACTACATTTGAAGAATAAGGTGTAAACTGCTTGCATGTTCAAGCCAGTTCAAAAAGTTCATCTACATTAACACTTAAGGGCCGGGCTGGTCCCCGCGGGCTGGGTTGCGATCCAGTGAATTTTTTCAAATTTCAGTGGAAGATTTTCGTCCTCGTGGTCGTTCAAGAGTTACACTTGAATTTTTGATTTCAAGAATCAAATAAATTGTAGCAATCAATATATTGGTACTCAAGAAAATTTCAAAGTCATAATTAAGAATTTCCAATACATTGTTGAGATGAAGCACCTAAATGTGACACCAAGCCATAGTTGAGCATTAAACATCCAATAGTCATGGTTGGACTGCTGTAGCACATTAGTGTCGAACATTGATAGCAAAGATTGTGGAGGTATACGAGTTGTGCGAGAAGGAAGAAGGGAGGTAAGTCACAACTTCAAAGAAGGAAAAAAAGGGTTGGTAGCCAAAATGACAACCCTTACTGAATTTTGGTTGCCATATGGAAAAGCTTCCCGTAAAAATTTGGTTGGTCGTCCGGAGACAATCAGGCCCAGAGTGGCAACGCACAGCACGGGTTGAAAATGGAATTCCTTGGCACTCTCAGCGACACTCTTCATGCACGCTTAGTGCGCCTGCCTACCTCTAGAGCTAGCTTCGTGTCCACATTTAACGAGATGTCCAAGGCCTTCACAGAGTGCGTCAATGCCCCGCTGTCCCCATATCACCAGATGCCGATTAGAATATCAGGACAGGACGGGCTTGCCATGAAAAGAAGAGAAATGAAAAAAGAGGAGAAAAGAAGAGAAACCATCAGCGCAAGTTTGGTACCGCCATCACCAAAAGGATACATGCTACACCAGACCAGTTGGAAGAGCATGCTTTCAATGAACTCTGAGGAGCATTACCAGATACAGCAAGCTCACCAGGCATCCCGAACCAAAACTTGGACGACGACACCAAACTAGACCGACCAGTCTCGGAGATGTACGAGGGAACACAGAACTGCTCACCTCGAAATAAAAGTCACACCAGTAGAACCGATTCTAGAAACTGTGTCGATCGTCACGTTGCCGGAAGCCTGTGGAGCATGAACCACAAGGCTTGTTTATTACGTTGTCGAACGATTCATCTTAACCACCTGAAGAGACAAAGCGGATTGCAACATAATAATACCCCCCGAGATGCAAGAAGTCCTAGTTCACTATGCCTGCCATACCCACGGTGGCCAAGTCACGGGTACATGATACCATGCACACATTTCTTCCATTATTACAGTAGTAGCTTTGGTGTCGAGGGGACGCAAACCTCAGTTTCAAATCTTCCATCGATCAGGGTCACTGCTTGTTGAACCATAGAAACATCTACCTCCCCGTTCGCTAGAGGCACCACCATGTTGTCAAGCATAACTCGTGTCACACGGCCTTTGCCCTGCTTCACACTGTCCAATACTTCTTGCACCTCTTCTAAAGTCCTTGTTTCGATCTATCACAGAAGCGGAGCCCAGCCCAGCACAGCACAGCACAGCACAGCACAGGTCCACGGTGAGAAGTTCAGAAGCGCAACAGCACGTGGTCGAACCTCTCAAATGTAGCTCCTTCGTAACCACAACAGCTGAAGGGGTTACATCAAGAATACACTACCCGTCTGAAAGAAACTCACTATTATTCTCCCGATGGCACACGGTTAACCAACACTACCCAGGATCGAATACAGGTGATGAAACCTTGAGAAGAACGGTGACCTTGTCACAAGGGATTAATCTGAGAAATAGAGACACCGTGCAAGCCAAGTGAAATACCTCAACACCGATGTCAAGGTTCTTCGAGCTCAGATACTTCTCCACAGCGGATATAGCTTGCTGAATTCCCCCGGCGACGGCTATGTGGTTATCCTTCACCATGACCATGTCAAATAGTCCCATGCGGTGATTTTCACCTCCTCCTATCAAGACCTGCGTCACGCAGCTTCTACCTCGTGAGCAACTAGGCGGCGCTCTTCCTTTTGTTTAGAGCGCACACAGGATATAAGTAAATCTCATTCTCACTGCAAGCCTATATTGCTGAGGTGTGAGCAACTGTTGTCGACTCTGGAGGGGTGGAGATACGTACTGCCCATTTATCAATTAAGCGTAACCCCGGCGCTGTTTTCCTCGTCTCCAAAATTCGAGCAGGTTTGGCTGCTTCTGCCATGGCCTGCCACGCGAACAAGAAACCGTAATAAGCCCAAACCATCAGTGTTTGCAAAGCGTTGCTAACTGCAAAAAGATAGCAAGCCTTATAGGCAACGAATATTGATGGCAGTGAATATAAACCATCGAAACTATTGAGGCAAATCAATGCCAGCAGGTGATGAATATTGCAAAACTAATACCACCATCACCTGTAATACGATAATGGAATCCTAAGAACGTTAGAGAACAAGAATACTGTTCAACTACGAAAATCACAATTCCTACTAAAGTACGGTTTCTAAATTCCAACCGACAGGGTTCCGTTACCTTGGTTAGAGTGGCAATACCACTCATTCGTTGCATGAAATTCAGCACAACCCTTTCTGCAGTCAATATGCTCTGAGCCGCTCCTGAGGAAAAGAAAGGTTATATCCAATTTCTCCGACTCTGATTGTGCTTTAACACCTGGATTTTTGCTTCTGCTTCGTTTTAGTCGACAACGAACACAACACACAGGCAGAGACAAACCTTTAACAGTTCCAAAGTGTTGGCCCTTTGAAATCGAATCCCCATCCCGAACATTCCACTCCACCTGCAGCAATACGGTCAGAGAAATGGATGTAAATTTTTAGTGCTAAGTTCATTGTGTGAATTAGCATGGAGAAAACTCTCTGCACCAAAGACACAGCCATTGTTCCAGTGAACGCAATACAAGTAGATCACCTTCAAAGATGGGTCCACCTCAGCAAACACCATATCCGCCAAGGCGATTCCAGCAATCACTCCATTTGCTTTGGCCAAAAACTGAGCTTCTGCTAGAACTTCTGACGTCATTGTTGCTAAACACGTGACGTCACCTACGCACCTCACAGCATATATGAATCACTTAGCTAAAACCCTAAACCCTAAACCCTTAAAAATTTATTAACTGCTTACAATGAAACTTGCTCCTCAAATAAAGGTTTACCATGCTTCAAGATTCACATCCACTCAGCTCTTTTACTCTGCACTGCCCTAGACTTTTACCAAGTATCAAGAAGCAGAGGTATTACTCCCTCTAAATCCAACAAGTAAATTCATGTATTTATTTGCTCGCTTGCTGGATTCCGGTGAAAATAAAACTAAAACAAATTGCTCTCATCTTTTGCATTGTGTGAATCACAAGCAACGAGAAAGGAAAGCACAAAATAATGGTGCCTTGTGAATCTAACATGGCGCTCGCAGTAGTTGAAAGAGATTACAAATTCATGATTTTCTCGGCATGGCATGCTGAATGCTTACCACGGAAAGACGTGGAAATTCTGATAAGCAAAAATTTCAAAAGCCGAACGTGTACCTTGATCGCCCGCATCCTCAGCAAGTGCCAAGCGAATTACGTGCAGAAGATCATAAGTTGGATGCGCAGGAGGAGGTATGGCGAACTTCGTAACCGCAGTAGCTGACTCGGACCGCACCGTGTCCATGACCCGCAGTGCCCACCGCCTGCTCCTCATCACAACAAAAATATAAACAACCACATCACAGCCCACCTTCAAATTAAAAAGAGAACACCCTAGCCACGAAATGCTTCAGTAGAGAGAGGCCGACAGACGGTAGAGGCAACCTGGAAGAAGACCCTGCAACAACGGAGAACGTCGAAAGATCGCAGATGTGGGAATTGCGCAAAACGTATGACAGATATCGAGGTGAGCAGGAAATTGAAGGGGCAGCAAACCCGTGGCACCAAGTTTGCACTGAGTAGGCGTGCGGCAGCAGCGCCATCACCCGCACAATCCAAACCAGAGAAAGCTATGCAAGTCGGTACACAATCACCAACGTTTCACACCCAGCAGGAATTTAGGATTCTTGAGGCGGCATTTGATGCTCGTTATCAGCGTGAATCTCCTCCAACAAAGTCAACCATTGGAGACACATGACGGCTTTGCAGACTTGGTATGAACTCCCAACCAACGAAACGATACCGATCACGGCGTTGACGAATTGCGAGAGAGATAGAAACCCTAGAGCTGTCGGGAGCAGCACATTGAAAGCACATCAGCTTCGCCACCAACAGAATAATCCTAAACCAACAATACACAAAATTCGAGAATCTCTTCTCAACGTGCAAAACCTAAGCTTTCATGCTATCCAATGGCAGGTGTAATCCGAAATCCGAAAGGACCCAACTTTCGAAAAGAGTCAGCCCAGTTGTAGCAGAAGACATGGTCAGATACCCCCCAAACAGTAAAGCAAAGGGCAGCCCTAAAAGGTAGGGATAAACAAAGCTTTGAAGTTCCATGTGGCCTACGGGTCCCTCACGGCGAGCTTCAGTTGCTCGGAAGCCCTAGCTCACTAGGAGTGAGAACCAGATTTTAGTCGACGAACGCGAGATGGATGACATATGATGCGATTTCCATTGCAAAGTATGTGCAGCGGAATCTAAGGGGTACTAAATCATTCTCTTGCACTACAAAGCCTTGCACAACGTTTCAACAGTCGCTTGCGTGCCTTGACTTGCATTGCTTTGGATTGCGTTTGATCACGCAGGTGGTGTATTCGATTCCCGAGATGGAGGAAGAAATTGGAACGGAGAACGGGTCGCTTCAGGGGCACGAATCTCTTTACCGGTTGTTGGCTTCGGAGCTTCCACCGCATCTCTTCACGGTAATTGACGCCATGGCTCTAGATTTTTGTGCTAGGATGGATCTGCGATTTGAATTGCGCTGGATTGCGCTCGATTCCCGCCGGTCAAATCGGTGTAATCGTGTTTGGTTCAGCTTTTGTTGGTTTTGTGTATTTGGTTAGGTCTTGTATGAACAGCATGTGACAGATGGATTCATGGGTTTGTTGTCAAAATTTGTGCGCAATTGGCAGGAAGTGAGCCGCGTTTTGTATGGGTGCAACCGAGGGCGCGTGGTGACGCCAGGTTCACTAGACGAGAAGTTTAGCGACGAATCCAAGAAAGGCAATTTCGATCTGCAAGTATGTTGCATCGAAGCCTCTCTGTCCTGTCGCTGTGGTTGCGTCAGATTGCAAGCCTAGTTTCCTCATGCGGAAATAGGGTTTTCCGGTGTCAGAATTTGGGGGATTGAATGGAGTTAACGTCCTATTTTGTGACCAGACATTCGAGTTCACTGCCGATCCAGAGCAGATGCGGGCGCCGCGGAACGTAACCGTGGGCTTGATCCAGAACGCAATAGTGTTGCCAACGACATCACCGTTTTTGCAACAGAAGCATGCTATTATGGAGAGAGTTGGTCGTCTCATCAACGTCGCCGCGAAGGCTGGCGTGAATATCCTCTGTCTACAGGTTCTAGGCTCCACTCCTTGTGCTCTTTATCACAAGCAGATGTGACATGACTCTGATGTGGTCTTCGATTTTCTTGTGCTCTTGTGTTTGTTTCAAGCAATTCAAGCAAGCAGCTACGCTCCAAGAGACTCTGGCCATCAATGTAGTCGAGAAGCCTCTAGCCTCGTAGTGAACCACCGGGCTCACATTTGAGTATAGTGGGACGCCCGCGTGTGAGGGTGTCCCGCTACAGGCACTGTGAGATGAAAATTTCACGGTGCCAGGCACTGTGAGCAGTGCCAGGTACTGTGAGGGGTGCTTTATGCCTTATAATGGGGACCATTTTCTTAAAGGACGAGGCTCCAGAGTGCTTAACGTAGCCTCTTAAATTTTCTCAATTTATTTGTAGCTTGTGTCAGTGCATTTTATCCCCCTCGCCTTCGGTCCAGGACAAGTGAATAGGTTGCCTGGACATGCTTTTGGTTGTCAGGAAGCCTGGACAATGCCTTTCGCGTTTTGCACGCGTGAGAAGAGCTGGTGCGAGTTTGCAGAGAATGCAGAAACTGGAGAGTCGACCGCAGTCCTTCAAGCACTTGCACGGAAGCATAACATGGTGATTGTGAGCCCGATCTTGGAGCGGGACGAGGCCCATGGGAGCACCCTGTGGAACACGGCGGTCATCATTGGCAACCGTGGAAACGTCATTGGAAAGCACCGAAAGGTATGGAGATTGGCAGAGCCTCTAGGTGCATTCACATTGCTCGCACATTCTTACCAATAAAACGTAAATAGTGGAGTTTGCTAGCCAAGTGTTGCTCGATTTTACTCTCGGAGTGCAAACAAAGCTCTAACTTGAAAGAAGCATGCAAAATTGCAAAGACGAAAGAATGCATGAATGCAAGAATGCCATCAGTTTTTTTAGTTGTTCTGTGGTGACAAAAGACCATTGTTGGAGATTGTCAGAGCCTGTGGGATATGAATGCAAGGATGTTGGTGCCATTAGGGTTTTGGTGTTGCTGACCATGGTGACCAACTCCACTGTTGAATTGTGACTGTGACAGAACCATATTCCACGCGTAGGGGACTTCAATGAGAGCACCTACTATATGGAAGGCAACACTGGGCACCCTGTTTTTGAAACGGAATTCGGCAAGATAGCAGTGAACATCTGCTATGGGAGACATCACCCTATGAACTGGCAAGCTTTTGGCATGAATGGAGCGGAGATTGTCTTCAATCCTTCTGCCACTGTGGGTGACCTTAGCGAACCGATGTGGCCAATCGAGGTGCGTGAGGTTTCGGGTTCACTGGGATGTCCTAGTTCTCTTCATTGTGATTCAATTATTGGTTCTGAATCAACGTAGAGGAGGCCCGGTGTATAAAATCAAGCTGCATCTATTACAATGAAGAGTGGAGCGTTTGAGTAGGTTGCTACATGAAAATTGAGCCCAAGGTTTTTCTTCATGGTTGTGTGTTCTTGACTCTATATGGCCAGAGCCACTTGGAGCGAAGCTGGCTTGTTAGATTGATTGTGTTGCCAAAGAATGGGAAACTCGGATTTAGTCGCTTGAGAGGAGTGTGTGTGGGACATGTTTTTCTTTAGTGACTAGTGAATGCTAAGAACTTGATGATGGTGTGCGGTACGTGAGGTGTGGGTGGATGAACGGTGATCTGGATCTGAACAAGAGCATGGTTGTGGCACAGGCACGGAACGCAGCCATCGCCAACAGTTACTTTGTGGGAGCCATCAACCGTGTGGGAACAGAGTTATTTCCACGAGAGTTCACTTCGGGCGATGGGAAGCCTGCGCACAAGGATTTTGGCCATTTTTATGGCTCAAGCTTCATCGCAGCGCCGGATGCATCCTGCAGTCCAAGTTTGTCGCGGTGCCGTGATGGTTTGTTGGTAGCAAAGCTCGACTTGAACTTATGCCAGCAGTTGAAAGATAAGTGGGGATTCCGATTGACGGCTCGGTACGAGAGGTATGCAGATGTCTTCAGGGATTATGTGGGGCATGATTTTAAACCTCAAGTCATTCGTGACCCAAGCTTGGATGGGTCACATGCTTCAAGTAATGGAGCTGTGTAGATTCTCCCTTGTGCATAGATTGTGCTTTAGCTCTTGGTGCAGACTGCGTAAATAACTAAGTTCGCAACGTGAATACTAGAAGTGAACGTTTGGGTATAAATCATTCGGTTTTCTCTTGTACATGATCAGTGTGTACTGGACATCCAGAAGCGTCTTGTTTATTATTCCATGAACCTTCGAGCGGTGGTTTATTTGCGTATGTATCTTCATGTCTCTTTTGGCTCCGAGAAGTTTTATATCTATCCAAGCATGCCGAGAGAACCTAAAGGTTGAGGTGTACTTTTTATCCCTTCTGAGAGGACATTTCATTGTTATTTTCTCTCCATCACTTTCGAAATGCTTGATATTTCAGCAGGATTTATAGGATTCAAGAATATTTCCGACTTGCACCACCTATTATTCCTGCAATCAAATGGAAGAACCGATCTGTACTTGAAATTCTGAACATTTGAAGGCTCACCCTTGCCTCTCATTTTGTGTTTCCATTACCGTTTTCTAGAAGGGTGCACAAAATGTATTAATTTCTTAACCCTTAAACGTCAACAAGGACGAAAATCATCCTCTGGCCTCCAAAAAAACACTTTGTACTGCAGAGAAAAGTAATTTTCCACCTGATTTTTTGTAGAAGTGATTGTAGATACATGGTGCACCATGAAAAGCAAAAAAAAAAACCTCAGCTAAGGCACTCATGTTTTTTGATAACCCAAATTGTGAGAAGATTCATAGCCATGGTGTTAGGTTCCATGCTACCCTTTCTGCAATTTTCATGAGGGCACTAATCAAACTATGCACTATTGACTTTTGTAACTTTAACCCCTAAATCTTTGGGGCCTTTATTTTGTCAAAAAGCACTCAAAACTACCATTTCTATTGCAAAGAGTAAAAAGATTTGAAAACTAGTCTTTTTGCAAATCTAACCATAGGATCTTTTACTAGACTAGTACAAGAATGTGGAAAACAAAATTTAAAAACTTTGACCGCATAGATTGCTAGATATTTGTGTTTAAAGTGTAAACAACAAACTTTTGTGCACCTTACATGACTAGATTATTTGACTTTGAACTTTTTTGACTTAAAATTACTGCACCACAAAGTTCTGAGGTTTTTTTTTTTATGGTGGAAAACTGAGTTGAGAATCTTTGGGAAAAAATCAAAACAAAAACTACAAACTTTTCATTCTTAAAAAAAAGATTGGGTGGAAGAAGGTATGAGATTGAACAAAAGATTAAATTGTTAATAGCCTTGCAATGGAATTGAAATGCAATAATCCCAATGGTGAGATTGTTCTAGAAAGCAAAGTTCACCCTACATAATAATTTTTTTTGAAAAAATGTTAAACTTGCGTTCAAAAATGAAGTTTATAAGTTATTTTTTCAAGAAGATGCTTGAATTGCCCAAAAGACTAGATTGTCCATAACTTTCTCAAAACTAGTCCAAATGGAATGAATCAAAGCTTCAGATGTAGAAAAAACTATAACCCAAGAGAAGAAAAATTTGAAAAAATAAATCAAGTTTTTGTAAAAAAAAATTTGCTACCCAATCTCCATAAATTTGTGCTTATTTGGGCGTAACTTTTGCTTCTAGGCACATATTGGAATAAAAATTGTATTCCCCAAAAGCTAATGTGTTTTCCTAGTTTCAAAAAATCAAAACAAAAATTGAGGCTACAAGTACCTGCCTGAAATCTCATTTGTCCCTTGGGGGGACACTCAAAGATTTAGGGGTTAAGAAACAATGTTTTAGTGGTGGGCACCTCCCACAACACTGTACATACCATTGTAGAGGGCAGGCATGTCCACCCAGCCAACGTTCAAGGGTTACAAGGAAAATAAATTACTAGGTAACCACAAAGAAGTTTTAAAGTAAAAAAATAAAATAAAAAAGACATCATAAAAGGTAAATATTTGAACAAATATTCTTTCTTGTTGAGGGTGTGTTCATATTTTCAAAACGAATCTTTCTTTAATATCTGTTTACATGTAAAAGATATTCAAAATAACCAACCTTGATTTTGGTTGTGTTTTGTCACTTCAAAAATCTTGGTTTGAATGTACAATGGGGTAGAATAAGTATTAGTCCCCCCTATTCTGCCATTCAAAGGATTTAGTATTTTATAGAATGCAATTGGCTTTTTTTGTATCTTGTATCAATAATCTCTAATTCTTACACAATCCTAATCAAGCATATCAAATTTGAGTTTCAAAAACCAAAATCCTATTTTTGGTGAATTAATTTAGATATAATTCACGGTATTATATGATAACTAATTAAAAAACAATGATGATGAATTTTTGAGATTTGATTGCATGGATACATAAGAAACATCCATAAGCACATCTCTCCTTTTAACAAGCATCTTAAAAAAGTTTCAAATTTCCTTCTATAGAGATTCTCATGTTGGGGTGATCATGACCAAATTTAGTAAAATAGATTTTTTGTTTTTTAATTAGCTTTTGGCAAAACAATCATATCATCATGCTCAAAGCTACAAACTTAATCATAATGTATGAGTCAATTAGCAAAATCTAATTACCATAAGGAAATATCTATTTTACTAAATTTGGTTGAGATCACTTCAACATTGAAATCTCTATAAGGGGAAGTTTGAGACTATTTGGAGATTTTAGTTTAAAGGATAGATGTGCATATGGATGTTCTCTACTTACCCATGCAATCAAATCTCAAAAATTCATCACCAATGTTTTTTAATCAATTATCATATAAAACCATGAATTATATCTAAATTAATTCACCAAAAATAGGATTTTGGTTTTTTGAAACTCAAATTTGATATGCTTGATTAGGATTGTGTAAGAATTAGAGATTATTGATACAAGATACAAAAAAAACCAATTGCATTCTATAAAATACTAAATCCTTTGAATGGCAGAATAGGGGGGACTAATACTTATTCTACCCCACTGTACATGGCAATTTGAGTGAATGACTTAGTATATCTATACAAACTCAAATTTTCAATCAAATTAAAAGTTGAAGTTCTTAATTCCGGATGCAAAGGTTTTGAAAGTTCATCCATTATTCATACAAGTTTTAAAATTTTATTGATACCTCACTATCCAACAAGAGCACTATAGCCTAACAACATATTTGCCCAAAAAATACACTGAAAAAAGCATGAAGGAAAAATTAAGAAATTATTAACTTCAATAGTTACAATAAAAGGAAAAATATTTTAAAAAATTTATTGGATTTTTGAAAAAATCCAACATCTATGACTAAAATAACTCTACAAAGTTGCTATAATGCATATATGTACTATTCATTCATTTCAACAATGGACAATAATCAACCCCCAAAGTCCTAAGGCCGGTTTTTCATAAACAAAAACTCAAAATTGTCATTTCTATTGTAAACAGAAAAAAAAACTGGGGATTATTTCTTTTGCATCTCTGATTGTAGAATCTTGAACTAAACTAGTTTAAGAATATGTGGAAGAAATTTCAAAAACTTTAACTACGCAGATTGCCGGATATTTGTATTTAACCCCTAAACATCTAGGCAAGGGGGTAAGGGCAAAATATAGATGCATTATAAAATGATATTTATGTAACTTTGATGAAATTTGCTTCAAAAGAGAAAACAAGAATCATGATCTTTAGTAAATATCTATATAGTCAAACATTCAAAAAAAGTTTTGGATTTTTATTTAATGAATTTAGAAGCATTTACCATTTAATTTTCATCAAAATTATAAATTTTATTCATAGATTTTAAAATTTGGTATGATTAGTTAAAAACATACATTCTACCGTAAAATTAAAAAATGAAATCTTTTCAAAGGAGAGAACATCATTAGTTTCCCAAAATAGTAAATTTTATAACACTAGTAAATATTGAAGTGTTTGTCTTTGAAAAATTCTTCTTGATGGAGTTTAACTTGGATTGACATGATTCAAGTTGGGTTGGAAAGTAGACTTGATTTTTTATTTGAAGATTTTCAAAAAATTTCAAAAAATAAAACTCATCATGGGCAACGCGCAAAAAATGGGCAGCAACCAGAAAATGGTCCATTGAGCGCTTAAGGGTTAAAATGAACAAAAAAGATTTTGGCACTTGGCTTGACTAGATTTTATAACTTTAATTCTTCATAACTTTAAATTTTTGCACCACTCATTTTGAATTTCTAATTTATTGCAATAAACAAAGTTTGAAGGGCCTAACAACAACAATAAAAGTGCAAAAAACAAACCAGCGACATTCAAGTCATAAATCATGTGAAGTTGTAATATTTAAAAATTTGCATGCACCTCCAAGTGACCAAGCCATGAGTTACAAAATAACTTTCCAAATGAAGGCCAAGAGAAGGCAACATAATTGTTAAGGCAACCTAAATGCAATGTTTAGTGTATTGTACAATATAAAGGGAGGATTTTTGTAGGATCTAGTCAAGCAAATGTGTGGTTTGGAGCCCTTTGGGCAGTGATTTTTTATTGACAAATTTTTGCCTAAACCTTACCTCAAAATCCTTGTGGCTACCACTACACTAAGAAATTAGGCTCAAAAAGTGAATGAAATTGCAAGATGTCTCCTTGAGCAGACATACAATTTGCCAACTTGCTGGATGAACATTCACCATCATTTGTTCTTTCCAATATCAACCAATTTTTCCTTATATGCGCTCTTTTTAGGGTGCAAGTTGCTCTACCTTGGTAAAAAAAAAAATTTTGCCTTTGGGCCTAGCTTGGCAAGGGGGTACACACCAGGGTTTTTTTTTCCAAGCTTCAACCATATTTGAAATCACTTTATTCGATTTCCAATGCATTTGCTTCCCTCTCAAAATTCTCCATACCCATTTTGACACATAGGCCTCTTACTGTTCATGAACAGTGCCAAAAAAACCCTGGTGCACACAAGGTTTATTTTTTGTTATTTTTTGTTGGTAGACCAATTGGCACCTAACAATATAAGTCAATAAGAAAAAAATGAATAGAATAGGATAGAATCGTCAACTTGTGTATGTTCATCCATAAACTGTACTAATATTAGTTAAATTCATCCAAAATCTGGCAGATTTGATATATGCTAGGGGAGGGATTTGGCGATTTCATCCATTTTTCCACCAAGTTTTTTCAGTGTTACGGTCGCAAGCTACGATTTGAGGTAAGGATTAGGCGATTTTTCGCCAGAGAAAATAACCCTAAGTCTACACGGTCGGGAGGGGGGGGGGGGCAGGGCGCGGTCAAAGGAGGCGAAACCTTATCTTGAGGAAGGGCACGGAGAAAGGATGGGGAGGTGAGGGGAGGGGCGGAGAGGGGAGCAGGGTGTGAGTTTGTGGTGCGAGGGTGGGAGACCGCAGAGGCACACCCCGTGGCGTGGCCAACTTCAGCAACGTCAAATCTCATCCTCAAGACCTGCCGTTGCACTTTCTGTCTTGTCTACACCAATTCCAATATCACCATCAATTGTAGAATAGCTGCTGCCATTCCCATGCCACCTCGAGGTTTTGCGTCCCTCTTCTCTCCCCTCCACTCCCGCCCGTCATCCTGCATTAGCAATTCACCACCAGCTTGCTGCAGAGGCGCTTCTCGTGCCTCTTTGCACAACGTGGTCTTGAAGGTTTGTGTGTTCTTGTTTCCCTTTTTTCTTCTGTGAGTGAGTGAGTGGTCAGTTTTGGGTTTTGCTTTCTGGATTATAGTGCTCCTGTACGATGCACTTGTTGACCATGGCACCGCATTTGAAATTCTCTCTCTCTCTCTCGCTCGCTCTTTCTTTCTCAGGTTCTACTTCCCTCTGTTGGAGATTGGCAGGCACCATTCCTGGCTTCAATTTTTTATATTTGCACCACATTATTTCGCGTGTATATGTTCCGCCCCGTAGTTTTAGAGCTTTGGGGAATGGGTCTGAATTGTGTCACTTCTCGATACAATTTGTTTGATATCAGCCGGGCTCTGGCACCGAGGGCGATTAATTTTTGGGAGTTTATGAAGAATTTTGCATCCTATGTCTGCAGGTAGACGAGCCCGAAGGAGAGTGAAACGTAGAAATGTCGGCGTCTATGGTGCAGGCCAATCACCTCGGGACCTCAGTTGTGGTTCAACCCTTCGTCTGCCGCGATGTGGAGGGCTCGTCAAAGAGGGCTACCAGTGTTATAACTTCCTTCTGTGGCCTCACGAATGCCGCCAAATGCATTCCTCTAGCTTCCTCCCCGGGGGATTCTGTAGCAGCTCAAAGGGATGGCCTCCGCCGGTCAGCTTTTGGCAGCTCCTCTGTCTCATCTGGTGGTCGCAAGGCGGTTGTGTGCATGGCTGCTGAAGGTGCGCTCATGCGTCCTCTTTTTGTAGATCTTTTTAGTCGCGATGGCGTTTCAGAGTACACGACCGCCTGGAACCCAGTGTTTTTGCAATTCGTGCCGGATAATGCAAGTCTTTGACGCTCTGCCAGCAATCTCAGTCCTAATGGAACAAATTTTCGATCAATTCGTTTGCATTTGCAGTTCCCTGCAGTTGTATTGTGTTGCAAGCTTCTCTATTCCCCGTGGTTTTCAGTCCAAGGTGTTCAGTGCTTGCGTACATGAGACGCCTCTCGGGTTTTGGGTTTAAGGTCAAAAGTCGATTCAGAATTCGCATTTGGAACTTCAATACGAAACTGTAGCCAGCGTGAGATAGGTCTGAGCTAGTGATTTTGCCATTACTACATCTGATCCAAATCGGCGGCCGATAGACCCCGTCCGGTGCAATGTTGCTTTCTGAGCGATGTCTCCAACTCCCTTGCAGAGAAGAGAGAGTTTCCTCTGGAGGATTATCGCAACATCGGTATCATGGCTCATATCGATGCGGGAAAGACCACCACTACCGAGCGCATCCTCTTCTACACTGGAAGGAACTACAAGATTGGTGAAGTTCACGAAGGAACAGCTACAATGGATTGGATGGAACAGGTGTGGCGTATTTGCTGTGCTTTTTGAATAGGTTTTCTTAACTTCATGCTGTTATAATACAGGTAGGGAGAAAAGTAGAAAACCTTCCCCTATTTGTTAGAATTTAGTAAAATCAATGTATCTACTTATTTGCAGGAGCAAGAGCGAGGTATCACGATCACTTCAGCTGCCACCACAGCCAAGTGGAAAGACCACCGTATCAATATCATTGACACCCCTGGCCACGTGGACTTCACGTTGGAAGTAGAGCGCGCTCTGCGAGTGCTTGATGGAGCGATATGCTTGTTCGACAGTGTGGCGGGAGTGGAGCCACAGTCTGAAACTGTATGGCGTCAGGCGGATAAATACGGTGTCCCACGCATCTGCTTCGTGAACAAGATGGATCGCTTGGGTGCCAATTTCTTTCGAACGCGGGACATGATTATCAGCAATCTCGGAGCTAATCCCCTTGTTCTTCAGGTATATTCTTCAGAGAAGCGAAGGAAACTACAAATCCTCAAGCTCTTTCGAACGCATACTCCATTGATCGTACTAGAACATGCTGCTGCATTGATATGGGCTTATGAATTGAGAAACGTCTGATACTTACAATATGATTGGGTGTACGCAGATTCCTATTGGATCCGAGGAACGCTTTGTAGGACTTGTGGACCTCGTGAGGATGAAAGCCGTCGTGTGGAATGGAGAGCAACTGGGTGCTGCTTTTGAGGATCAGGACATCCCTGAGGACCTAGTTGAAGAAGCTAATGAATATAGGTTTGGTTTGAAAGCCTCTCTCACTGTTTTCTGGTTTGTGGCTAAGAAGCGGACCTGTTGACTCAAGTTGTGTGTAAGTTTTTGTGCTTCTGATACTTTGAGTTGGTTAGTCTTGTAGCGGTCCTTGTACTCGTGCCTAATGTAGTAATTCCTATTCATCACAGGGCGCTTATGATCGAGACCATAGTGGACCAAGATGACGAGGTCATGGAAGCATATTTGGAAGGTGTGGAGCCTGATGAAGCAACCATTAACAGGCTGATCAGGAAGGGGACTATTGCGCTCGCTTTTGTCCCAGTTCTTTGTGGGTCCGCCTTTAAGAACAAGGGTGTTCAACCCTTGCTTGACGCCGTCATCGAATACCTTCCTTCACCACTTGATTTGCCACCAATGAAAGGATGTGACTTTGAGAATCCTGACATTCCAGTGGATCGGAAGCCAAGTGATAGCGAACCCTTCTCGGGGCTTGCTTTCAAGATCATGAATGACTCTTTCGTGGGTTCATTGACCTTTGTGCGAGTGTATTCTGGAACCCTGACAGCGGGTACCTATGTTATGAACTCAAATAAGAATAGGAAGGAGAGAATCGGTCGCCTTCTGGAGATGCATGCCAACAGCCGAGAAGATGTGAAGACTGCGCGCACAGGAGATATTATTGCTCTTGCTGGTATGCAGTATTCCATGTTTTGTACGCCACCAATTTTTTATTTTTATTTTTGTAATTGCTTATTTCCATGAGCGGCACGACTTTACTCTAGCGTGCCCTCTTCGAATAATCTTTCTATTTTGTTTTAGTAATCTTTTCTTCTCCCCGGTCCAGCTTAAGCGCACCTTGCTAATTGTACAGCTTTACCAGAATTTTTGGGGGGTCCAGGATTATTGCCTCGCAGTTCTTACTCGTTTTGTTGCAATACTTCTTGTTTGCCGCTGTTTTGGTCGTAATGGCCCTGTAGATAATAGGGAAGTTAACCAGAGATTGATCATAACGGTTACAGGTAAACTTGTTGTAATATGCCATGAGTAGCTGAGCATGTATTCAGCCTCCGTTCTGCTCCTTATCTGCAGGATTGAAAGACACCGTCACCGGAGAAACTCTCTGCAGCCCGGACAAGCCAGTCGTCCTCGAACGCATGGACTTTCCTGATCCCGTGATAAAGGTTGCGATTGAGCCCAAGACCAAGGCAGACGTCGACAAGATGTCGATGGGGCTCATTAAGCTAGCCCAGGAGGACCCATCATTTCATTTCTCAAGAGACGAGGAGACCAACCAGACCGTCATTGAAGGAATGGGGGAGTTGCACTTGGAAATCATTGTCGATCGTCTGAAGCGTGAGTTTAAGGTATGAGCAATCGTGGACAAGTGTAAAAAAATTAGAATGAGAATAGATGTAAGTCTTTGTGTGTGTGACTCGTAAAATAGTTTTCCAAAACGAGCTAGTTCTGCTGTCGGAGCAGGGACGTGGAGGCTGGTCAGGCCGGTGTGTATGTGTAATGCAATGACATGCTATTGCATCTTGGCAGGTGGAGGCAAATGTGGGTGCACCCCAGGTCAATTACAGGGAGAGTATCTCGAAATCTTCGACTGTGAAGTACACGCACAAGAAGCAGTCCGGAGGGCAAGGGCAGTTTGCTGAGATCGAAGTCCGGTTTGAGCCATTGGAGGCGGGCAGTGGATACGAGTTCAAGAGTGAGATCAAGGGTGGGTCTGTGCCGCGGGAGTACGTGCCGGGCGTCGTGAAGGGATTGGAGGAGTGTATGAGCAATGGAGTCCTTGCAGGCTACCCAGTGGTGGACGTTCGCGCTGTGTTGCTGGATGGGTCATACCACGATGTCGATTCCAGTGTGCTGGCCTTCCAGCTGGCGGCCAGGGGTGCATTCCGGGAGGGTATCTCCAAGGCTGGTCCCAAGTTGCTGGAGCCGATCATGAAGGTGGGTTTCTTCTAATTCGTGTCAGCCAGCCAGAGTGTCCACGAACATGCTTGCATTTAGTTGGTCGCGACAGTTGAGTAGCCCTTGAAGAATGCCTGCAGTGCAGTGCTGTGCCCTTTCTTCGTTGCTGTATCTGGTATGATAGATGAGGTTTGTAATGGTGAAGCTAAGTATGGTATCTTCTGGAGGATATGCAGGTGGAGGTGGTGACTCCCGAAGACCACATGGGCGATGTCATCGGGGATCTTAACTCCCGGCGCGGACAGATTAATACCTTTGGTGATAAGCCCGGAGGCATGAAGGTGGTCGACGCTCTTGTGCCATTGTCTGAAATGTTCCAGTATGTGAGCAATTTGCGGAGTATGACCAAGGGCAGGGCCCAATACACCATGCAGCTCGCCAAATTTGATGTTGTACCCCAACATATTCAGAACCAGATCGCAGCCAAGAACTCCGCTGTGGTAGCCTAGACGACGACATTACTTTACACTTTAGCTCGATTAGTTTGATTTTTATACCAGTAATCATAATGTCATATTCACCAATTGACGCCTCAGTACTATTCCTTCCGCAATGAAGTCTACTCTGGAGTACGGGTGCTTTAGGAATCAAGCTGTAGAATACGTTTTTTTGTTTTCTTTTGTTTTTTTTTGTCTTTTTTGTTTTTTTGTTTTTTTTGTTTTTTTTGTTTTTTCTTTTGTTTTTTTTGTTTTTTTTGTTATTTTTTGTGTTTTTTGTTTGTTTTGTTATTTTTTGTGTTTTTTGTTTGTTTTGTTTTTTTTGTTTTTTTTGTTTTTTTTGTTTTTTTTGTTTTTTTTGTTTTGTTGTTTTTTTTGTTTTCCTTGTTTTCCTTGTTTTCCTTGTTTTCCTTGTTTTCCTTGTTTTCCTTGTTTTCCTTGTTTTCCTTGTTTTCCTTGTTTTCCTTGTTTTCCTTGTTTTCCTTGTTTTCCTTGTTTTCCTTGTTTTCCTTGTTTTCCTTGTTTTCCTTGTTTTCCTTGTTTTCCTTGTTTTCCTTGTTTTCCTTGTTTTCCTTGTTTTCCTTGTTTTCCTTGTTTTCTTTGTTTTCTCCTATTTTTGAGCATCTTCACAATTAATGGAATGAATGTGTGTGGCCACCTAGGATGTCACATTGACCCCACTGGTTGTCAACCCCTAAATGCCCAAGGGTGTTTTTCTCGTTTTTGAGAGGTAGTTTTGAAGTTTTTGAATTGTCCTCTTAAGATTATTATTAACCCTTGAATGCCCCAGAGGACCAAAAGTGTCCTTGTATGATTTCAAAGGCTTGTTTGAGGCACTAGATCTAATTTTTAATCTTGCTATAAACTACACTTATGAAAGCATTCAAGTTGTTCATGCTAATGACGTAATGGAAAGGCAAGTCAAATGTTGTACAACATCAGGAAAAAAACCCTAATCTATATATTACTAGCAATATTGCATCAATATTGGCCGTAATGGCTTCACAGTAGAATATTGTTGCAATACTCCAATAATATTGAGAACAATTCAAATAGACACAATACTATTACTACATGTAAACAATATTACGTGCTATATAACAAAGCAGTATTGATATAGTAATAAAAGAGGCATACTTCAATATCATATAATGCATTGGGAAAAAAGGATGTTTTCCAATTTATTTGTTTTTAGTTTATGAGAAAAAAGAAAGACTCCACGGATGCATGGCAAGCCACAAGCTTTACAATTGCACCACACAATTTACTACAGCATTGAGATCCTCCAAGAGACCACCCATTCGGGTGCTACTCCATCCTCAAGGCGCTTAAATTTCAAGTTCTCATGGTGTATTCACATTACTACATCACATGATTTGAGCTATGTACATGTTAACATAAAATTGAAATTTTCCTAGTTATTCTCATTCTTCTTCATTTGATTTGTAAAATTAGCAAATTTTCTTTGGCATAGTAAAACAATTTTTCAAAATACCTTGGATGACAAAAAGCTATTAAATTAAGTTAGATTTCACTTTTTTTAAACCATTTCAGATTTTGATATTTCATTAGACCCCTAAGTGCCCAATCAACCATTTTTTGGTCGCTGCTCGATTTTTTTGGGCTGCTCGAGACAAAAAAAACTTATTTTAGTTTTTTTTTTTTTTTTTTTTTTTTTTTTTTTTTTTTTTCTGTAATAGAAAATCAAGTCTACTTTCCAACTTAACTTGAATCATGTCAATCCAAGTTAAACTCCTCCAAGGAGAATTTCTCAAAGACAAACACTTCAATATTTGCTAGTGTTGTAGAATTTACTATTTCGGGAAACTAATGATGTTCCCTCCTTTCAAAAGGTAGCATTTTTGAAGTTTAGGATAGAATGTCTATTTTTAACCTATCATACCAAATTTTGAAATCTATGAGTAAAATTTGTAATTTTGGTGAATATTAAATGGTAAATGCTTCTAAATTCATTAAATAAGAGTACAAAACTTTTTTTGTATATCCGACCATATGGATAATTGCTAAACATCATGATTCTTATTTTCTCTTTTGAAACAAATTTCATTAAAGTTACAAGAGTGTTTTTTTTTAATGCATTTATGTTTTGCCCTTATCCCCTTGAGCGTTTAGGGGTTAAGGGTTATGTACAAATTTATGAGAGGGTGTTTGAAAATGTTCAAGAAAATTTCCTTTTCAACCCCTCTTAGAACTTTGCATATAATTTTTGATTGGAGGCTCAAAATGTCAAACAAATTTTTGAAAATGAAAGTTAACTTACTAAAGATCTTTTTTGAGATCAAGTTTTTCTAAACACAATTGTTTCACTATTCCTTAATGGCCGCCAAAGTTTAGTTAGTTTAAAAAACACTAAATTGTGGAAGATTAAGTTTAAAAAAAAATCTATTGCACAATACCCTCCATGAAGTCTTGCAATCCCAATATGAGGTCTAATAAAAAATGTGATCATCAAATTTTCTTAAAACTATAATTAAGTTTAGCAAACTGATTGAACCATCATACTCAAATGTATAGAAGTAGTCATAATATAAGAGTGAATTAGTAAAATATAATTGTAATTTACAAACATATAGTAAATAACATTTGGGAAGGCAACACCTTCACATCCACTCATTCTTCACCTCCCAAGGTGAAGAATGTGTCTTCTCCATCTTGAAGAATGGGCCCTCCACATTAAAGCAAGAGTACCAAAATCCTATTCTCTTGCAATACTTGCGTACTATTGTTTTAACACAAAAAGTTATTGTAAATTGTACAGTTGCAATATACATTCAAAACAATTCTTAGTTAAGAATATTGTTGCAATCAATATGACAACAATACCAAAATCCTCAATATTATGTGTGTATATTTTTAGTATTGCAACAATATTGTAATTGGATAGAAATAAAAAATATAGCATTATTTGTGCAATACTGTATCAATACAAACTTTCTCTTAATTGATTGGTTGTTTGTAATATTGATTTGAGAAAATTCTAGTATATACCAATGCTGCAATACTGCTTCAATGGGGCTCATTGCATCAACATTGCAAAATTATTAATCATTGCAATATTGCTAAAAGTGCCAATTTTACAATATTATAACAACATAATTTCAATATTGCATCAATACTATTGAGGACAAAAAATCCGTCAATACTGTATCAATATTGTTGATGTAGGGGGGTATTTTCCCAATGAAGTGTCTCAAGAGATTTAATTGGGTGAAACACCATACGGGGCGTGGTGGCAAGCAATTGTTTACAAGTTGCAACTGGTCAATATTCCTTGCACGCTTCCTTGTTTGTGCTTTGTGGTACCGGGAAATTTGTTGGCAAGGGTTCAAGCATGTTCTGGACCCATCCTATGGCAACCCTCACTGATTGTCCTAGTCATTGTTTTCCGTGCAATAGTAGTTTGAAGCCCTTAAACTTGACATAAAAAGAAGTTTATTCTTCATTAATTAATATGTGTGTGCATTCACATCTAATCTTGCTACTCACAAAAATTGAGATGAATCAAGGACTTATAGAATTTTGTAAAAATCATGAAATAGCAATTGCTAACCAAATAGTGAGATTTTGCCATCACATGTTGTTTGATCAGATGTTATAATCTCCCATCTCTTATGGTCAATTGTTCCCAAAATTTACAAACCATTTTCTAAGTAGGTGTTCTACTATTTTCAATGGTCACTTTTTGTACATCATCCAATTGACTAAGATGATGCATAAAATTGGAAACCTCCCAAAACCTTGATTTTGGTGAAAATGGCATGGGCACTTAGGGGTTAAACATTGAAACAAAACTGCCGTATGATCTTGGACTTCAATGCTACAAGATAGTATTTCCAAAAAAACCTCCAAGAAGGCCACATGGATCTTAAGATAATTTTGTTTGAAAGTGGATGAATATGGATTTTTATGGTTATTTTTAAGCCACCGGAGATTTCTTATGAAAAAATTATAACCTTTGTGTACAAAATTGGGAGAACCACTTTTTTGTGATTTAGTATTTGTTGTTGTTACTTCAAAAATATAAACTCTCTCTCAAATCCATAACCACAATTTCATAAATGAACTTACAATGCAATTGTCAAAAAGCTACAACCTGATATAAAGATTTTGTTTGACTCCATTCCAAGTGAAATTAGCCCAAAAACACATTTGGATATTATTAATTATGAATTTTTAATATAAAGGCCCTCATTGCCTTTGGGAGTGTCAAAAGAAAATCTTCACTTTATTCTGGACTTGCTATCCATTTTTTCAATGTGGCAACTTGTCATGCTTTTTAGTGACAGTATCCACCACATTTTTGGTGCACAAGAGATATGCTTGCAATTAGTAGCTTCCACCCAAAACAATTGGAAGAAGGTATGGAGGACATTGATGTTGAATGCTAAAGTTAACTTAAGCTTACAACTTCTCCAAAAAAAAACCTTAAAATTGTTAAATCGTTGCCAACACTGTTTCAAAATTTCTTGAACACCAAAATTTGATGCCTTGGGCAATTAGGGGTTAATGATCAAGACAATTGTTGTCAATGCCTTTTGTTGTAGTGTGAGTCATGCTCTTTTTTCTGAACCAAACTTTATGCCGCAAGTTTGATTGGTTCTATTTAGATACAATGTGAATTATGAATTTAGAAATATACTACCAATGTTGTAGATTTAGATTACAATGTGAATTGTGAATTTAGAAATATACTACTGATGTTGTAGATTTAGATTTTTTTTTTTAAAGCATGTAATTAAGTTGGGCTCAAGAAGAAGACCTATTGTTCCACAAATCTAAAGTATTTTGTCTTCAAGTAGTAAGGATTTTGTTTTTCATTAGAAAAATTAATTGAAAAAAAGATATTAGTTAAAAACTATCACAACAAATTAGAGTCAAAATTTGGACAATTACTAGGAAAGCAAAAAGTGCATAAATGAGGTCTTCCTTTGAACGTGTTCTATAAGGAGGCAACATTTGAAATGTTGTGTCAAGTACGGAAGTTTAAATGGGCACTTATGCACCTAATATCTTGTAGTGTTGTAAAAGTCAACAACTACTATTTTCAACGATTTCAACATTAGTTGAAGATTTTGTTGAATTTCAAGACAAGTTGATCGACATGTTTTGGAAATTTAATGTGTTGATGCAGATATAACGCAGAATCAACATCACTTAATTTCAAAAAGTGATATAAATTTGTCATGATTTTTCATATAAGCTTTTACACACACATGCCATAAACTAATTTTTTGTACTTTGGCAAAAAAGAAAAAGTAAATCATTGATTGAAAGTCTAATTTATTGTAAATAACGACCTCACCAAACACCACAAGTGCAAAATGAAAATATCCCTCAATAAAATGAAGTGTTGTTGCTATCGAAAGTTTTTTTAACTACTGTGATGTTTATGAACAACGCCTAGTGCATGGCATGAGCACAAAGATATTGCATGCTTGAGGATTGATTTTGTAAAACATATTTTTGAGCAATTGTGCACTCCATATGTTACCTCAAGAAATGATGCTCATCTCCAAGGCTCCAACACAAGGTCATCATTAGAATGTTGTACTGCAATATTATTAGTTTGACTGGGGTAACCGCTACTAAAGTAGAGAGGAAAGATTGTGGATTGAAGATTTATTCTCGTTCAAAACATTTCAAAGATATAAACATTTAGAGGAACTGGTTTTGGTAAACAAAAGGAACGAGACTCCAATGATGGAATTACAATAAATAAAATGAAATAGTGAAATGGAGCATGGAGCTTGCACTGCAACTCCAAGGCCGTCACAGCAAGGGAAGTAGAGCAGTTGAAGGCATAATCAAAGGGAGAAGACACGATGGACGGCAAAGCGCACTAGTGCCGGTGACCGTTTTTCACTGCAGCAGCAGCAGCATTGCATTCACACTCTTTTGCATCCTTGGTAATGTTGGAGCATCTCCACTCGCCCCTGCTTCATCCCGGCTTCCGGCTCCAGGACGCTGCGGCAAGGGCCTCCGCGCAAGTTCAACTTTGCCGGCCCCCAGGATTGCGGCCACGCCAGCACAGTCCCACGTCTCTCTTCTACCGGTTTACCATCCCTGTTGCCCCGAAGTAAAGGACGCTCTTGAAAGTCTTTGCCGCAAAAGAGAAATCTAGAGCCTCTGAGTCTGAGGAGATCCCAAGATTAGTCTTTGTACATATATGTCGTGGTCGAGTCTCCGTCTCCGTTGAGTGTCACATCGAGGTTCCCCGGGACAAATTACTCTTCCCAGCTTCTTCGCAGGATCGATTCTTTGAAGGCGGTGGCAAGCTGTTTGATGTTACCTCCTCCACAGTTCTTTCTTTCGCGACCTTGCAGATCCAGTAGAGGTGGATCATACAGTGATTCCACTCCTCTTCCCCTTCGTCACACCTGGTGTACGGGGCGTGTTTCGCCGTAACTTAGTCCAATAACTTTCAGCCAGGTCCTGATTGCGATTCTCTCGCTTTTGTCATTACAAAGCACCCCTTTCGATGAGCTCAATCCAAAGCCAACGAAGGTAGTTCCTCACGATTTGCCACTTTGATATTGACAAAATTTTAAAAAAACCTGAGATTCAGTATTTTGAGGGTTTCACAAAACTTTAGGCAAAAAAATACTACAGCCCCATTGATACTCAGATTCCAGTGATTTTAATGTCAAGTTACAAATTAAGGTTCCAGATTCCTATCATGGACAAAGTAGATCTAACAGTCCGTTGTAGACTGTTGACTTATGGATCAGAATATACATCTATTGTTTAAATAATTCCAGTGGAACCTTGTAAAATAATTTCTTTTTTATTTGAGTCCTTCACAAGTCTTCAAATCAAGAGAAATTCAGGTAACTTACCATACACCAGGCAAGGGTTATGATCTATTTCCTTGTCCCACCTGCGCAGGGATCACCATCTATTTCCTTGTCCGGTCGAGCAACCCAAAAAGAATTGTTAGTGGATCACTCTGAGGCAGTCTTTGCGTTGCAGCCTTGTAGACTTGGTACTCGAAGGAGTTCCGTGTTTGAATGAGACAATACCCGAACAGTGGGCGGAAGTTTGAGAGGTGGCAATCCAGGAGCCAGCTGTACAGTTTGATCACCTTTGGTGAGAGGGTTTTGACTGGATGGGAGGGGGAAAAATTTAGAATATGCAGGTCCGGAGGACTTCAACTGGCTGCCGAGCGTACCAGAATAGGGAAAGGGAGAACCCGTTTGACTTGTATCATTTATGTTCCGTTGCTTTGAAGATATGGCATCAGGAGAACGCACAGAATCTGAAGCTGAAGGAGACTCACTCGACAAGTGGCTGGTCGCAAAAGAATGGTACGAGTTACCAAAAGGACCTTCACGAAATATTAACGTTTGTTCCAGTTCTCCATCCCCACAGCTGCCAGCCTCGTGGGGCTGCGACAGACCTTTCCTCTGCATACAACACAACACAATACACCATGATGACACTTTGTGTATTCAACAAACATGCCAGCACTTTGAAGAGTCGACAAATACATGCATGGCTCGCACACAATGGTAAGCTTCAATACACAGGCCATTTCTAGGTTCACGTGAATACCACAGATGCGCAGATTTGAGATGTAGCTGCAGAACCCGGGCGCTTTCGTACTCCAGATTTTTTTTGCTTTTCTCTGTTGTTCTTTACAGCGGGCATGTGGGCTTTCTGAGTGCCAATGGCAACACGCCATTGCCGGGGAAGTGTAGCTGGGTCCCGATATGGTACACAGTGACGACACACTTTGATCCAGTCATATTTGTACACCTTCAGTGCCTGGAAAAATCATAGTGTAAAAGGGTAAGGTCCAGGATATGGTCGGAAAAATGTCGTCTACAAAGTATCTCGTGTTTGCTTGAGGGAACTTACATGCTCCTAGAAGTCAACGTTGCAAAAACACCATCTTCTTAGCCTCATACAAAGGATTCCTCATTGACAAACAACAGCCAAAGTGTAACCCACCTCTTCGATGCAGGCTACCTCATCTACGGTTAACGGAGACAATTTCATTCTCCTAACAGCCTGAAATAAGCATAGATACAGCATATCCATTAATCGATCAACACAACGAAGAAAACACAATGCTACACATACCCAGCACTCATGTATGGCTAATAGCACAGGACTCCTAAAAGAAACTACATTCAAGTCTTCCTGAACCTGCTACCCTAGACGAAACATCATTGGTAGAAAACGGGGCTCTCCCCTTTGTTAGCTTTGAAGGAAATAGTAAGCGCACATCCACCACAGTCCAAAAAATGAAACAAGCTAAGAACAGAAACTTCAATCAAGTTAATTTGTGCTAAAAGAATACCTTTATAGGATTGTGGGGAGCTCTTGTAGCACTGCGATTCTTCTGCCTAACAAAAATCTGCAATCAAGGAACGGCATAAGTTGTCTCACGAACTTATCTCCATGTAACAAGCACAGGTAAGGAACCATAATGTGAAGCTGGCTCTATGGTTCTGGCTATTGAGATTACACAGCGCAAAAATATTTGAAAATTTAACATTGTGAGTTCATTCCAGAAGGCTTCCAAGGGCACGGACACTAAAGTGCAGTCTAAAACACAATCAACACAAATCATTATAGTAAATGTCATGCTACCATCCTAAATGCAAGAAGCAAGGAGTCTTACAAATCAAGGACATACTGTAAATATCACTGCTTCTAAGTGAGAGGAATGCCCATGTTAACCTGATGCATTGACTTGGATGGCAAGAAACGTTCTTGAATAGCTTTCCAGTCATTGTTGTAAGTCATCAACCCCATAGCGAGTAACCTTTAACATGTCACGGTGAAAAACAAAAGTTCGAGGATCAGTTTTCTGGAACGACTAGGAATACTAACACCAAAAAGATCAAAGAAAATGCTGAGAGCTCAAACCGAGACTCACTCATCCTCAGCATCCGTAAACAGAAGTCGGTTTGTAGCACTGGCAGGAGGTGCTTTGTGAGGGAATAGATCAATATTGAACAAAGGGCCAAATCGCTCAATTGTTGAAGCAATGTCCCTTGGAACAACTGCTATAGTTTGCTTCATGGTACTCCCCACAAGTGCCGCTGCCATTGTCCTTTTCAGCTTAGTAGGTGACGGTTCACAAGCAAACTTTGAACTTTCACACAGTTGCAGTGGCACTGCAAAAAGCGGTGCTCGATATTCACTCGGAAAATGCTGCTGCCTAGAGTCTTGAACGACTGCAATGCATCACATGATTAAATCAGCTGTCATGCAGTGTAATGGTAACTGTATACAATCATCTTTCAACCCACAGAATTGCCCAAAGACCGAGCCTGCAACTGGAATGAAAACGAAGAAACATACCCTGATCAACCTCTGCTAAGAACTCCCTTACAAGAGCCAAGGGTGCTACGTCTGTTAAAGACCTTACAGGGCCTGAGGTTGCCGGCAGCCATTTCAAGGGTGCAGAATCAGAAAAAGCTGACGACGAGGAAAGAGCCGATTCTCTTTCAGCGTTGTCAATTGATTTTGTCTGACTTGAAGAGACACGCAGAATACGCACAGTGGCCAAACCTGCGTGCAAATGACTCACTTGAGAGATAGAACCGACGCCTTCCAGGAATGAGAGTAAAGGGTTCAAGGCAAGACTAAGGGGGAGAAGATGATGTGACTTAATTTTGTAAACGTAAGGAGAAGCCAAGCGTGTGCACACATGCAAACAAACAAATATATATATATTTATATATTTGTATGTACGTATGTATGGACTCAGTGTTTAATGCATGATTATTACAGACTGAAGAGGACCTGAACTAGAAATCACGCAGGTAGAAGACGCACCATCTTTGCTCCGAATAGCCGGAGGTGTTTCCGACGAGAAACTTTGAGAAGAAAAAAACTTATTTTCAAGAGTAGAAGGGTGGATGTATGGAGGTCGAAAACAAAAATCGGGAAAAGCGGAAATCTTCCACGATAGAGTAGTCTCTCGTTTTTCAACAAGTTCCATCAACATCCTGTGAGTATCTACCGCCGTCTGCTGCATTGCTGGTTCTAAAACACACATAGCATACACTTGTAAGAGTAGCTGCACGTGCTCATGCATCAAACAATACAGCTGCCCGATCTGATGGGCAGTAAGTCCACAGTCTGAAGGGTGCCTCTCTGCGGTGCATATCCACGGGCGGGACGCACTCCCGGCTAAAAATCTGCTCCGCTCACCAGCTGAGACGTTCCCGGTATAGGGCAGTAAGGGCCTGAGTGGAGCCTTAGCGCGCTCTCTACAAAGCACTTTATTTTGCACGCTTTCTCTCTTTCGCCGTTTCCCTCTGGTCACAGGTCGGCGTGCCCGCTTCCTTTTGCGGCCAATGCCATCTACAACTTCTTCAATATCACTTTCGAGAACTTCCTCAATTTCGACCTCAAAATCAGCGTCTTCGTCCTCACTCTCACTTTCTTCGATCCCTTTCTCCTGCTTCAGCGTGGCATGCACAGGACGGAACAATTCCAAGACAACGTTTCTGAAAAATCATGCTCCAATTCAGAATTATACGGGATAGCATCTCCCCACCACCACCTTCAGATTACTATGCTATTTAGTGAGGAAGTAAGAGGATAGAATTTCACATCAATCTGACATCCACGACTACGAACGTCCAGTTATCACATGGTTCTAGTGCAGCAACAATACGACAACGATTGGGAGTTCGGGGATTCCGAACGCATTCTCCAGGTAAAACCTAGGTACTCGCAATCAGCAGACAATTTATCATCTGGAACATCGTGTCATGTTTCTTAAAATGATAAGAAAGACCAAAGTCTGATGCAATCAGTGGCCTTACCAGATTCTTGTGCTCTTCTGGTCCGACCTTTTCTTGCACAGCAGCGAGGAACTTGCGGTACTCTTCCTCATCATCGACGTTTTGGAAATAATCTTCCTCGTCCGATTCCTGGAGAAACGTTTCAAGCTGATCAAGCGACATATCAGCGAGCGAATAATGAGCTCGAGTGCGCTTCGAGATCGCATCAACCAGGTATTGCTCGTCTTGCGATCGGTGGTGGGACGGAACATCCGATCGCCTGCTCCAGTCACTACTTCGGGAGGGGCTGCGCCACTCAGGCAGCCCCTCTAGAGCGTGGCTCATCATCAGTTCCTCTTCGCCGCGATCCTGTGCAGGGGAGCAGGGAGAAGAATGGATGCAGGGCGAGCTGGCGAGGGAAGGAGGGCAGCGATGGACAGCAAAGGCGGAGTCCTCGGGCTCAGGATCGTCAAGGTCCATGGCGAAGACGGAGGGAGGGAGGGAGGGGAGGCCAGGGAGCATAGCCTAATTTAAGAATCGCAAACACAACCACAAATCCATCTGCTACTTCCAAAATTTCTTCAATCTCAGACCAAATCCCGAAACCTGGAGCTGTATCACTGAGTTCAACATCAAAGGAGCAAATACTCACGGAACCAGACGTTTTTTGCCCCAACAAAATATCAGAAGAAATGGAGGGAACTCAGATGCAACGATTCTCCAGACAGCGTCCAAGAATAGGAACCTGCGGCAGTGGGTGCACGCGCGAAACCCTAATTGCAAACAGCACGTGAACGGGCAATCTCGGAGACTTGAAGTGCGCACAGTACATGTAACGTCTATCAAAGCTTAGGTTCAAGAAGGCCGACCAGACGATGCTGAAACTGAAGCGGAATCCTGCAAAATTGCGAAACGGAGAGTGCGGGTATTCCTCGGCAAGACGAGGAGCAAAAAGCGCGATGCATAGCGCAGGTCTAATGAAACACAATGAACTTCCTGTAAGGCACTAAGCTTAAGTGGAAATTCCTTCTGATTCGCAGCAACCCCACCTCGCAGCAGGGAGATCTCGCACGAGATTGGTGGCCAGTTCACACGGCTACGGAGACCGGATACCCTAAACCTAAAATGCTAATCCGTCGCCCTACTCCTTAGACTGTTCCCGTCGCCCCATTCCTCTGATAATTCCGACCTGGTGCACTACATGACTTATGTTTTCCTCCAGCCCTTCGCCGTACGACAGTGTGTGGGATTAAACCTGGGCTCCATCAATTCGTCACTCTACGAGCTCGCTGCTACCATCCTACCGCAAAATTTTGTGCCACCTCTTCTCTTCTACAGTCATCTGCACTCCTCTTGGGCTACAAATCCGTCATTAACTTATCTCCTCTTCACAAATTGCGCGCGTTAGCGCCTGCTACAAAAGCCTGTCCCTGCTGTGGTGTCGGGATTGCAGGTTATTGGCTTGCCAACGTTTATGTTTTTCCGCAAACTCATAAATGCTACCTTGTTGTGTTCCCCGAGGTTCGCCATCCCTGCTCGTCGGAATTGCAGGAGCTCCACTCACCGCCACGGCGCCATCTCCATCCAGCTCCCACTAACGGACATGGCTCGATACCCTAGCATTTGATTCCCTGAGCGCCCCAGCGACGGGATCCTGTCGTTGGGACCACAACTTGATCTCACTTTTTCTCTTGATTTTGTATTGTGGAAACACTTGTGGCTGGTTCCTATCAGCAAAGAAGGTAGTTATTTTTCAAATCCTACATTCACTTTTTCTACATGTAATTTTTCAAGCTCTGGTGACCATTAAACCCCCCATTTTCTTCTAAACCCTAAAACAACTCTAGATGCTCAGGGGTTAAGGTAGACATACCCATTCCCGAGCGTTTAAGGGTTTAGGGTACCGCAAGGGTTAGCCTTTCAAGCTATCATGGAACATCCTTTTTGTGGAAAAAAATATTATAAAACAATTTATATTAAAGGACAAACCCTAAAAAAATATAAATTAAACTTGTGAGTTAATATCTAAACAACTATTTGGCGCAAACTACAAGCTTGTGCCATATTGAGTTTGTCCATTAGATTAAAATCATTATCACCGTTCATTAATGAAAAATTATAGAAATAATTAAAAATAAAAATCCAAAAATCCAAAAATTTGAAATAAAAAAAATAAAAAAAATAAAAAAAGTTATTTCCTAAAAAAAGTCATAACTTTTTTTTTCAAACAAAAGTTAATAGTTTTTTTAATGTTATAATCCAATGTTCTCAAGGTTCCCAATGAAGTTCTCAATTGAAGTTCCAAATGAAGTACCCAAAGTTCCCAAAAATGTTCCCAAAGTTCCCAAAAATGTTCCCAAAGTTCCCAATGACATTCCCAAAATTCCCATAGTTCAAGAACTTGTAGTCTTTGGCCCTACAAGCTTTATACATGGTTGAGTTGATTGCAACTTGCAAGGTCTGGGGCTAAATTGAAGGCCCAAAAGTTTTCAAATCAAGACAACCTTCCATCCAGCCCCAAGCCATGTAAAAAGTGGCCCTAACAAAAATTCCCATATTTGTAGCCAAAATCCTAGTTATTGAAGTGGCATTGACAAAAAACAAAGGTTTTTTTCCTCGCAAATCAAAGTGCTTGAGAAATAAGCAATGGATATCTTCCTATATTGATTGCATGAGGAGGGTCAAGGCCCATGGAAGGTAGGGGATTGTATTTACCTTCTACATTTGATTAACCCCTAAAGGACCAAGCCCTTTTTTCTTTGAAAATCACTGAAAATTGCCACTTTTGGAAGAATGAGTAGAAAGGTAGGAAAAAAGGTTTTTTTGAAAATTTAATTGCAGGATCTTGCCCTAGACTATGGGAGGTACATGTGGGAAAAAAATTAGCTCATTCTAGTTATAGAGGAGTGAGATATTGACATCTGAAGTGAAAACAAAAGTTCTTTTCCCTGCTGCCCAAAAATTTCAAAAGCCTTTGACGGCTCCTATATCAAAAAAATTGCTCTACGCAAAGTTGTGGTTTATTTTTCCCATGTAGAAGACCAAGTTAGGTAAATGTGGGAGAATTTTCAAATGAAACAGAGGTGTGGATCATACTTTGTAAAATCCTGCAATGCTGTAAGGTCATGAAATTTGCATATACACTAGGCAAACTTGGAGGATTTATGTAAAATTGAGAAATGTGAGTTACTTTAATCTGAATGGTAAAAACCAAGAAATCTTAGTCTACTACAACTTGGAAAAAAAAGAAGTCAAAAAACATATACACTAAGAGCTCAAAAAAGTAAAGCAACAAGTTTTACAAGGGGGAAAAGGAATAGAGGTTTGGGAGTCCCATACTTACCCGCAAACTAAAACTTCTCATAACTTTCATCTCATCTATCAGAATTGAATGATTCAAAGATGTCCATGTATATAAAAATCTAAAGAACCAATTTCAGATTTTTGTTTTTAAAAAATACAATTTTGATTTTTTTTGGACTGCCCGCCCTCGCCCTTTTTCAGAAATTCATGTATAACTTCTTCAATAAATGCTGGAGTGAAGAAAAAATTAGATGCCCACGTAGATCTTTGAATTGCCCATCATCAATAAAAGTTTCAAAAAATCACAAAAGTAGATTAGCTATAGGTACATGCCCAAAATCCATGTCCCCCAAGGGGACAGTTGGTCCTTTAGGGGTTAAACAAAAGCGCTGCACCCTTGAAAATTAAAAGAAACACACCAAAATAGAAAAACTCAAGAGAAAAATCCCCTATTGAATGTTGTGGCTCTTTGGCAATGTGAGCAATGCAAGACATGCAAATGGAGCAGCGTGGAACAACAAGCGTGTAGGAGATGTAGCAAAGGTCAATCTTCCAAAGCAGTGTGACAATGGCAAAGTCACAAGGGGAGCAACACAACTGGAGCAAGCTAGAAGGAGAGAGAGGCGCAATGTGGGTTGTAGGCACAGAGGTTGAGTAGACTATAAGGGGTTTAGGATAAGAAGAGGAGGTAACAAAGAGTGGTGAGCACAAAAAGAAGGCAACTCTAAATGCAAACTAGTTGAAATTTAAAATGAGTGCAGTAAAAGTGCAAGTAACACTATTCATTTGGTAACATAACACTAAATACCATAAATAGTGTACCTAAGAGGAGGTAATTCCATGGCATTATTTACCAACATTACCGTACTCATGAGAAAGGTCACTGTTAATAACATTTTTCATGTTCACAATTCATGAAATTCTACATTGTACATCCATAGTTGTAGCCTAAAGTTTGGTTGCTGCTTAAAAATAATATCACATGCCAATGTGATGTTTTTACAAGTACAATGTTCTCATAATATAAGGTAATTTTGTATTTATTTGTAACCAAACCATATTTCTCTTTAGTTGTAGAATAAATAAGAGGTGGATCAAGTGATTGATAGAATTGGGAAGCCCTAACGTGAGGATTATGCACATTTAAAATATTTTCGGTATGATTGAAATGGACAAAGCTGAAGATTTTGTATTTTGGAGATGCCATGTTCTTTAAATTCATTGAAAAGGAAGAAATTTTTCAAGGAATATGATTTTGAACTATTCCTTGTTTCAACTAAGGAACAAGTTCTAGGTAAAAGAGATTTACTCCGTTCATTAGGTTACTTAGTTAACTTGATTGATTTAGGTTAGAAGGAGATGTATCAGCTCTTTGGTATTATTTCGAACGCAATATGTTGATTAATGGCCTATAAGTCCATTGGAAGTGATACAAGTGAAGCTAGATAATTGAAACTGTGGCCTTCTATTATCTAATCAGCAACTTTGTGAATTGTGTTTGATCGCCAGCCAAGTCTCCCCGTGGGCTTACATGTGGGATAAAGTAAGATAAGTCTTCGAACGAATCTACACGGCAAGGTAAACCTTTACATGGTCTCTATTGTTATGCCGTCACACAACAAGAGAACTGATAAGGATGGCCTTGGTGGAAAGCTCTCGGGGCTCTGAAGGATGCACATTGGGAATTTCAGAAGGTTCAACAACTTCCAAATTAACCATTTGAGAATCGTTTCTGAAGCAATGAAACACTTCAACGTGTACAAAATTGAAATTTAGATGTAGCAACTCTGTCGTCACACTCGACATTTCATGGCCTCTCCGCATCATTATTTATGCACAATAATGCAGAAGTGTTCAACGCCAACTGCGTAACTATTCTAAAGCATTCAGAGGCGCACTGTATATACACAAACTTGTACAAACTAATAGGAGATATGAGATGCAATCCATCTTTGGGTTGACTAACTCAAGGGAAACTGTACACACAAGAACTTCGACGAGATACTAAGGAACAAAACACTGGATTCAGGGGCGACCCATACTGAACTAATTTACGTGGGGGACCAAAAGGGCCGCTTCCGGTTGCAGGGGCTGGTTGGGCTGACACTGTGAGAGCGCAGGGGCAGGGGCAGGGGCTGCGAAGCCGATGCCGTCCGTCCAGAAGTCAAATATGTCGGTGGTGAAAGCGGGCATCTTGATGTGAGCATTCGCCGCTGCAGCAGCAGCTACATCCGCAGTGTACGAGTCGGATGCATCTCTTGCGGTCGAGGTCGTGGGCATGCCGGTGCTGTACCAGGTGGGCGCCATATCCACCGACCCTTCCATGGCAATGGGTCCAAATTCATCCTCCAACGCATCCACTGCGCTCAGGGCCTTGGTGGCGAACATTGCCTGCGCGTCTGACAGGTTCACGAGACTGGACGCTCCTGGGGTCTCGGGCTCTTCATTGCGCCCGGAGACTATCGAATTTTCCGACTCTGCTGGCTCGTCCGTGCTGGGGCCCGGCGGCGTCATATTCAAGACTGCATTGGGGATCGTCGCCCTTGTCATGTTGGACTGCAGATATGCCGCCATGGTTGCGTTGTCTGAGGACCGGAACGCCGGCATTCTGCAGATGAGTTGTTGCATCAGAACGTCCTGTCCCGGCAAGCCATCGCTGTGCGCGTTCTGTAGCACGAATCCCGTCGATAGGGCACTCATGTATCCGACAGGGTCAACGCCGGAGAGATGGTTATAGTCCTGCATGAGTTGGTTGCACTCCCCTTCTCCTGCTGCTGCTGCTGCTGCTGCTGACGACACAGCCAGCAGGTCTGCCACCTCCTTCTTCTTTCGCAGAACTTGACCTGCAACTTGTTGCAATTCCGCGGCGCTGTAAGAATTCAAACGATCATCCCACAAAGAATTCTCCAAGTGATCCGCCAGCTTGCGATTGTGATCTACTAAGTGGTGCAGGTCGGCAGCTAGTTTCTGGACCTGGTTGTGCAAGAACGTGGTATTGTCCAGCTTCCTCTTCTCGCGCTCCTCCGGCGCCACGCCCTTATAACGGCTCAGTACTGAGTCCAGATTGGGCTGACCCCAAAGCAGAGGAGGCGCCCCGGCCATGTGCGGGTGATGGCACATGACCGCCACATCCACACCGCACAAAATGGACAGCTCCTTAACCTTCTTCAGCAATCCATTCTTCCGTTTGCTGTACGTCGCTGCTCGCGAGGCATCGCTCTTGATGTGAGGTCCAATGTTAAAGACGAGCCCGTTGCGAACCCCCATGGTCGGATGCAGTAAGCCAAGGACGGGCGACAAGCACAATTAATGGACACCGTGGCCGTTGGTCCGCAGCAGTCAGAATTGTCGAAGGAGGTTCGGTTGGAAGAGTTACAGAGTCAATCAATCGGACATGAAAGCGTGCGTGCAACGTCACAGTGCGGTATCAGCACGACCACGTACCCAAAACATCAACTGCTCTAGCTAGCGTACGGTTCTGGGGAAAAACCGTGATCAACTATGGGACCAATGCAACTGAGTTGACACACACCCCTTAGAGATAAAACAGATGATCAACAGCAGAATACATATGAGGCTCGAATTGCAAAGCAGGCAAGAATAGAAGATTTACCGAAGAACCGAGATAAGGTTGGAGATTTGCTGAGATGCTGGGGACGTGGGAGATTTTACATGAGATCGCGAATAGCGAGCACTTTCCCACAAGCACGAAGTCACGAACTCTCACTCTCTCAGACAGTATACCGTTTTGGGCTCATTAAATATCTCACCAACGAGCTGGCAATTTCTATATTGGGTATGCTAGCGGCACGGGCAACTGCAGTTCGACACCAGAAGTGGCGAGTCGCAGATCAGGTGTTCCATTCGTCTTGGGCCTGCAAAATTGTAGTCCTGTGTAGGCAGCTGCTTGCTCACCAGACATGCGGGCGGCGCTTCAAAGGCGATCCGTCGATTTCCTGGCGCTGTGCGACGTGGGGTACTCAGATACCGCATGGAAAAGTTCATCGGTAAAGCTTCAGTGCCATGCTCCACAGTCCAAAGTCCACACAGCATGTTCATTCAACCTTCATGAACTGCCTATTCTGGAGTGTTCGTCAAGACATCCGAACCATCCATCTGCCATCATACGTTGCCCTAAATCCCAATAAATATCCAGAGAATCGGAAATAGTAAGCCAACCACGTAGGACAAAGCTGCTCTACGACCAGTTGTAACCATCTCGAGCTTGGACGATAGCGAAATCATGGGACGTTATTAATTGTTTTTGCCATGTAAGTCTAATGTGCAAAGCATGGTTAGGGCATCCTCAGTCGACCCGGTAAACAGGCCGGTATTCCAAGATAGTCGACAAATCATAATATAAAATTACGCAATTTGAAGGGCATGAATATTTTTATTGTGAAAACGCAATAAAATTTTAGTTTGAACATTGATTGATTTAGATACATCACATCAAATGCTAGTAAATTTTTAAAAAATTGAAAAGTTTTTCCAAATCAAGTCTAAATAAGGGAAATTCATCCAAAAACATAACACTGTTTTCATTTTTTAGATTTGTTTTGAGTCCTCTAAGTTTTTTGGAGGTTAGCTAACATTTGATAGGATGTATGTAAATCAACCAACACCTAAATGAGTAAATGGGTAAAGCTAATATTTCTTGGGTTTTCACAATAAAAATCTCAACACCCTTAAAATAGTATATTTTCCATATCATTAACCCCTAAATGCCCAAGGCACCCAATTTGGGTGTTTGCAAAAATTTGATGACAAATAAAATCTTATCAAATCACTATTTTTGGTATTTTCTTTTGAACACAAGTTTGTTTTGAAGTCTATTTTCAACATCAAAAATTTGATTTTGAAAATGAATGTTCATGATTTTTCTATTCAAGATTTTGAACAAGGGTGTCCACTGCAATCTTGAGTTTTCTAGTGTTGGAAGATCTTGAAAATGAGCCTCAAATACACTAGAGCTTGTAGAAAAATTCACATTAGAAATCCATTTAAAAAAAATCAAGAGTAAATTTGAAAGCCGTAAATTGGTTGAGGTTAAACATGCAATGACCTTAAACCTCATATTTTTTTAATGACCAACTATTTAGATTTGACATGTGAAATGCAGATTAGAAAACTTGAAGTCACTTTAGCAGTTTTAACACTCTCATGTTCAAATGTTATAATCTTTCAAACTATAAGTGATATTGTTGTGTTTTTTTTTTCATGTAATCTTTAGCATGTCAAGTTTAAATTTGTAAGGTTAAAGTTTTAAAAAAATTTATGAAATTTATGAAAAAGTTGGTTGATTGTTCACTTTCTTGAAAATGCCAAGAAGTTCAGAAAGGCCTTGGGCATTTATGGATTAACTATCGTGTATTGATAAATCAAGTTTGGCATAACTGATCTGCAGAGCAGATGCTCTTATGGCTTTGCCCTTGTTTAGCAATTTTTCGATGAAGAATACCACAAACTCAAACCCTTAAAATTCATTATTTAACTTTCAAAGACATTATGTATTTTTTATGGATATGTTACTTGTGAAAATCCAATGCTCTAATTTTCATATTTTACAATAAACAAATGTAAGAAATAAAAAACATAGAGATCAAAAAATTATCTATTTTTTAATTTAAATTTCCAAAAAAAGTGTCATTTTAACTCATATAAGACACTAATTGAAATTCAACCCCCTAAATCCCCAAGGGTACTTTCTTGTTTGTAGAAGGCATTTTGAGGTTTTTGAATTGTTCTTGTAAGATCACTATTAGACATTAAAACAATATTGTAACAATAGGGTCTTAAATTTCAAAGTTTCAAGGTGGTGCTACCAAAAAAAGGCAAGAGAGACACCTAGATGTTAAGATATTTGTGATTGATTATGGATGAGTAAAAATAAAATTATTACTTTTGCAACAATTCAAAACTTGTTATATAAAGATGGCAACTTTTGTGCACAAAATCAGGAAACAACCACTTACACTGGTTTAGTATTTATTAATACTATTTCAAAATTAGTGGCTCCCTTCCAAATTTAAGATTGCAATTTCACAAACAAGCCTCCAATGTAACAATCAAAGAGCAACCACCTAATACAAAAAAAAGCTCCAATTATTAACCAAAAATCATTATGAACAAAGAGGATTCAATGAAGGATGAAATCCAATTCCTATTAGAAAGAAATTCCAAGTGAAATTAGCACAAAAGCATATTGAGATTCTATTAGCCCCTAAAGGGCCAAGCCCTTTTTTTTTGTGAAAATCACGGAAAACTGCCACTTTTGGGGGAATGAGTAAAAAGGTAGCAATTTTTTTTTTGAAAGTCTAGCCGTAAGATCTTGCCCTAGACTATGGGAGGTACTTGCGGGAAAAATTTCAGCTCATTCTAGATGTAGAGGAGTGAGATATTGACATTTGAAGTGATAAAAAAAGTTCTTTTCTTTGCTTGCCCAAAAATTTCAAAAGCCTTTGACCTCTCATATATCAAAAAAGATGCTCTATGCAAAGTTGAGGTTTATTTTTGTCATGTAGAAGACCAAGTTAAGTATGTGTGGGAGAATTTTCAAATTAATTGGAGGTGTGAATCATACTTTGTAAAATCCTGCAATATTGTAAAGCCATGAACTTTGCATATACACCAAGCCTCTTTAATTTATGTTTTCTAAAAATAAATGCACAAATTAACAAATTAACCCTTTACGGTGTGCACAAAATAAGCTCATAGGTTCCTTATAAAAAAAAAGTTTGCACTTGGCATATGCCACATGGTAGTCACTGTGTTGCTTTTGTGGCTGCAAGACCACCATGTTCCTTAGCATGGCGAGAGTTGAATTTGACTTCTCTATTCTTAAACTCTCAAAAGATGAGCATTATAAATTGTTGACTAACCTTTCACTTGAGAGGGTGTCAAAGTGGTAGCCATTTCATGCTTTATCACATTTAATATGATATCATTTATGCAAATATAGAAAATAAATTTGTTAATTTATGACAATACACAAATTAACTTTCATGATGTGTTAATTTATGAAAAAACGTAAATTAAAGTAGCCTGATATACATTAGGCAAAGTTGGAGGATTTATGTAAAATTGAGAAATCTAAATTACTTTGATCCAAATGGTGAAAACCAAGGAATCTTAGTCTACTACAACTTGGAAAGAAACAAGTCAAAAATAATACAAAAAGAGCTCAAAAAAGGGAAGCAACAAATTTTACAAGGGGCATAAAGAATGGAGGTTTGGGAGTCCCATACCTACCCATAAACTAAAACTTCTCATAACTTTCATCTCATCAATCAGAATTGAATGATTCCAAGCTACCCATGTACACATAAATCTAAAGAACCAATTTCAGATTTTTTTTAAAGAAATACATTTTTTTTGGCTGCCAGTCCTTGCCCTTTTTCAGAAATTAATGCACAACTTCTTCAATAAATGTTGGAATGAAGAAAATTTTAGATGCCCACGTAGATTTTTGAATTCCTCACCTTCAATAAAAGTTTCAAAAAATCACAAAAAGTAGATTAGTTCTAGGTACATGCCCAAAATCCATTTGTCCCCCAAGGGGACAGTTGGTCCTTTGGGGGTTAGACATTACAAGGGATTTGGACCCTAGAATAGGCCCCTTCTCCCAAAACTATGGGAACTTTGGGAACACTTCCATAGCACTTCCACATAGGCAATCTGTAGCAGTATGACATGGCATTAGTGCAACCATGTCAATCATTATTATTTAATTAATTTTTTTGGAAAGAAGAACTTTTTTTTGACTTTTTTAAATTTTTTTAGTTTTTTAAATTTTTAGTTTTTTTAGTTTTTAGTTTTTTATTTATTTATTTATTTTTCTTTTCTTTTCTTTTCCTTTTTCTTTTTTCTTTTTTTCTTTTTTAATATTCAATGCTAATGGTTGCCTCTTGACCATATTGCATATATGGATAGTTACAAGAATTTTGATTACAGCTCTTTGAGCTCATTTTTCTCATAAGTTTGCCCTACATACTTTGATTACTATAGTAACCTATACATAAAGAGCTTTACACCTATATGTGTGGGCTTAGCCATAGTGCCACTTTCCTTACCGACTCTAGCTACAGTATAATGTTTTTCTGACTTACTCCTAGTAGGCTATATTTAGTTGCATTTGTGGACTATTGAATGACAATTATACCATCTCAATAAATGGGTACTTTACTTTTGCTTTGAGATTTGTAATGCACTCTTACGTGCTTTTACTTTCTACAAGTGATCCTTTGCCATACATGGATTCATTCATGATTTTACATTTATCCAAGTCTATGGATTGATGGATGGATCTCACCTACCAAAATGATTGAGTTCTTAAGTTCATGTAAAGCTACACTTATTTACTAATATGAACTTGAGTTAATCTCTATTTTTGATCCTTGGATTACTACTAATGGGCCTAGGATTACCATTGGTCTATAGAGCAATATGAACTTGAGTTACATCTCACATTTGCTAATACCAAGATGACCCAGATAAGACCCGAGAATACTATTGGCCTTCCAATATTCTAAACTCAAGTTTAATTCTCACTAATGGCTGGGTTCTAGATGTAATAATGATAGGTGATCCTCAGGTTTATTTTCTCTCCTTTTTTGTGCCATCTTTGCTCAAACTCTAAGTAGAGATAATTCTATGTGTATACAGTACTCCTACTATGCCTGTGCATATGGTTGAGGAGGGTTCATGCTGAACTTTGCAATGAACACACTAGTTACAGCTTAAACAAGAGTGTGCATACATTGCTTTTTGGTACCTTGTTCACATACGGAGTAGAGAAACTGCAGCTATTGAGCAACTGGATTCAATTAGACACATGGCTTCATCACAATCCACACAGGTTTTATTACTTTGAGGTTTTACTTTGATGTAGTTTTGTTGCTTTAGCTTTGTTTATCCTTGTGAAAGCAATAATACGCGTTATGGGCTGTTGACACCTGTTGCATCCTCACTAACCTTACATTGGCTTGTTGATATTCTTGGGATGGGCATAGGTGAGGTCTATAACCTCTTGGAGTAGTTGGCAATTCAAGGTTTCTACTACATTCTTCTAAAACCTTTTCAAGCTCTAAACCTTGATTTTTAGAGGTTTATTTGTTTTTTTATACACTATTAGGATATAGATGCTATGGTCTTGCTTTTTATACATAAAACATTCCAAATTTTGGTTTGATTTTGAAGTATTTTATACATAGTGTGATCCAAGATACACTCAGGATTATACATTATTTATTTAGTTAATTGCAAACATTTTTGGCTTGTAACTAGTCTTTTATGCTCTCGGGGTAGACATTTCCCTTTTCTTACATGAAGGTTGGTCTCTTGGCTTCTGCCCCAATTTTGATGCATGCATGCATATACACTTGATCTGCATGTGGAAGTTATTTCACTCTTTTTTATAAAACATGGCTATATAACTCTTTTGAGCAAGCTTGTACTAGCCTTTGCCGTTTGAGATAATTGACGTTATGTTGCATGTTTTGAGCATAGCTTTCTTTTATGCTCAACTTAAAAATCAATGCATGCTTTTTCTCAAAAAACTTCTTTACTGCATTTTACTCTAGCAGCGTTGGGTTCTCTCTGCACATCATAAACTAGAATTAGCAAAAAAGCAAAAGTGTTATTGACTATTACAAAACACCAGAGGTTATGCTAATGCATAATTTTGATTCTAGAAAAGTACAATTAACTGCCTAGGATTGACTAGGATGTACCAAGAAAAAAGTTTTTTTAATTTTTTTTGACAACCAGCAATGGCTGGTTCCTAGCATTGGGAACAACCAAACTCACAACCCTTTCTTGGGCCCAAATCCTTTGTAATGTGGCAAATTTCCAATATAAGGTCTTGGTTTTGACTTCATTTTCAATTAGTTACTTGTTTTTCTAATATGGCAGCTTGTCATAGGCTCTTTAGTGACACTATTCATTCCACTTTTTAATGCATAGCACGGGGGTGCACTATACAAGATGTTTGTGGATAGCATGCGTTCAAGCTCCTATAAGATGGGGCTATGTAGGTATAAAAAAAATACTATAGAGCTATATTTACCTAAATTTTTAAATCTTGACAATTTCATGTACCCTATGCTTCATTTGAATTAAGTTCTTGTGATATTTTTGTACACCCTATATTCATTATAAACACACAATGACACAAACAAAATTACACACATGTTATCAAAGACCAACACTTCAAAACATAAATTTAAACCAATCACATGATACCTTCAAATAAGAACTTGAGAGAAAGCGGAAAGCATGGAAAAGCATATAGTATACCCAAAAGCAAATTTGTAAATTCAATATAGGATGAAGGAAAAAGTAATGAAACCCATTCTACATTAACCACAAACCCCTTTTAAGTCAAGTACGCAAAGAAATCAGAGAAAGTGTGGGAAATGAACCCGCGCACAGAGATAGCATTGCACCTGAACCCTTACAGAGTTCAAAAACCGCAACCAAACAGAATGCGTTGTAGCAGAATCTAAGATAAAGCGTGCAATCAAAACCACAAAACATGCAAGCGTCCAAGTAGGAGTTGCTAAAGCATGACCCGACCCACAAACCCGATGCTAATCGTAAGCCCAAGCCACAAGCCTATAAATGAATAGCAATGGAAGCTTATCCACTTGTCCAATCCTGTATCATTACCTGAACATCATTTATTAATCCTACAATCCTAAGCTACTATTGAATACAACTGACATTGGATACTTGGACAAGGATCAAACATGGGATACTTTGTCATACTCAAAACATGGGATACTTTAGCTAACCATTAAGTAACTAAAACATATCTAATAAAAGTGTAGATTTTGTTTTTTGAATATTGGCAAGGCTATTGTACAAGTAAAAAAATTATAATTCTCATTATTATGCCCTACCCTTCATTATTTATAAAGAGCCCACACCTATTTCAATGGTGCTTACTTTTTAAAAAGTCATGTCAAAAATTTAGGACCAAGGCAATTATAGTAACCCTTCATTTGATTGCACGTGTACAATAAAAAAAAAGTGCACTCCCCATGATGCATAGCAAGCATGCTTGCAATTTAACTTCCACAAAAAATTATTAAAATGTAATAATACGGAGGACATTCCAATTGAACTTGAAATTAACTTCAAACAAGTACTGTATGTCTCTAAAAATATTTTATTACTTAAATCCATGCCTAGCAAGGTTACAAAGTTTCTTAAACAACAAAATTTGGTACCTTGGGCATTTAGGGGTCAAAGATTTTGTTCCCATTTGATGAGCAACAACCATTAGATCATTGACGAGCGGCAAATTGGCAACCACACGCCATGATTACCTCTTTTGGCTTCATTGCCCATGCTTATGTAATTTACAAACGCCTCTTCTAAAGGAACCAAGAGGCCACTTGCAATCGGTTGTAACTTTTGACAATTTTGAAGAAACTACTAGTAGTATACTGATACAATATTTTTATTACAATACAAGTCTTGGAAACCCATTTATCAAGATAAATGAATGCTTGAACACATTTAATGTTTTTGATTTAAAATAGACATACTTCCAACTTATGTTAGTGCAACAACTTATGATAAACTACATTTGCCATAGTTGTGATATTTGCAACATACAAAGCAACATCCACAACTCAACTCGCTCGTGACAAAGTTATGTACAACTGACCATGAGTAAATATTGGTATTTCCCTCCAACATTCAGCTCTAGCTATTTGTCTTTCTTCAAAGTTTCCATATCTGTTGCGTGGAGCTGCATGAACTTGTGTGTGCTCCTAACAAAATTAACTAAATTAACTTAAATCAGAAGCAACAATATAGTGGAAAATCAACAATACAATGATGTACTACTCTAATCATTATTTGCAACAATGCTTTAACACATACCACTATCAATGTTTGTTGATGTTGTGTTGTATCAAGCTCCATTGCTTCACGATTCATGATATTTGTACAATTGTGGGAGAGACAAAGCCTTGCCTAACATTGGTTATGTTGGAGAGATAAATTGAAGATAACCATTAGGTTGTGGGAGAGAGGAAGCCTCACCAGCAACATTGGTTATGTGGGTGGGAGAGACAAACATCAGTTACTTGGGTGGGAGACAGGAAGCCTCATTGGCAACATCACTTATTTGGGAGACAGAAATTGAAGCTAATTGTTAGGTTTTGGGAGAAAGGAAGCCCATCGGACATTGACAACCTAACCGCCTAACATGAGAAACCTAATTGCCTAACCTTGGTTATGTGGAAGAGACAAATTGAGGCTAACTGCTGGCAGCCTTACCAATAGGTAAACAGGTCACAAACAACTGTACGGACAAGTCGCCAACATGAGTTTTTTTATTAATTGTAGATTTTTAGGGAATTACTACAGCGACACCCTAAATTGCTAACAGGACACCCCCTCTGAGCATGAAATTTGATAATTTAGTGTTATTTTTTATTTATTAAGTGGTCCATCATTCATTCAATCACGACATTATCACCGCCTTGAAAGAAAAGATAACAAATACATTTCTTTTTTGAAGTATTATTGCACCAATACTATTTTTTGCTTCAAGTAACTCAAAAGTCCTATATTTTTAGTTTGAAATTTAAACACACCTTTTTTTTGTAATATAGCCTTAGAATGATAAAGGTGAAACAAAATTTTTGATCCAAATAAAGAAACTAGCAAAATGAACATTAAAAATCACATTTTCATACTCAGAGGGGGTGTCCCATTAGCAATTTAGAGTGTGGTTGTAGTAATTCCCTAATTTTATTACAATATTTTTACTAGCTTACTTACTAGGTTGATGTTACGAATGGCAAGCTTTAGGATTTTAGTGAAATTGCTAGGATATGTGTAGCATTTTAAGTTAACAAACTTGAAGACTTGGTATAAAAGAATGAACCCCCTTAACCAAATCTTTTTTCTGATTGAATTTTTTTATACAATTATCTTATCAGGAAATGTAAGGAAATGTTCTATTTGATATGATTTTTGCAAATTATTGTTTCCCTAGCCCTTATGTTATTAACTACCAATCTAGTATCTCATTTATCTTCATGATTAATTACATATGTTCTTAGTCTATTCCTTCTTCAGATGATTAACCACCAAGTAAACGCTCCAATTCTAAAATCCTCTTCATTTATCTGAATGTAATGCTCATTCTACTGAAATTTACTGGTAATTTATTTTATCAAGTGTTAGCAAATAGTTAGTCATTAATCAAATCAAAAAAGTGAACACTGAACACTTATTGTTACATTGATTGAAAAACCAATAATTTGTATTCTTTTGTTATCAGAGTAACCATAACTTAAAAGTAGCCAGTCAAAAATTAACACTTGTTTCTCTTATGGTTTTTCTATAGAATCTTCACTTGAACCATCTAATTATTTGAAACCTTGAAATAGAATTATATGTCATTATTTTTTGTTTAGAAATTTATTTCTTGTTAACGTATAAATGCCTTTTGCAAATTTACTTCAAAAGAACAAAGATATAACTATAACCGATGTTTGGAACTTTTTGTTTGGATGCTAAAATCAATGCTTCGAAATCTTAAACTAAAATTGGATTTAATTTGAATAAATTGTAGCTACCATTAATGGTACCAATAAATAATCTAAAGGTGAATTTAAATGAATCTAATGACTATCTATTGAGTACAATACACCGCTTATTTAGTGTATTTGTGAAAAAGTCATACTGGCATGTGACATTTTTCTTAAAGGCCTATGCCTATCAAACCTTTATACTTCAATGACACATAAACAAGAAAAAGAAAGGTGAAATAAATAGAGACAATCAAATCTTTGAAGGATGCTGTGCAATTTTGAATACATTTGGTAGATAAAAACAACGCATAACTCTCAATGTCAAAAAAATGACTATTCAGAAAAATTACAAATAAAGAATTGATCGGCTGTGAACATTTTGGCCAACAATCCCCAAAACTTTAGTTACTTCTTTTTTATTTCTTCTAGAATTAATGCAAATTCCAAACAACCCAATAATTGTACGTTTTTATTGTCACGAAGGACAAAGTATTTCCATATTTTATTTTATTTGTCCTTTGCACAAAAATTGTCCAATACAAAGTGACACTCCTTGATCTTCTGAATTTCTATAGTTTCAAATTTTGAAATTTTGCTCACCACAAGTGCTCCCTTCAAGTGTAAAAAGGACCTAATTCAAATTTATAACACTTTGAAAAATGATTCCTTGCAAGCCAAGAACAAGGTTTAAGTCTTAAAGGACCATAGGGCATAGTATATGTTCTGCCGTATAATTGATACTTGCTACCAGTAAGAAGTTTTAATTTGGGATCTCAAGTAGCTCACTAGAACCGCTTTGATCTATTCTTCAACTTCTTTGTTGATCTCAAATAGTAGGGGTGTGGATCCATTCCAAATACAAGAAAAATACCCTGTATTGTATTGGTTGCAGCAGCATGCTTGGTCCTTTAGGGGTTAATAGGCTTCAAGCAATGAGCACCATGCAAATATATGAAGTGGGCTTACTTGTAAGCACAACAAAAAATTGTTACTAAAACAATAAAAAGTAAAACGTGCTACAAGTAGTTTGCCCTACTATCACACTGCTTTAATTAAAAAAATTTCACAAAAGCTATAGTACATCAAATACCATGGTTATGGTATCATCTAAAAGATAATCAAGTCAAGGTTTCATATCGAGTTTCAAAATATTAAATGAGTGAAGTATGTGCTTACTATCAAGGTTTCAATGAAGTAGGTTCAATTTTAAGCCCAAATTTGAAATTGTCCTCTTATCACTCATTTCTAGATTTCTAATTCTATAAGTTGTTACAAGGTTCCATACATTGTCATATTTTGTCATTTTCATCTTTGACCTTCTTTTTATTTTTCTTGACCTTTGTGGTTATCCATAAGTGCCTGCTAAGTTGACAAAGTTCAACACAAAGAATAGAGTGCATCAAAGGCAGAAGATTTGGGTGGAATTGAGGAATCCAACTCTAAGACGCTAGTTACTAAAACTAACTCACTAGAATATGACAACCTAAAGAGCACTCCTAAGTGTCTTGCTAAGAAAATTCAGCATACCTCCAACATGAAACCTTCAACACATTCCCTGAGTTTTTGGAAAGTTGAACAAGTAATCACATAATCCAAACCGGTCATTCTATACCCAACTATGAACTAAATGTTTTAAACCGATTTGATTTCAAATCCAAGTAAATCTGCAAAATCCCCACCGTTGAGAATCTCATGTTTTCCAATTTGGGCAACAATTACAAAATATGGATTTTGGACTTTCATGTAATATTTTCTCAAAAAAAGATTTACCTAATGGTTGATCCCGTGGAATTGTGTCTTGCTATACTTGATGGGAAAAAGAACTCCACAAATAGATAAAAACTCCAAAAGATATGGTGACTCAAAGTAGCTAGATTCCACTATCTCCTTACTTTACAGCTATAAAAACCCTGTCAAAATCAAGAAAAAAAAAGTGACACATCACCAAACTTCTCCCTTGTACAATACGAGACATGAGAGCACCCATCCCATCCGCTCTCTAAGCTGCTCCCTTTGTTTGCCCAAAGACATTCTTCTCCTAATTGTTGAAAAAATAGAATATTTTCCATATTTTATGTAGAATCTAGAACAAAGAAGACACTTCAAAAAACAACAAGCCGATCAGAAATTTTTCTTGAACTAACAACTCCATTTGGACTTAAGTGGCAGACCAAAATTTGAGCTAAAAATGCCTCTTTTCGTATACTCACACCTCCAAGCACCCCCTTTGGCCAAATTGGGCTCTTTGGTCCTTTCGGGGTTAACACACATGATAGAAGATCCCCTGAAGACCCCTGGGACAAAACCTTCGGACTTGTTCCCGGGACAATAAGTGATCCCTCCTCAGAGAACATTACCTCCTCGACTCAAATAGGTGGAAGATCGGGACGTTGGTATGCTGTCTCCTCTAGATTGCTCAAGACCTCCTTGGAATTCTCCGCCTTGTTCGCTGGGCGCTGTGTGTACGAATAATGGCCATCCTCGAAAGCAGACTCGCCACCTCAAGACGAGTTGTGCAAGCCTTCACTTGCACAAGCATCACTCGAACAATCACGATCATACGTGGGACCCACAGACAGATTACGCCTTCGTCGCTCATTAACACCGTGGCAAGTCTGGTGCATATTTCTAAACTACCATGATTTAGAATATTCAGCACCTGGTCTACGGTTAAGGTGAAACTGTGATTTTGAGACCTTGCTTGTTGCGTTGATGACCTACGCTTGTGATATAAATCTCCGTGCATACCCTCAGCTTCATGGATTTCAGTGGTTGATTATTCATCCCCTCAACACCCGAAAGACCCTCAAATGTAAATGAAGATGGTGATTAAGCTACGTTGTTTCCACCTGTGCTACGCCTCTCCAAATCCTGCCTTCTGAATCCAACATAAGAACTGTGTACCACATTCGCAACACAGGAGCTTCGGGAATCCTTTCGTACCAACTCTGCTGAGTTAAAACCGCCAATTAAATCTACCCTTGACAAACGTTCTTGCAAGTTTGCAAGCCCTCTCCGGTAACAGAAATTGCAAGATCATGTCTTCTGAAATCATCAGAGTTTATTTCCTCCTTGGTATCCAGAGAGGTACTATCCGGTGGTGAGACATCAGGCATACTGGTTCGTGACGCTCTCGCATTTGCAGGCTTTGATCCCTCCGTGGAATTTACTGCCACGTTGCTCCTGGGAGTGATAGCAGGAACGCTGGTCTGTGAGGCACCCCAGTCAACAAGATTAGATCCCCCCCTGTAATCCATCGAGGCATTACTGCTTGACGTGCCCCGAGATGTTCTTCCAGCACGCGCCATCGTCCCTGCTTCAAGATCGTTCTTGGCAGCCCGATTTGTCACTTTCGTCTCGGCATCAGCAGCTGGAATCCTCGACCCATTTGCACCCTTGGGAATTTCATCATCTATGTCCATAGATATCTGTCCGGCAGAAGGCACAGCATCACGATCCCTCGTCTCAATGATCTCGGCATCAGCAGCTGGAGGTCTCGACCCATTTGCACCCTTGGGAGTTTCATCATCCATATCCCTAGAAATCAGTCCGACAGAAGGCACAGCACTACGATCCCTCGTCTCAATAATCTCGGCATCAGCAGCTGGAATTCTCGACCCATTTGCACCCTTGGGAATTTCATCATCCACGTCCATAGATATCAGTCCGGCAGAAGGCACAGCATCACGATCCCTCGTCTCAATGATCTCGGCATCAGCAGCTGGAGGTCTCGACCCATTTGCACCCTTGGGAGTTTCATCATCCATATCCCTAGAAATCAGTCCGACAGAAGGCACAGCACTACGATCCCTCGTCTCAATAATCTCGGCATCAGCAGCTGGAATTCTCGACCCATTTGCACCCTTGGGAATTTCATCATCCACGTCCATAGATATCAGTCCGGCAGAAGGCACAGCATCACGATCCCTCGTCTCAATGATCTCGGCATCAGCAGCTGGAGTTCTCGACCCATTTGCACCCTTGGGAGTTTCATCATCCACTTCCCTAGAAATCCGTCCGGCAGAAGGCACAGCACTACGATCCCTCGTCTCAATAATCTTCGAAATTTTGCCTGCCATGCTTTCTGCGACACTCTCACGTTCACAAGGCCGATAAATATTTCCCGATATGTTAGCTTCAATGTCCTTGGCACTAATTTTCAGCGGTTTTGAGGCCCCTATCACAGGTTGAGGGGCAGAGGCTCCGGTAGGTGGCAAAGAATCTCCAATCACCTTCCCTTTAGAAACCAAGTTAGACCATTTTTGTGGCAGAGTCCCAGGCCCATAGTTTACGCTTTGGTGCGAAGATGAGGTGGAAACTTCATCCTTTAGAGTTGAGGCTAAGAGATGCGAAAGAGTATCCAGATCCTCTAAGCTGGCTGAACCATACCGTACTCTGCTCAGGGAAAAGATTTCCAACGGTCAGAGAAGTGATCCATGCTTTTGTAGATAAATAAAAATACACCCTGCACGCAAGATGCAGCTGGTGGATCAAAGATACTAGATCATTACTTGGAATTACAAATGATCAACTTTCTCAGGTGACCGGTTCCAAAATATGCAGACAGACAAATGGTTTCTGAATTTCGATCTGCAAGAAAAGACAAACCTCGCTGGAATCTGATTTATGGCAGCAATAGCTTGACCGGTCTTCCGGCGCCTGCCCTTCTTCTGTAAGGTTCGCAGCAATCAAAAATTTACGTCAACACTGGGCACTTTGAGATACGTCAACTGAACACCAATTACGCTGTGTTACTAGAAGATAGAGAGTGGGGACGGCTGGTGGGAGAGGAAGTTCAAAACAAGTGACGAGGTTTTAAATACGTCACTTTAGTGAAAAATTACAACCTTCTGGCAAGGAAGTGACAACTCCGAGCTGAATGACTGCACTGAAACAGCGGAAAGTAGGGCATCGGTACCTTCTCTCGCCGTGCTTTCTTATCACGTTGAGCTCGTTGGGCCTTCATCAGCTCGGACCTGGCCCATTCCAGCTTAAAGAAGGAAGGATCTGTATACCTCTTCAAGCAGGCGCCTGAACCTGCCACATCAAATCTGTATCCAGACAAAGAACAACACCAACGAGATTAATGCACAAAAGAAACTCAAAACAAGCACTTCTCTATCCATCGCGACAGCAAAACTAGTGGGGGAAAGTACGGTGTTGAAAAAGAAGAGAAAATGAACAAAATAAAAACCCGAAAACCAGGAAAGACCTCTCGGTTATGATGCATACTTGTCCAGGAGGAAAAGACGAGGTGGTCCTCGACATTCCTCGTAGAAGTTGCGAACGAAGCGTGGCAATTCACCAGAGGTGCAATGGTTCTGATCGCTTCGTATGCTTGCATGCCAATCCGCACCTGATGTCAGGCGCAAGAAGAATCAGAACTATTTTTAAAATAGATGCCGGGAGAATCTGCTCAAAATATGGAAACGGAAACACATACAAAGAGAGCTCTGCTTGAAATGGGACAGGCTCGTTTTAAACATCTATGCAAAATGTACTGAAACTCTTGAAGCAAAAGAGGCACCGTTGGTATAAGCGAAGCGGAGCTGATTCGGTTCCGAAAGCAAAGCATTCTCCACAGAAGGCAGCTCTGCCTCCAGCTGATGCAGTCGCACAGTTAAATCAAATGCCCGTCCCCCTACTTTCGTCAACTCATCATGGAGGTCACGGAACACTTCTGCAGCAAACCTGTCATCAAAGCACCAAATTCTCAATATCTATGAGCGTGCATCATGTGCCGAGCGTGCACCATGTGCCGAAGCAACGCCAGTACAGAATCCTTCTCGTCAGCTATTAGGTTTGAGTTGAATGCGGACGTCATGAAAGTTGATTGGATGCCAAGAAGTGGAGCTTGACAACCAGCGCCCACATGCAATAAAATGAGGTACTATGCCAAGAGCCTCTCTAGTGCTCAACCCTACATCTGAAACTAACAATAATGACAAACGGGATATATTTCTTCGCAATAGCAAGATAACCACGATTCATGGGGGCACTAGCGTTTGTACAGCCGTTTTTAGATAACGAAAAAACAGGATACAGCAGCAACTCAACAATCGAACTTTGGCGAAGCCGTGAACCCTAAACACCAAGGACAAGGTGTAAAGACTGAAGTCGTGCCAAATTTACAGCTGGCATATCAGTTGCTGCTTTGCAAAAGTTAATGTGACCTCCTAAACTGCTCAAGACAGGAGAATTTGACGTAAAGTCGCATTCGAAGCAAACGTTCGTACTTCAACTAGACCACGAGAGTTCCATGATGAATTAGCAATGAGACTGTGTATCCTGTTGGAGTACATTGAAACGAGTCAAGGCCCATGTCACGTACTCAGCAAGATCCCCAAGCTGGCGAACAATGCCAATCAGCCCTGCCACAGCCACACCCTCGAGCAAACCCTCGGGGTCATCGCGAGCAGCTGAGCGAAACAACTCCGGGTTGGCCAACCTGTGCTCGCACCGCACCTCGTACCTTACCAAAGGCATGGCTGATCCGCTTCCCGGGGCCCTCTGTTTCAAGTTTCTTCATACAGTCTCTCAGTCCTGTGCAGAACTGCGCCTCGTCTTGCAAGCAAGGGAGAGGAGAGGGGCAGAAGCAGGGAAGAAACAGAGGGTATAAAAAGAGGGGAGAAAGAAGGAAAATGATGCGTAGCTGCCGAGTATGGATAGCCGAGGACAGTCACGGGCAGGGTGATGGCCCAAGCCTGGTCTGTTGCTGACTCTTTTCATGTTCAAGTGTACTAGACGATAAGAAATACGAAGTCTCAACATATTCAATGACTGGTCGAAGATCAAAGAGTATCAACCCGCTATCAGATTGCATTCCCGTATTCATTAACTTGTAAAGCAACGTAAGCGGCTACAAGGAGAGTCACAGAGCACAAGCGTTCTTGGTGTGCTAACCTCTTTCTTGTGCAAGTCTTGGTTCAGGTAAAATTAGAACACATGACGACGACGCAAAGTGACCAAGCACATACCTTGACACCAAACTTTGCACTACTTGCAGCCATATTTGAAATATCACTGCTGCGAATGGACTCTTGGTACCTAGATTAATTTTTATCGTCCCTGCAAGTAAGCTACTGTAACACAGCGGGCATGCCCCTGTAGTACATCAAAAGGGATGATTAAAAATCATGTGAGGCATGCTCTTCGGTGTTGACTGATCCTGTGCAATTCCTGAAGAAGAAGGCTGCCAGCTTGAATCTCCAGGAGCAGTCAAAAGTTTCTGTTTCTGCTGAGAAAACATCTGTCTCTCCAGACAGAACGTCCTTCAGACGCTAGCTTGATGAATGGTCCCGCCAATAGGCACTAATGGACTCTGAAAAAGAGAACTTCGATACGAAGGGAAAGTAAATTCAGTCGTTCTGCTTTTTACTTAAATTACGAATCACTCCAATCACCTCCATCGCCATCTTCATCATCACTTCCAACGAAGGCCTAAAACCCAATACAAAAATGTCAGTTATCCTGCAGAATTTTTCCAATTGTGATCCAAGTGCGATCTATCATATGCCAAATACCCCTCAAATATCAAAAGTGCGCGCCCATGCGCCCATTCGCGCACATCCAAACCCAATTCGAATATTGCTATTAGAATGTAGTAGAGAACGACGTGCATAACACAATCGCACAAGGTGCTTCAATACCTGTCGAATAGCATTTGCTTTCTCGAGAATCGCAGCAACGTTGATGTTTGCAGAAGGTCGGGTTATGTGATCGTTTCTTTCCATCCCATCACCTGACCGATACAAAGTGGCAGACTGCATGATAGACGACGGCACATTTATCAACCAGGTCTTTTTTCGGTAAACTTGTGAGCACACTGCTACCGTAAAAGGAAAAGTCTCAAACGAACCGTGAATATGAGCTTCACAAAGAAAGATTTTCAAGATATAAAAATTCACCTCGGTTCTCATCTGCTCAAGCAATATGGATCTCTCATCTGGGGGCGGAAATGGCCTATTGCCAGGGTCTTTAAATGTCAACGCCTTCATCTGAAATCCCAAGCATACACAAATCTTAGCATGAATTAAAAAGCCTCAAGTTTGGCAAAGGCGCAAAATGTTTTCTGATTGAATATTTTGCTACGATTTCTAAAACATCAGCCACCGAATAACACAGACCAAAATTATTCAAACACAGCTCCTTGACATCACAGATAACCCTTCAATGTCTGGTGGGGGCATTAAAGAGATTTGGGTCTTCTTACCATATTCCAGTCATGGTGTGCAATGGCAGCTGCCAACGCATTTTTACTAGCGGAAGTGTCTGTTGATCGAAGTGCTGCTGGAGGTAGCGCAGGGTCAATGTTAAGAATCGGATTCGTCTCATCTCCGGCTGTTGGTGTTAGAGTACTGTTCCTTTGTGACAAAGAGACTGGCAATACAGGACCAGCTAAGGTGTCGAACGTGGAAGGCCTAAACTGCGCATCGCTGGGTTGAATACTGCCATTCGGGATTTTCGATTCAGATGAGGGAATCTCGAATGAAGACTTGTCCGAAGAAAAATTTGAGGGGTTTTCCAAGACTGACTCTGATGTAGAGGTCTGTAACATCCGATGCTCAGCCCCCAGCTTAGCCCCCTGCTCAGCCCTCAGCTCAGCCCCCTGCTCAGCCCCCTGCTCAGACCCTTGCTCAGATCCATTCTCAGACGCCTGCTCATCCCCACGCTCAGCCTTGTGCCCGTGCTCATTCTCAAGTTCAACCTCATTCGCATGCTCATCTTCATGCTCATTCTCATCCGCATCATCAACCTCTTCATCAGATTCAGATTTGGAGGATGAACCTGACAAACTATCACCGCCTTCGGACATTGCTGGCGAGTCAAGAGGAAGAGGTGAATCTGGTAGACGGTACACTTCCACAGCTCCGTGCTGTATCCCTTCTGTCGAATCTGAACTTTCTGAAGAGTCTGAACTACTTAAAACCTCCGACCTTTGATCCCATTGCTTTGGAGACCCCCCGTGTGATTGAGGAGGTGAACAAGGAGGGGAGCTAGTCTCAGACAAGCACACTAAATTTGGTGGGAGAGCATAGTCCGTCTTGATCGTAGAAATTTCAGACCGCCCCTTCCATCTCAAAAAATTAGACTGATCCGAGAACTTAGGAGGAGAGGTAGGGGGCGAATTGGATGGAGATCGACATGGTGAATCAGGTACCCTTATGATACCGGTTCCAGAGGTTGAATCCGGTTGTGATCTTCCTCTCCATTCTGAAGTATGACCCTCGTCTGCTCTAGCAAGGTCTCTCTTCCTCGGTGGAGAATCTAGCGGGGAATTCGATGCTGAGCTGTCCTGTGAATTCGGAGTTGCCCAAATTGATACAGCTCCAGGAGTGGCTGCCTCTGTGCTCTGAAGAGACCTGTTAGGGCCAGAATCTAGGTGTGGGGTTGGCGGTAGAGCAGCATGCAACGATGTTTCCTGGAGTCCCACGCATGAAATGTTGAAATAGCATCAGAATACATACCACGTCTCTTAAGAGAGATTCCGTAAACAGATCGCAGCAAGCAAATGCACAATAAAGGATACAGCCGTCGAAAGACTTGGAAACCCATCCTACAAAGACAAAAATGTTTTCATCCATCTACATATTTTGATGAGTAGCATCTACGGGCAGATTTACCTCATGAGCAGTATCATGTTGCGCTGGAGTGTGTGAAGGAGGGGCCTCCACACGGTTTTCTGGGAAACTATGGACATGGTCCGGCATTTCTGATTCGAAGTTCCAGGGTCCACCCTCTTGGGTGCTCACAGCACTAGCCGCCACACTCTGTGACAATACGAACCGCGGATCTCGTACACGCATTTCGCCACTGCTAGTTTTCCTATGTTTGACACTGTCCTCCAGTGCATGAGCAACTGAACGAGGTGAGACTGGGCTCTTAGGTTGATCGTATGGAGGGAAAAACTCAGGGATCGCAGACTCACACTCAGAATAATCTGAAGCAGGGCTTCCTGGTAGACTTGGTGTGTCTTTGATAATAACACTTCCTGTGGGACTTGACAGTGGACTGTCATCGTCTTCCACACGAAAACTAGGAGGAGCATTCTGCTTGGCCTGTTCGAGGGGACCTTGTGTAGGCTGTACAGTTGGACTGGAGAGAATAATACTATCCATTGGTGAGACATCAGGCATACTGGTTCGTGACGCTCTCGCATTTGCAGGCTTTGATCCCTCCGTGGAATTTACTGCCACGTTGCTCCTGGGAGTGATAGCAGGAACGCTGGTCTGTGAGGCACCCCAGTCAACAAGATTAGATCCCCCCCTGTAATCCATCGAGGCATTACTGCTTGACGTGCCCCGAGATGTTCTTCCAGCACGCGCCATCGTCCCTGCTTCAAGATCGTTCTTGGCAGCCCGATTTGTCACTTTCGTCTCGGCATCAGCAGCTGGAATCCTCGACCCATTTGCACCCTTGGGAATTTCATCATCTATGTCCATAGATATCTGTCCGGCAGAAGGCACAGCATCACGATCCCTCGTCTCAATGATCTCGGCATCAGCAGCTGGAGGTCTCGACCCATTTGCACCCTTGGGAGTTTCATCATCCATATCCCTAGAAATCAGTCCGACAGAAGGCACAGCACTACGATCCCTCGTCTCAATAATCTCGGCATCAGCAGCTGGAATTCTCGACCCATTTGCACCCTTGGGAATTTCATCATCCACGTCCATAGATATCAGTCCGGCAGAAGGCACAGCATCACGATCCCTCGTCTCAATGATCTCGGCATCAGCAGCTGGAGGTCTCGACCCATTTGCACCCTTGGGAGTTTCATCATCCATATCCCTAGAAATCAGTCCGACAGAAGGCACAGCACTACGATCCCTCGTCTCAATAATCTCGGCATCAGCAGCTGGAATTCTCGACCCATTTGCACCCTTGGGAATTTCATCATCCACGTCCATAGATATCAGTCCGGCAGAAGGCACAGCATCACGATCCCTCGTCTCAATGATCTCGGCATCAGCAGCTGGAGTTCTCGACCCATTTGCACCCTTGGGAGTTTCATCATCCACTTCCCTAGAAATCCGTCCGGCAGAAGGCACAGCACTACGATCCCTCGTCTCAATAATCTTCGAAATTTTGCCTGCCATGCTTTCTGCGACACTCTCACGTTCACAAGGCCGATAAATATTTCCCGATATGTTAGCTTCAATGTCCTTGGCACTAATTTTCAGCGGTTTTGAGGCCCCTATCACAGGTTGAGGGGCAGAGGCTCCGGTAGGTGGCAAAGAATCTCCAATCACCTTCCCTTTAGAAACCAAGTTAGACCATTTTTGTGGCAGAGTCCCAGGCCCATAGTTTACGCTTTGGTGCGAAGATGAGGTGGAAACTTCATCCTTTAGAGTTGAGGCTAAGAGATGCGAAAGAGTATCCAGATCCTCTAAGCTGGCTGAACCATACCGTACTCTGCTCAGGGAAAAGATTTCCAACGGTCAGAGAAGTGATCCATGCTTTTGTAGATAAATAAAAATACACCCTGCACGCAAGATGCAGCTGGTGGATCAAAGATACTAGATCATTACTTGGAATTACAAATGATCAACTTTCTCAGGTGACCGGTTCCAAAATATGCAGACAGACAAATGGTTTCTGAATTTCGATCTGCAAGAAAAGACAAACCTCGCTGGAATCTGATTTATGGCAGCAATAGCTTGACCGGTCTTCCGGCGCCTGCCCTTCTTCTGTAAGGTTCGCAGCAATCAAAAATTTACGTCAACACTGGGCACTTTGAGATACGTCAACTGAACACCAATTACGCTGTGTTACTAGAAGATAGAGAGTGGGGACGGCTGGTGGGAGAGGAAGTTCAAAACAAGTGACGAGGTTTTAAATACGTCACTTTAGTGAAAAATTACAACCTTCTGGCAAGGAAGTGACAACTCCGAGCTGAATGACTGCACTGAAACAGCGGAAAGTAGGGCATCGGTACCTTCTCTCGCCGTGCTTTCTTATCACGTTGAGCTCGTTGGGCCTTCATCAGCTCGGACCTGGCCCATTCCAGCTTAAAGAAGGAAGGATCTGTATACCTCTTCAAGCAGGCGCCTGAACCTGCCACATCAAATCTGTATCCAGACAAAGAACAACACCAACGAGATTAATGCACAAAAGAAACTCAAAACAAGCACTTCTCTATCCATCGCGACAGCAAAACTAGTGGGGGAAAGTACGGTGTTGAAAAAGAAGAGAAAATGAACAAAATAAAAACCCGAAAACCAGGAAAGACCTCTCGGTTATGATGCATACTTGTCCAGGAGGAAAAGACGAGGTGGTCCTCGACATTCCTCGTAGAAGTTGCGAACGAAGCGTGGCAATTCACCAGAGGTGCAATGGTTCTGATCGCTTCGTATGCTTGCATGCCAATCCGCACCTGATGTCAGGCGCAAGAAGAATCAGAACTATTTTTAAAATAGATGCCGGGAGAATCTGCTCAAAATATGGAAACGGAAACACATACAAAGAGAGCTCTGCTTGAAATGGGACAGGCTCGTTTTAAACATCTATGCAAAATGTACTGAAACTCTTGAAGCAAAAGAGGCACCGTTGGTATAAGCGAAGCGGAGCTGATTCGGTTCCGAAAGCAAAGCATTCTCCACAGAAGGCAGCTCTGCCTCCAGCTGATGCAGTCGCACAGTTAAATCAAATGCCCGTCCCCCTACTTTCGTCAACTCATCATGGAGGTCACGGAACACTTCTGCAGCAAACCTGTCATCAAAGCACCAAATTCTCAATATCTATGAGCGTGCATCATGTGCCGAGCGTGCACCATGTGCCGAAGCAACGCCAGTACAGAATCCTTCTCGTCAGCTATTAGGTTTGAGTTGAATGCGGACGTCATGAAAGTTGATTGGATGCCAAGAAGTGGAGCTTGACAACCAGCGCCCACATGCAATAAAATGAGGTACTATGCCAAGAGCCTCTCTAGTGCTCAACCCTACATCTGAAACTAACAATAATGACAAACGGGATATATTTCTTCGCAATAGCAAGATAACCACGATTCATGGGGGCACTAGCGTTTGTACAGCCGTTTTTAGATAACGAAAAAACAGGATACAGCAGCAACTCAACAATCGAACTTTGGCGAAGCCGTGAACCCTAAACACCAAGGACAAGGTGTAAAGACTGAAGTCGTGCCAAATTTACAGCTGGCATATCAGTTGCTGCTTTGCAAAAGTTAATGTGACCTCCTAAACTGCTCAAGACAGGAGAATTTGACGTAAAGTCGCATTCGAAGCAAACGTTCGTACTTCAACTAGACCACGAGAGTTCCATGATGAATTAGCAATGAGACTGTGTATCCTGTTGGAGTACATTGAAACGAGTCAAGGCCCATGTCACGTACTCAGCAAGATCCCCAAGCTGGCGAACAATGCCAATCAGCCCTGCCACAGCCACACCCTCGAGCAAACCCTCGGGGTCATCGCGAGCAGCTGAGCGAAACAACTCCGGGTTGGCCAACCTGTGCTCGCACCGCACCTCGTACCTTACCAAAGGCATGGCTGATCCGCTTCCCGGGGCCCTCTGTTTCAAGTTTCTTCATACAGTCTCTCAGTCCTGTGCAGAACTGCGCCTCGTCTTGCAAGCAAGGGAGAGGAGAGGGGCAGAAGCAGGGAAGAAACAGAGGGTATATAAAAAGAGGGGAGAAAAAAGGAAAAATGGACGAAAGAAAGAATATGAGAGAGGAGAGGGGAGTACGAGGGCAGTGGAGACTGGAGAGGTTCTCGTCACCCCTCAGGCTCATCGAAATCGTGGTCGGGTTTTTGGTCTGGACTAGATGTGCCCCCCGTGAGCTTGGCCTTATTGTGTTTTCCAGCCCCTTCCCTGCTACCCAGCGTTCTCTAAATTGGGTAAATTTAGCAGGTTTGCTAACAAATTTTTCTTGTAGCTATAAAAAAAAAAAAAATGTAAACTTTTCAGTGTAAAATCTTAAAAAAATAGTTTTTTAGCAGTATTTTTAATCAGTAAAAATCATATTTGGGATCATTGCTGCCACCCGTCCTCTTCCGCACCTAAGTTAAGGTAGAGCCGCCCATACCTAATCATTTAAGTTCCCATAGGACAGCACATTAGAGCAATAATGCAGCGCAAATTTTTCTTTGGTATCTTCATACAAAACATTGTGACGCAATTTTTTTCAAAATTTTTCATGTAAAATTGAGTTTTATACAAATTTTGAATTGCATAAAGTATTTGGAAACCATACCCAATCACTAAACTCTCCTAATCCCAATTATAGCCAAAACACTTCTTGCTCACTACTTCCTACCTTCTTTTGAGACACATGTCATGACTTCATTTGTCTTAATCTTAAAAAGGGAAAAAAATTGCATTCCAAGGCTTAGAAATAGGTTGGTTGGACCCAAAACACCCTAGTGGTTGGGAATAGAACCCCTATTGGGAATGGGTGTCTCTACCTTAGGCCTCCTTAGTTTTATTTAACATTTGCATTGCCCAAATTCTAGGTGAGGCTCTGCAGCATTTGCAGCATTATTATTAAGGTAACCTTACCTATACTTGAGCGTTTAAGGGTATAGGATACTTCAAGGTCTTGGAAAATTCAAGAAAATAATTTGTAGGGTTAGCCTTTCAACAAGCTATTTTGTAATGTAATTTTTGTGGAAAAAGGGATTGTAAAGTATTTTATATTAAAGGGCAAAGTTGCAATTCATAAGGTCCCTATTAGCAACTCTAAACTACCCTTGAACTTGGATGTGTTCTCATACATGTACTTGACGGTCCCAATCTCGACCCTCCCAAACTAACTCCTAAGCTGATGTGACAAGATTTTCTTGTGCAAGTGACAATCACTACTTTGATTTGGATTTAAGAGTGTGTGAACAACACCCCAAATGTAGAGTGCAATATTAGGGATCGCTGAGGTGTGGGGTAGGTTACCTTATTGGGCACCACGTTGTGGTGAGGAGTCTCTTCCACTCAATTTTAACTTGTCATGTTGCTCACCATTATCTTTGTATGTGCTTTTGGATTGTTCATTGTTTGTGTGTATGAATATGAATGCAAGACGTGAAGTTCAAGGAAAAATTTAGGGTTTTGCAACAAAGTGGCATTAAGTGCTTTTGATTGTTGGGAGTTAAAATTGCAATAAGTTCAAGTTGCGCTTGCTGGGTATAACAAAAAAAAAAAAAAAAAAAAATGTTTTTGAATTTATATAATAATTAATTATAGTGTATTTTCTTTTTTGGGTATGAATGTGGTTCCAAGGCTTGAAGAGTTAGCAATATTTTGGTTTGGCAATAGGGGGTAAACATGAGTTTTGTCCTTCTAGACATGTCCACGTTATATTTCATTATGTATATTACGGTTTCAATCTGGCAATGACGAGCTTTTAGAGATTTTGGTTTGAAGCCTCAAGGTCTTAGTTACATGTAGGTTTAGATACTGAAAAGATATGAGATTTGTGTAGTAAAAAGTATTTTTGTTATTTATCGTATTAAGTGATAGAACCTGATAGTTAAGATTTCATCTTAATCTCTAAGCGCCCAATCGACCATTTTTTGGTTGCTGCTTGTCTTTTTCAGGCTGCCCAAGACAAAAAAGCTTTTGTCAACAAAATTTTTTTTTTGTAATAGAAAATCAAGTCTACTTTTTAGCTAAACTTGATTACTTGAATCATGTCAATCCAAATTAAACTCCACCAAGGAGATTTTTCAAAAACAAACACCTCAAAACTTGCTAGTGTTATAAATTTTACTATTTTGGGAAATTAATGATGTTCTCTTTTTTCAAAAGATTTCATTTTTGAAATTTATGATAGAATGTCTAATTTTAACCAATCATACCAAATTCAAAATGTATAAGTAAAATTTGTAATTTTAGTGAATATTAAATGGAGAATGCTTCTAAATTCATTACACAAAAATTCAAAACTTTTTTTGAGTGTTTTACAATATGGATAATTACTAAACATTATGATTCTTATTTTCTCTTTTGAAAAAAACTTCATCAAAGTTACAAAAGTACCATTCAATAACCCCCTTGGGCCTTTAGGGGTTAAGCACAAAATATTTGCATATGTGTACATATATTAAGCATGGGTGCTTTATTGAGGCTAAAAGTCAAGCAAAGAAGAATATTTCAACTAAAACCTATTTCATCATTGGGATTATGATATAAAATTAGGGTTTGTATTGGAGGTAGATGATTGCATTTATGTATTAGATTTTGAGGAGGAAAGGGAGCCAATAATATGTTAGATGACTTCTAGTAAGGTCCGTCTAAAGAAAAAAGTATGTTTTCTTTTCTTTTTAAAAACATACTTCTAATATATTGATTTAAATTAAGAAGTTCATCTCTATTGGAAGATTATGGAGCTTTTGATTTCAACAATGTACATGCCAAAAAATTAGGATGATCCTTCTATATTTTTGAATGAGCCTTTTCTCCCCTCTCATTGAATTTTTTTTATTGAAACCTTTCCAAAATATGTCCACTTCACATCTGCAAGTTGCAAGCAACATGTTTATTGCTAATTGTTTTTTAAGGAAGTCCATTTCCATTTTTAAACCAAAATTGTAAAGAAAATGTTGGTTTGTTTTTGTTTCCTAGTCTTTGTGGACATTCTGTAAATGAAAATGATCTTTTGTACTATTGAAAGGTGGAATTAACTTCTGAACAAAACAAAGATGATAGAATTTTTTTAGAAGTTTCCTTCTCTTTTAAATGACACAAAAAGAACAAAAACTCCTTCAATTAAATAATAGTGCTCAATTATGCAAAATTAATCTTATTGATAGAAGTAAACAAAATACATGTCACCAACATCTATAATAAATGTTGTTTGAAAAAATTAGGGTTATGGTATTAAGGTGGAAGTCATTCATACATTGTTTTTTGAAACTTAATTTTACTTTTATTAAACTTGTTAAGATACTAAGTGGTGGGATGAAGACCACCAAATGCCATTTAAGCTATTTATTGTATTTTAATGCTATATGCACAAAGCATAATGTATTTTTAGAGGATGCACTCTATGAGATGTTTGTGGGTATTGTGCGTTCAAACCCCTATAAAATGTAGGCTATATAGGTAAATTTTTGTAATTTATGTAGGGCAATATTTACCTAATTTTTTAAAGGGAATCAATATGTGTACCACACCTTTTGAACTACTGTACCACACCCTAGGGTAAATTTTAGATTTCTATCATCAAAATGCTGAATTTGAGAATTTGGAGTTCAACTTTGGACTCAGAGACCACAAACTAGCCTAGAACCATAAAAAAAGTTGCAACTCAACAACACCCAAAGAAAAGGTTTAGCTAGGAAAAAAAGTGTTATTTTTACTTTAGTTTGTAAAAAATGATAAGCTTTTTTGTTGGGTGTTGTTGAATTGCAACTTTTTTTATGGTTCTAGACTAAGCCATAGTCTCTAAGTCCAAATCTAAATTCAAAATTTTCAAATTCAGCTATTTGATGGTAGAAATCTAAAATTTACCCCAGGGATGTGGTATAGTAGTTCAAAGGGTGTGGTACACATATCAATGCCTATTTCTAAATGATGGATCATTTATGTATCCTATATTTCATTCAAAAAAAATTGAGAGACTTTTTCAATACACCCTATGTTCATTATAAATACGGAACTTTGGCAAAAAAACAAATTGCAAACACTTTCTTAGTTCACAGTAAAACCCATGATCAACCCCTAAGCATTTTGCTAAGAAAGTTTAGCCTAACTCCAATATGAAACCTTTAGCACATTCTTTGAACTTTCAGAAAGTTGAACAAGTAATCACATAATCCAAATTGGTCATTCTATACCCAACTATAAATCAATTTTTCAAAACCAATATGATTTCAAATCCAAATAAATAGGCAAATTCCCCATTGTTAAGAATCTCATATTTGCCAATTTGGGCAAAAGTTCACAATATGGATTTTGGACTTTGATGTAATATTTTCCTAAGAAAAATATTTACCTAATGGCTGATCTCATGAGATTGTGTCTAGCTATACATGATAGGAAAAAAACTCCACAAATGGAAAACAAAATCCAAAAGATACGGTCATTCAAAGTATTTGGATCCCATTGGCTCCTTACTTTAAAGCTACAAATACTTTGCCCATACCAAGAACAGAAAAAGTGACACACCACCAAACTTCTTGCTTGTACAATACAAGACATGGGATCACCCATCCCATTTGCTCTCTAAGCCGCTTCTTTTAATTGCCCCAAAATATTCTTCTCCTAATTGTTGAAAGAATATAATATTCTCCATATTCCTTGTAGAATCTAAAGTAAAGCAGGCGCTTCAAGGAAGAACAAGCCAATTGGAAAATTTTGTTGAACTAGCAACTCCATTTGCATTTGAGTGGCAAACCAAAATTTGAGCTTAAAATGCCTCTTTTGTCTTCTTTCACACCTCCAAGCACCCTTTTTGGACATAGTGAGCTCTTTGGATGCTTAGGGGTTAACAAGCATAATATCAATATTGTTGTATGAACAATGCAAACTTTACAAACAATATTTCAAACAACACCTAAATTGATACAAAAAGTTGGCTTTGAGAACTTGATATAGTGATAATGTTGTGTAAGATAAACTAGTAACTAACAAGCAATTTTCAAACATAGAATACATTGTCACTAGCAACTTGCAAGCATATTGTACACTTCAAGGTAAGGTTTTTCAACAACAACTTCATTTCAAATTCAAAGTTTATAGAGCACAATCTACCCTCCACAAAACTAAATATACATGCAAAGTTTTTAAAACTTAGGGAAAGGTTTGGCACTAGTTAAACCACCAATCAAAATGAACCTCAAAATTGGATAAAAATGGAATTTGTAAAAAAAACTTGGGGGGTCAATGTGTAAAAAAAATAAGGGGTGGGTGCAAACACCAAGTTTTTTTTTAAGGGGGTGTTACTTTCTTTTCTTTTTTTAAAACATGCTATCACAATTATAATTTTCTACTTTGAGTTACTAGAGAAGGGGCTTGCATTACTTATAATTCTAAATTGGTGTGAATAAATGATATGGTAATTTAGATTAAAATAACATTCCACAACACTTTTTGTCCTACACTAAAAAAATCAAAAAAATTTCCCCCACTAATGACTTCTACTTACAACTAGAAGTTAATAGAAAAGTGTAATCAACACTACTATTGTATCTTAAGTAAAAATTGTCAATGATACTCATTTACTAGGAAGGTATAAAATCATTAAACACTTTGAATATGCCACTCAAAAGGCAATATCATTTAATATTTTTGGTAGAAAAATGAATAAAAAGGAGGGTATCCTAAGTCTAATTTTTTCTAATTGGACCTATTTTCTATATCCTATGGTAGTTTGAAGACATGTCATGGCATTTTTGTACCCTATAGTATAAAAAATATATATAATTTTTACCTCAAATATTTTTTAGGCACCCTATCATTTGTTTGGCAAGTAGTTTTTTATTGCTAATGCTCACTGCCTTCTTCAAGAAAAGAAAAAAAACAAAAGTGTTAACAAACACAATTGCTTGCATTTACAAGGTCTCAAAATCCTAATGGTTGCAGTATGACAAAGTGCACTTAACCTTCTGACATTCATTTTTCATTCCAATTGTGCAAGAATTGCAAGCTCATTGTATATCAAAAAACAACATAATCCTAATTTTTGGAAATAACTACCTTGCTTAGTGCTCACTTGTTTGAACTGCACCGCATTTACTTCATTCGAAGATGACAACAAAGACTTCATCCAAGTTCAAACTTGTATATTACATGTATTGCACATGGGATTTCAGCTTTGGATTCTGCCTCAGATTCTACTTTCATTTTTCACAATAGTGTTTAACCCCTAAATGTCCAAAGGTGTTTTTCTTGTTTTTGGAAGGTAGTTTTGAAGTTTTTAAATTGTTCTTGTAAGACCACTATTAAATATCAAAATAAAATTGTAACCGTTGAATCTTGAACTTCAAGGTTTCTAGGTGGCACTACCCAAAAAGAATCCAAAATGGCCTTGCACGTTTTAAGATATTTGTGATTGAATGATGATGAATATGGTATTTTTTGTTTTTTTTGGAGCTACCCTAACCTTCTAATGCAAATTGGTAACTTTGGGATACAAAATTGGGAAACAACCACTTGGGATGAATTAGTGTTTATAGTTATTACTTCAAAACCAATGGCCTCTCTTCCAAATCCATGACCACAATTTTACAAATGAGCTTGCAATGCAACTGTCAAAACGCAACTGTCGAATACAAAGAAATTTCAATTTCAATTATTGACCAAAAATCATTATGAATTAAAGAATTTTCAATGGTGAATAGATTCTAATTTTAATAACAAAGACATTCCAAGTGAAATTAGTCCACTGCACTTTTAGATTTTGTTAGATGTCAAAATTTCAATAAAAATGCCCTTATTGCCCAAGGGAAATCTTCACCTTTTGCTCAACTTGATGCCCGTCTTTTCAATGTAGCAACTTCTCATAGGTTTTGTGACACTGTTCATGACACTATTCACAACACTATTCATGACAGAAAATGCATCCTTGTAGTTAACTTTCCACCAAAAACAAATGGAATAAGATATGGAGGAAGTTGAACTTGAACAATGAAGTTAACTTCAATGTGCAACCTTTCCAAAAAAAAACCTTAGAACAATAAAATCTATGCCTTCAACATGGTTTCAAAGTTTCCTGAAATTTTTTGGACACCAGAATTTGGTGCCTTGGGTGTTTATGGGATAATGTAGAAATCTACAAATTTTGGAGGGAGCCATCTACACTAAACTACTTTATAAAAGTTCAGATTTTGGAGGAACAAATTTGGACAGTTTACTTCAAAAGAAGAAGATGAATTTGTGTAATACCCCATACCTTTTGTTACTTATAATTCCCTAACCTTATTCCAATGACCCTAATTTACTTCAAAACATTGTCTAAATTTTAGCACCTTGGCAATTAAAATTACCCTTCACTTGATTGCACGCTAACAAAAAAATGGGGGGAGAGTACACCTCACGAGAAATTGAGAATGTATTACAAAAGCGTCATTTAATTTTTGAATGTACCATGTTGCTCATATTATTGATATTTTAGAAATGGAAACAAGGTTCAATTTCATAGGAAATAGGCAATGTAAAGTTTTCTAATGGATACGATTTTAGAAAACAAGAGGAATTTGCATCACATTAGTGTAGTTTTTAGGAAAAGATTGTGGAGCTAAAATTCAAAAAAGGCAAGTGGATCACTACATAATGGAGGAGGAGCTATCATAGCAACAATTTATTGAAATGAAGTTAATTCCACAAATGTGTCAGAGTTTTAATTGGGTTGCTTAAAGACTAGATTTCACGCATCTTGGCCCATTGATTCTTGAATCAAATAAATGAGCAACCTTCCACCGTTTTTGATAATTTTTAGGGAATTGATATATGCACACCGGAGTTGATATTTGCACACCCTTTTGGGGTAAATTTTAGATTTCTACAGTCATAAAGCTAAAGTTGAGAAATTTAATTTAAATTTAGACTAAGAGTCCATGATTTAGTTTAGAATCATAAAAAAAGTTGCAATTCAACAACACACAATGAAAAAATTTAGTTAAGGAGAAAAGTATTGCTTTTACTTTTGTTTGTAAAAAAAGATAAGCTTTTTCATTGAGTGTTGTTTAATTGTAACTTTTTTATGATTCTAGATTAAATTATGGTCTCCAAATCCAAATCTGAATTCAAAATTCTCAAATTCAGCTTTATGATGGTAAAAATCCAAAATTTACCCCAGGGAGGTGTGCAAATATCAACCCCCAGTGTGCATGTATCAGTTCCTTTTTTTAAACAGGCTTTCTAAGAACTCTCCATTCTGACCTAGACTTTGTTAGATAATTTCAAATAACCTTTACATCAACAACATACAATATATATATATGAACAAACAAAGGTTGCTCATTTTTCCTAATATAACAATATAAATCTAGTTCTCTTGTACCCCCTTACTAAAGTTGTTTATAGTGACAAATACAACACCATGTTAAATGTTCCTTCATGGACATCTTGTCGGCATCCTTGTTGATGTATTGCATTCAACTATACACTTGACAAATTAATAAGTACATGAACATTCTATGAGAGTTTTTGTAGCATGGTTACTTCATGCCAATTTCCGATGTATATGAGTTTTTTGAAAACCAAAAACATATGTTTCAACAAAATAAATTAAAAACTAGGAACACTAAATATATGATACTAGTACATCCTAGGCGTTCATTGTACCAACTGGGTCATGCCTTCCATGGCCCCCATGCTATTCCCATGTCATCCTCTCATGCCACCCCTTGTTCAAAAATATATTCTATAGGATAATATAAACTCAAAAACAAATTCAATTTTAGATTCAAATCAATTTGCCTCCCCATCTTCCTCCCCACCCCTTTATATGTGAATTTCAAATTCAAATTGGAAAAAGATTTAATAAATTCCATCAAAGATGTCCTTTCACACACAATACCCATGTTCATCACTTTGCCCCTTGACCCTTGGCCAATCACAAATTTTTCACTTTGCCCCTTGGCCCTTGGCCAATCACAAAATTTTAAATCATACTTTGCTGGACCAAAACACCACTAATAGAGAATGACAGACATCCTAATCTATTATATAGATAGATACAACCTACACTTTAAACTTTGTCTTCCAAGACAAAAGACAATTATTGGCAAGTAAGATTTCATGTTTGAAAAACAAATGATTTTCCTATAATTGGAGTGTTTTTGAATATTAAATTGTTTATGGAACTATTGCATGAACCTCATGGATTTGCCAAGCAATTTCAAATAACACATTTGTATCACGTTTTACATTGCAACAAATTTAAAAAAAACAAGGCTTTGCATTATGTTATGGAAATGATGTGTGTTAACTCAAAAATCTTATTCCTCCATTAACATCAATTGTTATTTCAAGTGAGTTGAAATGATTCTCATTTGATAAAAATTGAAATTATAATCTCTCGAATGCACTATGTCCATACAATTGCTTTTGGCATTATTGAAGGCACATGAAATAATGTGAACTTGTTGAAAAGATTGGCAATCATATGAGTGTCAATACCTACAAACATTGCTACATACACCATTGCCAATGCATACTTCTTGCAAGAAGAGCCATTCAACAACTTTTCTCCACCATTAGCTATTTATATTACATGAAAAACATATTTCTCTCATTTTCCTTAGCATCTGTTTAATTTGATTTTTTCAAATTTCTCGTTTAAAGTATTAGACAACATAAAGGCATCAATATTAACATGTGCAAATCACTTTTTTTAAGTAATAGTGAAACCAATAAAAATGAGATCGTTTGATTAACAATAAGATCTCCAAAAAGCTAATGGAAATTGTGAAAAACAGACATGTTTGTTCTTTATTCCATTGCTTGTGTTATCAATTCCTTGTCAAGATAATACTTAATTACATCGTTTGAAGCTCAATAATGGGAGAATTTCTTAATAAAACTTTTGGTGTATATTATTGAGAAAAGTTTGATAGAAATATTTTGTAGGTTTTAATTTCAATCAAAAGATTTTTATTATCACTAAAAGGTTAGCTTACAACAAGTCCAATATTGGTTTACCATCAAACTACCTCCAGTTTATTTTAATCTACACAATGCTTGCTAGGCACTTTCATGGTAAAAAAGTAGTTCAAAGCCAGAAAAATGTTAGTAGATATATATGACTATGACCTACCTATAAGTGCAAAATTATATTTAAGCTCATGGTTGATTAAAAATGTACATCTAACCTTTGTTTCCATTTCACTACAAGAAAACTGTCCACATTGACACGCCCAAGTTGACCAAAATGTCCAAATTGACAGAATAATGTCCGAACCAAGATGACTAATTGACTAAAAAATGTCCAAATTGACTGCTCCCTTGCACCCTCGCAGTGTTTTTTAGCTTTCAAAATTTCCATTTAGTTTCAAAATTTGTCATTGAATTGATTATACCATAAAATATGTAGAAAATCATATTATATTGGTAAGGTTTATTATATCTCTTTAGTAGGAAATAAACACAATCCTCTTTCTTTTGTGTAAAATTACATGATGCATTTTTTATGAAAAATAATGCAGTTCTAGTAAATTTCATATCACTAATCACCACAAAGTCAAATACATTATTGATAAGTTTTCTTTTAATTTTTTGTGACTTTTCATGGGACTTTTCATCATGGATGCTATTTGGTGAATAATGAGCCATGAGCCGTGATTGCAAGAAAAAAAACACGTTTGTCTAACATGGAAATGGGGTCCTAAAATAGTGGACAAAATACACTAAATATGCAAGTGGTTTAGTGAGCGGTTTTGAAATTTACAAGTAATGCAAGAGTAAGTTGTAGTAGCTCATAAGCAAAATGACTTTAAGGATTAGGGTGAGAAAATCTAGAGTTAGTTATAAACTTATGTATTGGATACAAGGTTGCTAAAGTTTGAGCTGGAAGCAATGAGATTTGAGCAATGAGTGGTAGTGAATATTTAGCGCAAAATTTGAAAATTCCAAAAAAAACTATTGAGATTTAAACAATAATTAGTAGAGAGAAATGCTAATAAGTTAGTAAAAACAAAAAATTATTTTTGGAACTCATCCATGAATTTAAGTGAATGAAAACTGAAGTAGATGAATGAATAAGAAATTGGATGAATGATAATGAATGAGGTTCTAAAATAAGTTGATTTACACTTAATGGCAAAATTCAGTATATCAATTAGCTTGAGGTTTGTAATTTAGTGGATATTGTATTTAAATGAAATGCAATATCCAAGATAAATGCAATTTAGTACAATGTTTGCAAGGTAGTAAATTAGTTAATAGGCAAACACAAAGCCAAAATGTACTTGCATTGCAATGAATAACAACAAAGCAAACTTGGATAAAGATTTGGAGTTTAGAATATGGACAAGAAAACCAATGTTTTAGATGCCAATTTGAATCTATAGCCTATTTTCTATTAATACAACCTATTAGCCCAAAATATGCCCAAAGTTATTGTTGGTTAATGAACATTTGTAAATTTAACTAATATGTGTAAATTAGAGTGGAAAAAATAGCTATTTAACCAAAATTGCAATAAAGAAAAGTGACTCTTTAAGGCAAGAGCAGTTTAAGTTAAGGATTAGACGATTTTCAAATTTGGTGTGGACATGGACCCTCCTTGGAACCTAGGAGGGTGTTTTGGATAGTAACAACCAAGTTTGGGCCATTAGCCTCCTTGGAATATGATGAGGTCTCAATTCTTGAAAAACACTATGAACGTCAAGGTTTAGGGTTCTTTGAAGCTGCAATCAACAGGCTACTATTGAAGAGAAGGGGGAATAAGGAATTTTGCCTCAAGTTCTAGGGAGGGGCTTGATTGTGAATTGATTTGGTCGCAACTTGCAAATGCTTTGTTCTTGATTCATGGATAGAATAATTTGGTAGTTGGAAGAATAATTAAATAGTACATCAATCTTTTGGAAATTCAAGAAAGCCTTCATAAAAGTCAATTTGCCCTTGACATAAAGATTTGGTTGTACAATTATGACATGATTAGTTAAGATACTAGATAAGCAAACAAACACCAGTTTTTTGGAGGAAGGATGTATAGATGTTTTTGCTACACATTTGTGGTTCCTATTTTTTTCTTTGAGTTGGCCCTAATAGTTTAATGAAGCCATAAAGGATTGTTTTATACTAGTGTTTTCAAAAATAATATGAGTTGACCTTATTAAAGCTTTTCTATTGAATCACAATGCACTTTACCCGTAGAAGTATCATTTAGCTCATACATAAGGCTTAAGTCACAATTTCTCCTGGAAGGATAGAATAATATCACTAAGATTAAGTGCGTTTGTAATATGTCCATGGGGAGTAATAACTACCTTGTAGTTATATAAGACCATAACATTGTTTACCCGGCCATATTCCTCCCCCCACTGGAGGGATATTTGTCCCTGGATACCTGGGCTCTAGTTTAGTTAAAGATTTTCATTAGTATTGGCCTAGAGCTCACGAATGGTATTGGCTACAGGGATCCTCATATTGGGGGAGCAAAAGGGAACCCCCCATTGAAGGTTAACAATGTTATGACTAACGCAATTGCATCGTGTTTTTGCAATAGATATCTCAATAGTCAACTCTCAATGTGTATACTGTAGGCATTTGAATTATCAGTGTACATTTTACAATTTAGAACGATTTAATCTCCTTTATAGGGATAGACTAATTATTGCTAACTTAGTGCATTTTGTTACACAACACTTGCAATAAAGTTTGAGTTTGACGCATGTGAATTAGAAAGCATAACCACAAATGGTACTTTAAACTGCAGCCGCATATATTTGATAGAACACTAGAAGAAATCTTGTCCTAAACAACTAGTTCACAATGACTGCAAATGTCCTAAACAACTCAATTTTACTATAATTGAATCATTATATAATCCTTTAGAACGTTTGCAGTCGTCATGAATAAGTTGTTTTGGACATGTTTTTCTTCTAGTGGAAAAGCATAACCAAACTATTAGTAGGCCATGATTGACATTAGAGTTTCTAATAACAAAATATGTCAATTGCAATCATCCATAAGGAGCATCATGGACATGTAAATGAAAATTGATCTCTAATTTATATAAGTCATTGATAAGTAGACTAGTGGACCTTTGTACTCGCCGTTCTGGCGGAGGGCCATCATGGGAGGGGGTCCTTGCAAAAAAAATAACATGACCTTCCTCATAATCACCTCTTCAAGCTTCTTCTCTTTTCCGTTACAATGAGCTTATGTGTACTATGCCTGCTTACATGCTTTGCCTCCTTCTCCAAGCGACCACCCCCTATTCCCGTGTATACTCCATCCCCAAGGACAACCATAACCACCACATAACCATAGAAATAAGAATAACTACCACACAACCGCCATGTAATCTTCTTGGAGCAACACCCAACTACCCAACTAATAGAGATTTTATTCTATTACAAACACCAAACTACCCAACTAATGAAACCAAGCCGATTATTAGTATAGATTACTGAAGTTAAAGAGGTTCAACCATTAATTGTCTAGCATGAAGAGCCACAGTTGCAAAGTGATGGTTGCCGACTTGACAAAGTATTTGTACTATCTTCAACAACCTCAAGATCCATATATTGTACTTAAAGACGCCTAAGCTATACCTAGGTGCAAGCTTGGGCACAACAAAAGAGTATTGAATAGAACGCTTAGCCACTACTTCATTATACCTTGATATAATCTAAATAAGAGATGGACTAGTTGCTTGTTCTACCAAATTGCAAAATATACACTATAACTTAATGAGAAATGTAAGATATAATGCATTTACAATGCAACCTATGCTTGCTCAACAATGTGGTAATTTTTTGTTTATTTAATTTACATTGCCAAATTGATTTTTGGCAACCTAGCCTTTCAACCGGGTTGTCAGATTTATTCTCACTCAAAGTGACAAGTCTCTTATTTTTACCTTTCACAACATCATCTGCAATATGACCAGTGTTGAGAGTGGCTAGAACAACGTCAAATATCTCTATATCAGATTCTAGGGTGATTGCAAGAAACACTTGTACTACATTTTATCCCCTCCCACCTGGGCGAGACTTAATAGGCTCATATCTTTTGTATAACAAGTTCTTTTTACTTGAAATTTCAAAGTAAGGTGAAACCTCAAAGTTACTAATGTTCAAATTTTTTTTGGTGTTTTTTAAAATTATTTTTCTATTTATAAGGAGGCCCCAATTGCATGTTTACCTTAGTGGTTTCAAGGGTTTTTCATACTCCATCGGATCTAAAAAATTGAATTTGCTGCCACAAATTAGGATAGTGGTTTAGGAAGCATTGTTACATAGATCTGTAGACTAGTTTTAAAAAACTCAAAAATCTCTGCCCTGCAAATTGTCTCAAAGTGGGCATCCTTTCTCCCTCCATAGGTGAAAGACAAAAACCTTCCTTCAAAAAACACTTGCATTAGTTCAAGCTAATGAAGGAAATAAAAATGTCCATTGTTTATTTTATTTTTTTGAATTTTTTTACTATTTTCTAAAAAGCAAAAAAGAAATTGTCTTTTTGGGTGTAATTTTTGTCCCTCTATTTTTGTGCATAACTTTTAGAATTAATTTTTTCTACGTCTGAATTTTCACTAGTATGCTATTTTAAGTGCTCTACAAATTTTCCAAATTTTATTTCATTTAAACAAAACTTATTTCAAAAGCTCATAGTAATACCTAGTACTACCAATTTTAAAGGTGTTTGAGACAAAACTGTGAAGTGTTTCTTGCAACTACCCTCTAGTGTAATGACATGGCATCCACTTTGTTGGCATGCATGTATGTTGGCACTTGCAACAAAATATCCAAAAGAAATTGATTTAGGTAATTGATATGCTTTATTTCAATGAATATTGTTGTTTTCAGAATAACGGTTTTAAAAACATAACAAGTTTGTACCTTTCTTTAATTTTGAGATTACTAAAAGAATGAAACTCAAAAAAATAGCTGAATTGAAGTTATAAATTTTTTAGCCATGTACAAGCCAAGATTATTCATGATACCTTGGAACATGAAGAGGATACAAGAGCTAGCTAGTAATAAAAGTGGCCAAAATTTCATGTACACACTAGTAGAAAACTCCTTCCAAAACAACAAAAAATCAACAGTTTCTTGTTCATTTGGGCACTTGCCCACGCTAATTGACTAATTTAACAGAATTCTGTAAAAAACTAAATACATTTTGTTGATTTGGACACCATTATCTAAATCAACATAAATTTTGGAATCTTTTGAGGATCTTTTGGGAATTTTTTGTGAATCTTTAAGAATCTTTAAGAATCTTTTGGGAATCATTGCGAATCTTTTCAGGATTTTTAAGAAGATTTAAGAATCTTTGAAAATCTTTGAGAATCTTTTAGGAATCTTTGAGAATCTTTTTGGAATCTTCAAGAATCTTTGGAAATCTTTGGAAATCTTTTCAAGTTTTTTTGGAATCTTTGAGAATGTTTGAGAACAATTGAATATCTTTGAGAATCTTTTAGGAATCTTTGAGAATCTTTTTGGAATCTTCAAGAATCTTTGGAAATCTTTGGGAGTCTTTTTAAGTTTTTTTGGAATCTTTAAGAATGTTTGAAAATCTTTGGAAATTTTTGAGAATCTTCTTGGAATCTTTGAGAATCTTTTAGGAATATTTGAGAATTCTTGAGAATCTTTGAAAATAGTTTGGAATATTTGAGAATCTTTGGAAATGTTCTAGGAATTTTGAATTTTTTTGAGAATTTTTGAAAATCTTTATGAATAATCTTGGAATCTTCCTAAAAGCTTTGAGAAGCTTTGAGAATCTTTGGGAATCTTTGGGAATCTTTTGAAAATCTTTTTGGAAATTCAAAAAATCTTTGAAAATCTCTGAGAATTTTCAAGAACCTTTTGGAATCTTTGAAAATCTTTTTAAAATCTTTTTAAAATCTTTATGAAATTTGTTAAAGTACTTCAAAATATTTATAGAAATAGAATCTCTTAGGCTGAATTAGAGTCCTTTAGGAATCTTTTTGTAATTCATAAAAATACTTTAAAATATTTTTAATAAAAAAGCTATTACAACAGTTTAGGTTTGTTTTTGAAATCTTTCTAAAATCTTTTTGGACCTCATTAAAAAAATTTGATGTTTTAAAAAATAAAAGAAGTTTTCAAAAAAAAAGAATCTTGTAGAAGTTTGAGTGTACATTGACTGGTTTTATTTTCTTTACTTTTCACAATTTGGTTAGATTTAAAATTAGCAGCCTTTAAAGTCAAGTAAAAACATGACCATAATAACAAAAAAATCAACAGTTTTTTGTTGATCTGGACACTTTTGGACACAACTTCACTAATTCAACAAAATTTTATATAAAAAGTACAACATTTTGTTGTTTTAAATACCAAAATTTCTTTACAAACAAATATAAAAGATGCTCCTCAATTCTTTGAAAACATCATATATGTCCCTCAAGGATTAAAAGTACCAAAAATATCTTTGTGTTACATGATAACCAAGTGTATAGTTTAATGCAAATTCTTACAAGAAACCAAAGGTGATTTTTACATTTCAAATAACACAAGGATATATTTAACATTTCAAAATAGAAGAGTTATTTTATTAATTTTCCAAAATAATAGGAGTATAATTGATATTCCTACAAAAAATAAGGACTATTTTTTATGTTTCACATATTTTTGGCGTAAATTTGATATTTTGAAAGACTTAAAGGGTATTTTTAGTATTTTTCCTTCTATTACTAACCAAATGAATTAAAACAAAACAATCTTATAAAATATTTTTATAAGCTTTAAAAGATGGGAATTGATATGTGTACCACACCCTTCCAATTACTATACCACACCACGGGATAAATTTTAGATTTTTACCATCAAAAAGCTAAATTTGAAAATTTTGAATTCAGATTTGGACTTAGAGACCATGGTGTTGTCTAGAACCATAAAAAAGTTGCAATTCAACAACACCCAATGAAAAAGTTTAGTTAGGGAGAAAATTGTTAATTTTATTTTTTTTGTAAAAAAAGATAAGCTTTTTCATTGGGTGTTGTTGAATTGCAACCTTTTTTATGGTCCTAGACAATATCATGGTCTCCAAGTCCAAATTTGAATTCAAAATTCTCAAACTCAAATTTTTGATGGTAGAAATCTAAAATTTACCCCGAGGGTGTGGTACAGTAGTTCAAAGGGTGTGGTTTACATATTGATGCCCTTAAAAAATATCCAAAACCATTCAAAAGTCTATAGAATTTGGATTTTATAATTGCAAGGTTTTAATTGCGTAACTTTTCACAATTTCATGTTATTTGAAGCTATCAAACTATAGAGGCTATTTTAACAAAATAAGGTTCTTTTTACAAAAAAAACTAGCACTAAATAATAATTATTAATGAATCCAACCTTTGCCTACAACAATCCTTATGAGATTTGCGAATTCCAATAAAAATTTATAAACAAAATCAAAAGGATGGAAATAAACAATTTATTTAAAATTTCTAAACACCTTCTCTGATTTTAGCTCATAACTTTTGATAAAAAGATTGAAATCAAAAAAAAATTGTTGGAGGTGAAAGTAAAATACATTTACCAACTTTTTTAGTTCTAAGTTTTTTTGAAAAGAAATCTTATAATGGGCGGAAATAGCCTCCAAAGTCTACTGGGTTACTAAAAACATGAACATTTAATGTACAATTAGAATCATGATACTATTGTGTGCATGTGTATTTGCACATTCTCTAGTGGTTTTTGAGAATGTGATAGAGTTGTGAAGTGTGAGGATAGAGGTAGGGGGTTCAAACCCCACTGCCGGCAGCTGCCCGGGGGTTTGGGCAACTACCTGTCCCCTAAAAAGTTCACTTTTACATAAAATAAAATAAAATTCTATGAAAAAAAACATTTAAAATTGAAAAGAAATAGAATTGAACAACATAAAATACGTGAAAAGTAACAGAAATCAACAAAAAATTAACAAAAAACCATAAATAATCAACAGAAAATCAACAGAAAAATACCCAAATCAACTTGACCAAATTCACAAAAAAAATCAACAGTTTTTGGTTGAAATTTTGTTGATTTTGTGCTGAATTTTCTACTAGTGTACAAGGAAGGCAATGTTGGAAGTTGAGATCCTCATAATTTTCTAGTTGAGGCATTGCAAAAATCAAACACATCTTTTGGCTTGGAAAAACTCTTGATTAAAAGTTGCACAAAAAAGGCATCCTTCTTGCATGCCTTGTGCCATGGTACATTGCCTCTCATGATTTGACTACTTGCAATTGTGGGGTTGTGCAAAAGTCCTTCACCTAGAAGTTAGGCCATCATGGTTTAATAAATGGTCAACCAAATAACGTATGTAGAAATTATAAGGTAATAACTCTATAAGCTTATAAACATAGATAAACTTGTTGTTTGCTAGAGTACAAAGTATTCTAAAACAATAATGGTTCATGACATCATTTGCAATTGAAATCAGAAAACTCTCAAATAAACTTATCGCGGACATCTGTTTCCAACCCACTTGCAAACATATTTACATCAATGGAAAACTTTGAATCTACAAAAACACCTTTAAAACAATAGCGCACGTAGACAGCGATATAGAAATACTTTGTCTTCACAAGAACAAATAACTTGTGAGATTTTTGAAATGATTACAAACACACTTAAAGTAGGAAAGAATTGAAATCATTCAAGTACCAACATTTCCTCATCTCTATAAGATGCAAGATACAACTCGTCCACCCCCCCCCCAAAGCTTGCATAGGCACTTGTAATCTTATGTCTTAGCGTCTTTCTTAACAATTTTCAAGAATTTTGGATCCTTACATAGAAATTGCATTATTGCGCCATCATTGTATAACTTTCTATTAACAAAATTAAAAGTATGTTCTGCAAAGTCCTTGGATTCAAAATTCCAATAATGGATAGCCATTGGCAGATGGAACACAAAAGCCATCTAGCATATCACCAATCATTAAATTCAATGTACGCATCTTCTTTTTGTACTCCATCCAAATCAAAGGATTTTGCTTGTTTAGCCTATGCAATGACAATGATTAATAAATAAGAGCAAACCAAAGAAAATTTAATATTAAACTAAAATTGAAATACCTGAAAATCTAGTCACTCACCTTCTTAGCAAAGTCAAGGATCAAATGTTGTTTGTGACATTGCCTTATGGTTTTGACAACATGCTATATTGCATTGCGGATTGAGTATTGCACAATAAAGCAAGTGGAGGAAGTTCTCATAATCTCCATCCAAAGTGATGTAGTGGGCAGTGGCCTTCTATTGCAACAAGACAAACTTTGCCTGGATTCTTGAAGATAAGGTGGGTGTATTCTAGAATCACTCTGTGATGGAATAAAAACAACAATGGATAGTGCAAAATGCGCAACAAATGCTGCTTCTCTTGAAATAAAACTTCTGCGTATGACCTTAACTTTCTTCTTCATTGCTCTTCTCAAAGGCAAATTAGCCTCCTCAATGGGCTCCTCCATGGAGTCATTATATTTGGAAATTATCAAACTGACTCTAGAATTCACCAATTGACCAACACTACCCTTCTACACCTCTTCAATTGCAACTGCATGCCAAGAGCAACACGCAAAAAACTAGGGGTGCTGAAGTGTGAGCGGGAGTAGTGAGCGGTGAGCAAAAATTCTTGAGAATTTGAAAGTTGAAAATTATAATTTAATGAACTTCATACAATTGTAAATATGCAAAAACGGTCATTTATTGGAATTTTTTTTGATGTTGTATGAAAATCATCCATTGAAAAGAACAAATGAAGAATCATATTGAATGAATGAAAAATAATACGGATGAATGAAAAATGAAATAGATGAATGTAGATGAAAGGAGGACAACAAATATGATGCTAATACATTTAGAATGATACATTATAATAAATCATCAAGGCAAAATACTTGAAAACTAGAAAATACAAAATTTCATAGATATCCGCTTTTTCAAAGAAAGAAGATCAAATACAAGAATGTTCCACCTTCTCATGTTCTAAATATGGCAGCACAATCCACATTGCAATTTATAATATTTCAAAAAATTGCATCAAATGCTTTAATACTGAATTTGAATATTTTTACATGTGCCTTTTTTTCATTTCTAGCTTCTAAATAAAATAGCTCAAGCCCACATTGCAATTTGTAGTATTACAAAGGGCATTGTCAAATGCTTTGAAATAGAGTTTACATTTCTTCTATAGTGCATGTTCTACCTTTCCAAGTTCCAAATAAAATAACTCAAGCGCACATTGCAACTTTTTATATTGCAAAGGGCATTGTCAAATGCTTTAAAATAAGATTTACATTTCTTCAATTGTGAATGCTCTACCATCCCAAGTCCCAAATAGGGTAGCTCAAGCTCACATTGCAACTTGTAATATTGCAAACAACTGTCAAGTAATCTCAAATAAGATTTACATATTTTGACATGTGCAAGGTCTACCTTTTCATTTTCCAAATAAAGTAACATAGACACAACAAATCATTTAAGGCAAATTTGTGTTCATTAGATTTGAATTGCTTAACTCAATATTATTCTCAAATCAACTTAGTAGCAAAATCGTAATTTTGGCAATTTTCTCTATGACATGTCATTTTAATTCATTTTTAGCAAAAAATACCTAAGTTTTTAATTTCAGACCTCATATTTTGTTGAGATTTCTTGTATTGTGCAATTTTAACAAATTTTGTGTCTCTTCTATAAGACACACTAAGAGTACAATAGTGCCTCCTAGGTTTTGAGGAAGGTCCTAAGACAAAAAGAGGTAACTTACAACAAATTTTTTTTTTGATTTTTTTGATTTTTGAAATAATAATAATAACAAATAGTAGGAGGGCACCTCGGATTACGGTGAGGGTTTTCCTTTTTTTATTTTTATTTATTTTTATTTATTTTATTTATCTTTATTTATTTATTTTATTTATTTATTTTTATTTTATTCTTTTTAGTTTTTTTATTTTTTTTATTTTTATTTTATTTTTATTTTATTATTTTTATGGTTTTTATTATTTTTATTATTTTTATTATTTTTATGGTTTTTATTATTTTTATTATTTTTATTATTTTTATTATTTTTATTGTTTTTATTATTTTTATTATTTTTATTATTTTTATTATTTTTATTATTTTTATTGTTTTTATTATTTTTATTATTTTTATTATTTTTATTATTTTTATTATTTTTATGGTTTTTATTATTTTTATTATTTTTATTATTTTTATTGTTTTTATTATTTTTATTATTTTTATTATTTTTATTATTTTTATTGTTTTTATTATTTTTATTATTTTTATTATTTTTATTATTTTTATTATTTTTATTATTTTTATTATTTTTATTATTTTTATTGTTTTTATTATTTTTATTGTTTTTATTATTTTTATTATTTTTATTGTTTTTATTATTTTTATTATTTTTATTATTTTATTATTTTTATTATTTTTATTATTTTTATTATTTTTATTGTTTTTATTATTTTTATTATTTTTATTTTTTTATTATTTTTATTATTTTTATTATTTTTATTATTTTTATTGTTTTTATTATTTTTATTATTTTTATTATTTTTATTATTTTTATTATTTTTATTATTTTTATTATTTTTATTATTTTTATTATTTTTATTATTTTTATTGTTTTTATTATTTTTATTATTTTTATTATTTTTATTATTTTTATTATTTTTATTATTTTTATTATTTTTATTGTTTTTATTATTTTTATTATTTTTATTATTTTTATTATTTTTATTATTTTTATTTTTTTTATTTTTTTATTTTTTTTGTAAGAGGGCACCTTGGATTCCAAGGAGGGTATTGAATTTATTTTTTAATTTTTTAATTTATAGGAGGGCACCTTGGATTTCGAGGAGGGTTTTGAAGATTTTTTTTTGTAGGAGAGCACCTCGGATTTTAAGGAGGGTTTCAAAAAATATAAAAATAAATAAATATTGTAGAAGGACTCCTCCAATTCCAATGAGGGTTTTGAATTGTTTTTTTTGTTTGTAGGAGAGCACCTTGGATTCCAAGGAGGGTTTTGAAAAAAAAAAAAAATGTTGTAGGAGGGCTTCTCAGATTCCGAGGAGCACTTTGCAAAACCCACAATGGGTCCAAGATGACCTCCTTGGTTCCAAAGAGGGCCCTAAGACAAGAAGAAGTAACTTGTAAAAACTAAAAAAACTAAAAAATTAAATTTGGAAAAAAAATTGATGAAAAAAAAAATGTATAAAAAAATAATTAGGAGTGCTCCTCAAATTCTGAGGAGCACTTTGCAAAACCCATTATGGGGCCAAGATGACCTCCTTGGTTATGATGAGGGTCCTAAGCCCCCCTTATTTGGTCCAAAGTGAACTTGTAAATGTTAGTATATCATAGCTTGAAGCTTCTTTGAAATGTGAGGTTTTTTTTTAATGTCCTATTTATGCACGTCTATTCATTAAATATTCAAAACTCACATCATAATCTCATTCATTGGATGATAATTGGATGGATGATGGATGAATGATTGGATGGATTTTTTTCATCATGGATAACTAATATTCATTCTTCATCCGTTTCAAATTTCCTTTCATGTGTATAAACTAGAATTTCTACCATTTTTGCGTTTACTACCCTTATTTGGACAATGAATGAATTTATAATAGCTCTCTTCCTCCAAATTATTTGATGATCTTTTCATTTTTAAGAGTTGATCTATCACTATTTGATTGGCTAACTTAATTTTTTATTATTCAAAAATGAATTTTTTTAGTGAAATGTGAACACTCACTGCTTAGATCTAACTCCTCATTGCTCATTGCGCAAAGCTCACTGCTCCCTGCTCACACATTAGCTGCGCTGCGCAAAAAACCAAGAGTATGGGCACAACATAAATTGCTAGTAAAACCCATGGTTGAGAACTAGTAAAAATCAATATATCCACTGTGTTGTAAAGTCAAGCATAAAAAAAATTCAAAAAACAAAACCAAAAATGAAAAATAAAAACGTGCAAAGGTGTAGTTAGGAAAATGCAGGGTTAGGATTTAGGGTTTAGGATTTAGAGTTACATGGGTATTCTATCCAAACTAATATTTTGGAACTGAGTTTTGATGTGACCTACCCCCCATTTTCGATAGTTGCAAGTCCAACCGTGCAATTATTTCTTGATACAATATCATAGTTTGGGAGATATAGGAGCGTTGACTTTTTGATGCCTATGGTTGACTATTTGGGTTACATGGATATCCTAGGGAAACTCATGTTTTAGAATCAAGTTTTGAGGTGACCTACCCCCACTAAACCAACCGTTTTGAGTCCAATGGCGGTATTATTTTTTCTAATGCTGTCCATATTTTGAGTTATTAAGGCGTTGACTTTTTGGATTTAGGGCTCACTTTTTTGGATAAGGGTCTGAAATTTTGAGATTGTATTTTTATGTTTTTATGTTTTTTAAAGGGTGGGTGGTTAAGTATTAGTAGATGGGTGTACTTAGGATCCATGGTTGAACCCCCAAAGGACCAAAGAGCCCAATATGGCCAAAGGGGGTGCTTGGGGGTGTAGGGGTATACAAAAGAGGCATTTTTAGCTCAAATATTGGATTGCTGCTCAAATCCAAATGGAGTTGCTAGTTCGAGAAAAATTATGATTGACTTGTTGTTCCTTGAAGCGCCTCCTTTGCTCTAGAGGCTCTCCATGGAATATAGAAAATATTCTATTTTTTGGACAATTAGGAGAAGAATGTCTTAAGTTGGGCAAACAAAGGGAGTGGCTAAGAGAGCGGATGGGATGGGTTTTGGGTGGTGTCATGTCTTGTATTGTACAAGGGAGAAGTTTGGTGGTGTGTCATTTTTTTAATCCTTGATTTGGGTTTAGGGTTTAGGAGGGTGTAAAGGAAGGAGCTAGTGGGATCTAGCTACTTTGGGTGACCATATATTTTGGAGTTTTAGGGTCAATTTGTGGAGTTTTCTTTCATTCCAACAAGTATAATGAGACAATATATCATGGGGTTAGCTATTAGGTAGATTTTTATTTTGGGGAAATATTACATGGGAGTCAAAAATCCATATTTTGAATTGTTGCCCAAATTGGAAAACATGAGATTCAGAACAATGGGGATTTAGGGTGGCTTATGGAGATTTGAAATCAAATTGGTTCAAAATAATTGATTTATAGCTGGATATAGAATGACCGGTTACATGGGTTAACCCCTAAAGGCCTAAACACCATGTTTTGGCAACATAGCAATTTTGGGCAGCTCATTACCAATGGGATTTTTAGGTTTTTTTCTTTGAAATTTTCACACATGATGTGTCCAAGGAGTAGCTTTAAGGCCCAACAAATTAGAGCAAAGGCACACATGGTACATTCAAATGTATAAAATACAAATGAAGGACATGCGAGTGTTTCTAAATCCTCTCATCTATGTACTCTCCCAACCACTCTCTTTTCACCTAACCATATGGGATAACCACGCCCATGGTCTAATCCTCTCTGTGAGGTGCCTCCTACCACATGTTCTCTCTCCAATGCTAAGTACCCCACCTAGCATATCTCCTTTGGCCTAAAGCAAACTCCTAATGCCCTATTCCAACCTTTCAACAATTAAGAAGGTATAACTAGTCACTAAATGTTACACCACAACATTTTTTCTTTAGAATGAGGGGCTTCATCAAAACCCTAACTAGGAGGAATTCTTTATATACATGTAGATTCCTTCGATTCTACATGAAAAAGTTGATGGAACTAGACTACTAAAGTAGGAGGTTTGTAAATGGAGAAGCCAAGCAAAAGTGTGCTCCTATGGAAAAATCAGGGAAAGTTGACAAAATGGAAATATTTTTGGTAGAAAGCCAAAGAAGAGACAATATTGTGGCCATTTAATTTGAATTTTTTTGAGTTTGTATGAATTAACCACAATATATCAAAGCAAAAGGTGCATAGGTAGCTATTCTTGATCATAGGTGGTAGCATTCATGATGCAAAGGCTACTTGTAAATGGACACATGAGTCCTAAAAACAACCACTGCAAAGCCAAGGATGCTCCATTAAGGCTTTTAAAGTGTGCAAGCACCCATTCCATATTCTAATACTCATATCATGATTGGAAACATGTTTTTATTTATTTTAGTATGACATATATCTATATTCTATTGATAGACAAATCTAAATACAATTAAGGTCAATAAGTACATTGGACAATGGCTCATGTCATTTTCTTGAGTTCCTAAAATAATGCATATAGAAGTAAAATTTTTGAACATAAAAAAATGTGACCCATTTAACCCCTTAAGGACCATTGTCCCTTTAAGGGACAGGTTGGACTTTGGACATGTACCTATGGCTAAACTATTTTGTGTGATTTTTTGATACTTTTGTTGAAGGTGGAGAATTCAAGGATCTATGTGGGCATCTAGTTTTTTCTTCATTCCAACATTTGATGAAGAAGTTATGCATGAATTTATGAAAATTTGGGAAGACTGTCTGCCCGGGCAGCATAGAAACTTTTTAAAAATCAGGTTTTAAAAAATTAAAAATTGAAATTGATTCTTCAGATTTTTTCATAGATGAGAAGCTTTTGATCATTCAATTTCAATCAATGAGATGAAAGTTATGAGGAGTTTTTGTTTGAAGGCAGATATGGATTCTCTATTCTAAAATAAACTTGGAATTCCTCTAATTTTCTCAATTTTCAGTATTTTGGAAAATTAAAAAAACTTAAAGAAGTAGATTGTTTATCACAACATTATGTCTGTTGGGATTTGCATTTTTCATTTCAATAATAAAATTCTTAACAATTTAGTGTTTTGAATCATTCTCTACTTCTTTTTACTTACTAATTTTCCCTTATGTTGTGTATTTCCAATTGATTTGAAAATTCTCCCACACATACCTAACTTGATCTCCTACATGAAAATAGAAAGCGCAACTTTGGGTAGAGCAGCATTTTTGTTGTAAGAGTGGTCAAAGGCTTCTAAAATTTTTGGGCAGCATGAAATTTTGTTTTTTGTTTTTTTTGTTTTATTTTGTTTTTTTCACTTTCGGTGTAAACATCTCACTCCTCTCCATATGGAATGAGCTGATTTTCTTCCCATAAGTACCTCTTCTAATTTGAGGCAAGGTCCTTGGGTTGGATTTCCCAAAAACAAAACATAAAATCCCTTTTTATTAAACCTCCTAGAAGTGGCAATTTTTAGTGATTTAGAGAAAACAGGACGTCATCCTTGAGGGTTTAAGAACCTCTGAGCACTGTTTTTGTGACTCTTACATGGTCCATTCAAAATGCCCGTTTTTGTGATCCCTACATGGTCCATTCAAAATGCTTATTTTTGTGATCCTTACATGGTCCATTCAAATTGCCCGCTCCTAATTAGATCCTCCTACTTTAGGGCATCTCTAATCCAGCTAGGAGAAGAGCTCCGGAAATTGTGTTTGACCATGTCTGACTTGGGGTTAGATATAGAGCAAGGGTATTTCCCAGTCTAGCTGCCCCCAATGAATGCAAGTTATGACACTCACTAACCACAACTTTTTTAAAAGTTTATGTCTTTTTTAAATGCTTGTATGAGGAGATTCATGTCAGAAATATTTGAAATTGCATCAAGGTCAGAGAATCAGATAAGTGGTATTCAAAACTCTCCAAATAGTGAAAATATGCAGGGGAGGGACTCTTGCATGGGGAGCCTTGAAAAATGCAATTGCAAGTATCTGTTGCATCGGAGCCCTGATTTCACTTAAGCTGGGTATAATACTCCATAGAAACCTTTACATGCATGTGTTACGACTGGACAATGCAGCCTTAAAAAAGCTCGCTATAAGCAAAATTAGTAGCCATCAGATCATGATTTGATGGCTACTAATCTATTGGGCTTGCTTATAGCAAGCCTTTTTAAGGCTACATTGGAGATGCTTTTAGATGTAGGAATGAGAGAAGGAATGAGCTTGGGAGTTGAGATGACATGATGGTCAAGAATGGTGTTGGATAGACCGTTATTTGAACTGTACTATACAATACCACACGCACCCATTTATGTTTGGAATCTGATCAGATGTACTTCATGTACAGTTCAGTAATTAATTTGTTGACAAAAGGCATCATGTGTTAGGACGGACTTGGGTTTGGAGATATTTCAAAAACTTAGGTTGAACCGGTTACTCCAAAGTATGTTTGGTTGAACGTTGTTTGAACATTGTTTGAAATTTGTTTTTGCGTTATTGCACTTAGGGAAGCGATCAATTTCTTTTTGTACTAAATTTTAAGCGGCTAATTTTCCTTTCATCTTATGTATAAATTGGCTGAATTTTCTTTCATGTAAGATACAATCAGCTAAATTTCGTTTTATATATAACTCAATTCAACGAGAACCCTCAAAAAGATTTCAGAAATAACAAAGACATATAGATATGAAAATCCAATAAATAATGTGATGCCTATAGCAAAAGTTGAACTTGGAAACTCCTCACTAGTTGAGGACCAAATACTAAACCTTATTAAAATACAAAGCTCACATTTGCAATTTAAAGAAATCCTACTTGCCATAAAAAGAGAGAGATAGAGATATTACTTGGTGGCACTTATTTACAAATGGTATCATGAATAGGCTAAAATGGAATCATCTTGGTGGTTTAAAAGCACAAATAGGTCAAGAGCCTTTGCAACCCTAGGCTCCAGTGGCTAGCCTTGAAGTCTTGAACTTATCTTACCATTGATGATTGGCTATCCTTTACTCTACCAGTCAGCTGTAATTTGGACATATCCTTTGGAGATCCTCTGATATTTGGTTTTTTGTAATCTCTTCTAGTCAATTACCTACCCATCTTGAAAAAAAGTAGATAATTTTCTTTCATGTTTTTTTATTACTTGGTTAGTTTCCTTTACATTTTCATTGCGTTTGGTTTTACAGCCTAACGACTTGGATTTGAACCGGCCAAATTTCAATCTTAGTTGGCTAATCTTACACTAGCGGTCAATTCTTCATAGACCTTGGGACAGACCATAAGGTAGGAACACCCATAAGCGTTAGTGTCTCCATAACCGTCACTTCTAAAATCTTGGAAAATATGTGGAAGTAAATAGATGTAATTACAAAGATGGACAACATGTGAACATGAAACCTTAGTATTGGTTATGGGTGCAATGGTAGTTTGCTCTTTAAAAATTCACAACTTACTCTTACAATATCCAAATAATACATTTGAAAGTGCAAACTCATTATTGTTTTGTTGCTAATAGGATCCTATAATTCGCTAAATGTTTATTAATAGTCATCATGTTCAAAACCCTTAAATTGATGCTTATGGGTGTTCCTACCTTAGTTTGGGGAGGTTTTAAAAAAAATTGGTACATTTCCTACTCTTATGTGGTTCACTTGAGGTTTTTTTATATAATCAGTTGTAGTCTAGATATGTATTTTTTGGTCAACCAATAACCTTTGACTTCTATTATCACTTGGTTGGTTTCCTAAGCTTGAAAAATTAGATTGGTTGAAACCCAATATTTTTGTGTATTACATCAAATTTCTCTCTTCTTACAAAGGTTCCAACAAAATTCACTTTTTGCTTACCATGCGCATGACATAGCAAAATTAGGCACTGATCAAGATAACATTACAAGAACAACCTAACAATTTAGTTATTCCCAAGCTCCAATCAATGCAAAGTTCTTTGTACTTTAAAGGGATTTATTATTGACTTTTGTTGCTTAAATATCTTTGGCTAGATTTGAACTACGTTAAGTCCCACCATCTTCGGAACAAATATTCACTCTTCAAGAAATGTTTGGATTATAAATTAGAAATCCACACATTTTTTGGAGTTTAGTTAAGTACATGAGTTGGAAGTCAAGACTTGGGCTTCCATTGTTAGGGTTTATCCTTGAGCATCATGTGTCCTTCAAGGATTGGTGTACCAAGTGCACCTCTTGTCCCATCCACCATCACCCATTCACCCACTCTTACACTCACCCTCTCACTTATTCACCCACTCTTACACTCACCCTCTCACTTATTCACCCACTCACTCACCTACTCATTTGCTCATCCACTTGGCCACTTCACCCATGTTTCTTGTCTTTTAATTTTTTTTAAATTTTAGCATCATATAACCACATATGATAATGAGGAAAATTTTGGATTTGGCAAGCTTTTGATAAAATCTACCCTCATTTTGGCATATGTGAAGTGAGGATATCCTTTTCACATGTTCAAAAAACATTTGATTATTTTTAAAAGGTAAAAAGAATTCCTTATCATGGAGAAGTTCATATATTGATTTTCCACAATTTCATATTTTACTTGTCCCTATTCCTCAACTACAAGTGCAAGTGCAAATTTGGCTAAATTTCTTGAAAATGAAATTGAAACTTGACTAATTTCTAGAAACAAAATATTTCTAGTACAAAGCAAATTTACCAACTTTAATTTTATTTAGGCAATTCTGAAAATAAAACAAAAAAACAAAACTAGCTTGTAACTAAAAGTCGGTTCTCCCTAGGACATAGGGATAGACTGGCTTTGAATGGGAAGGCTTGTTTGGGATATGTGTATATGACCAAAAAAAAAAAAGACATGTGTGATCAATATTTTTGATTTTTGAGTTTGCATTTGAATTCTGAAGTGTAAATGGAAGTAAAAGTGCATACCAGTTTTGAAATAGAATGTGAATGCATAGTCAGTTGTCTTGTGAATAGACATTAAACTATGGGCGGATAGTAGTTATGCGCTTAGGAAGTTATATACAAGAATGGGAAGAGACAGACCATAAAAGGCTATTGACATTCTCATTTTACTTGGAGCAAAAATTAGATCTGACTTCCTTTGCAGTTTCTTTGTTTTTCTTTGTTGTGTTTTTCATTTTATGTTTTATAAATATGTTTGCGCCCAATCAATAGAGATTGAGGAAGGCAATATTCTATATATTTGTGATTCTGGCTTGCAAATAGCAAAGCCAATGTGTTTAATCTTTACTTTGCAATTGTGATTGTTGCAATTGATCTTATTTGTGATAGAGGCAATAGCCAATTTAACTCAGTGAGTGAGTCTGCAGATTATAGACAGTGAGTGATGCTTGAAGAACCTATGAGAGGTAAGCACAGCTATGATCTGATTATATATTCTTGTTCATAAAGCATAGGCTATAGTCAGTGAGAGTGTCTCAAAGATTGAGAGCTTGAGGCAATAGTTGATTGGTTAATTTATGAAGGAATGCCTTGCTGGTGGCAAGATGCAAAATTGAACTAATGTAAATCAAAGGCAATAAACAGAGAGAGAATTAACTTGAGAGAAGTTGCTCCAGATCATTGTCAAGATTGTTAGCAGTTATCATGCAAGTATTTCAGAGGGTAAATGCTTAAGGCAATTGACAAAAGTTATAATTGCAAACACAATGCACAAATTCATTTAACGAAGTGAGATGCTTTTGAGAGATTTAGTGTTAACCATATTAAAGTGGTTGTTGATTATACTTGTAACTTGTGAGGATATAGGCAAGTTGATAAAACTAAGAGAAAAGGCTATAATCTGATGTCTTGATGAAAATGAATTAATGTGATGCTTGAATAAGAAGATGATGGCCATGTTTTGAGAGTGATTCTTTGCGTGAGCTTTTTATGATTGAATGTTGAGACGAGAAAAACTATAGCTTGGAGCGAGGACCATAACCAAGAGCTTATTGTAGCCAAGTACCAGTTTTCACAACAATTACCATATATTGCAAGTGGAAGTAGTTGGCTATTGTTTAGATTATTATTATCCTTGTAGCGATAACATGATAGTTTATGTGATAGAAACTTAGGCGATAGAACTAGTTTCTATATTTTGTGATAGAATTGAACTAGCTATTGACTAAATGCAATATCTAATGACTAAGATAGAAATAGAACAGGGATGTTCTATAGAGTCAGTATGATAGAATAGCTTATACAATGCATAGTGGAAATCAAAGATGATGAACAAGTGAAGAGAAGAATATTGAATTGATTATCTCTTTACCTAAATCCCTTTTGTTTTGGCCATAGACGTGCTAATATAGATTGTGGTTTAGTATGGAAAATAATCAAATTGATTATATGGGTTACTTGATGATGCAATTAAATGACTGATGCATGGTTATTGACGGCCAGTATATTGCCAAACCATAGCCTTGTCAAAAAGGAAAGACATTAAACGAATGATAATTGCCTTGGACTATTTGGTTACTGATCGAGATTGTGGCCAAAGATAATTGCTTGTGTTTGTTTGATGAATGTTAAACCCTAAGCCCATTTTCAATTCTTGATAGAACTACAGCATTTGCATGGGATTGCATTCATGTTTAATGGACTAAATAGTAGTTACTGGAACTCACACACGGGAGGAATGTACAAGTTTATTTATTCCAATTTCCAATTTGATATACCTTTGTCATAACCTTTTCATTATAATTCCTAAATTGGGCATAATTTACCTTACATTTGACCTTAGATCCTGTAATTTTAGCTATTTTAGACTTTCCTTGAACAAATTTGGTATTAGCTTGTCCTTGTGTTTTGGGAAGCTAGTCATCAAATTATTACTACAGCATGCATGGCCTTGCAAGTAATAACTAGTGTTTTCTAAATTGGCTAAATTTAGCAAGATTGCTAACAAATTTTTCATGCAGCTAAAAAAAATGTGAGCTTTTCAGTGTTAAATTTGAAAATTTTAGCTTTTTAGCAATGTTTTTAGCCATTTGTGCAATAAGTGAAAATCATATTTGGGATCATTGGTAATAACACACCAAGCAGGCGAGCACTCCTTTTCTCATAATTGCAAATGTGCTTTGGAATTCCATGGAATGTGCTATCTAGTTTTCATTTTCACCTTCAATTTTTTGCAACGAACTCTAGCTTGAGGTTGTTGCACAAATGGTTAGTGCAATTTTTCAGTCTCTTTTAGCAAATTTATAAAAACCACAAATTGTGATGTAGTCGACTCTGGCCAGGTTGTGATTTACTTTTAGCAGCCCAGTCTTTGGGGGAGGCTAATTTTCTTTAATAAGTACATTGAATATTACATTTAGGTTGTTTTGACAATTATGTTGCCTTACCTTGGTAAAGTTACCTCACGACTCATCACTTGGCCACTTGCAAGTGTATGTAACTCTCTAAATACTTGGGCTTCACATGGTTTATGCCTTGGAAGTGGCTAGTTTGTCTTTTTGTAGCCTAACTTTTTTTATAGGTTGTTTACAAATAGTAATTATACTATGAAAAATGTCAAGAAATTATTGTGGGGCAACCTAAACACAAAATTCACTAAAGGTATCTCAAGAGTGACCGCCTCAAAATTTGAAGTATAATTATTGGTTTTTGAGGGATGAATATGGGTCAAAATGAAATGGATGCCTTAACCCCTAAAGGCCCAAGCTCAATTTTTCTAAAAAAACACAAAAATTTGCCATTTTTGATGTTTTGATCCTAAAAAGATTTTTTTTTCAAATTTTTACAAATCTAAGTTTTGTAGGATCTTGCATAGGACTTATGCAAGTAGCTGTACTGAAATTTTCATGAGGTTTGACATTACAAGATTGAGAGGGTGTGAGCATTTGAAGTTGATGTAAAAAGTTTTTATGACCTTTGCCCAAAAATTTTAGGCCCCTTTGACCACTTGTGGTGGACATCTTTTGCAACATGCACTAGTAGAAAACTATGTTAAAACCCACTAAATTATGTCTAGTTGTTTTTATTGAATTCCTTGTTTTCAACACAAAATTCAACAAAACAACGCAAAATTTTGCAAAGTTTCAACGCAAAAATTAATTCCAACTCAAAAATCTGCGTTGGAAATAAGGAACTCAACAAAAACAACCGGACATAATTTAGTGGGTTTCAACACAGTTTTCTACTAGTGATGGGTGTTGTAGAAGGTTGACCAACATGCTCTAAATCATGTTGGGCATATCTCTACCAATTTTCAAGGTCATCAAAGACATGAAATACACCCTACATGGCCTTGCATTGCAAGCATGTGCTTGAAATATCCATAACACTAGGGTTTTTTGCAAACCAAATTTTTGAGGGATAATTTGAAAATGTAAAAATCCAAAGGGTAGTTGAAAGAGTTTAACTCTACTAACAACCACAAAAAAACAAAAAAACAAAAAATAAAATATTATATATTTATTGTGAATCAAGAGTTAATGTATCTATCAAATAAAAAAATGAATTCATCTTATTCACTACTGGTTTTGGTATATCCCAATGAAGGGTCATACCTTCATTAGTGGCCTTCAAGAGAAGTCAACAAAATTTGGCATGCTTGGCTTGCCCATTGAACAAAAAAAAGCATATAAAACACCCACATTTTTTGATATGTGAATCCAATTTCAATAAAAATTGTACTCATGTGTAGCCCTTGCAAACCTCTAATTCAAAAATAAAATTCAAACAATTTGATAAAAATCTCCAGCAGAAAAAGCTTGCCCAAAATTCATTTTGTCCCATGGGGAGACAATGGGCTTTTAGAGCTTAAAGTAAGTTGTGAGAGATAGGATTATTTCCATTGCTTTGTCCTTTGCTAAAGTACAACTAGTTTATAGAGGAGAGGCCACATGCCACAACCAATTGATTTGCACAGCTTTTGTATCATCAAGGCCTCCCAAAGCTCCACTTGGACTCAATTTTCACACTATAAGGACTAATTCAAACTAGCGGCTCAACAAAACATAAAAAACTAGCACCTCGTCCAATGTTTCATCTACTAGGACCATTTTCACGTCATCCGGTTGCTGGATGTGCCATCCAAAAGTGTTCCTCTATCGCATAAGTTTGGAATATCCTTCAAAGCAAGCCCCAAAATTTCTCTATCTTGTGTGTTGACGTGGACATATTAGTTGGTGACATGGCAAGTTGACCTGAAAAATCCTACATGTGAACCTTCCAATGGACAAAACTAAGGACAAAACTTATATTTCAACCAATGTTGTTTGAGATAATTTTGTCTTATTGCTAGTTTGAACCTAGACTAAGCTTAGCTAAAAGGCCTTACATCTAAAGAATGGGATGTTTTATCTTCTTTCTTTTGTGGGTTAAAGGGAGGATGTAACAAATTCCTTCACCCTTACTCAATTGTATATAATAACATGTCAATCCTCTTATCAACTATATTGCACTTAAAATTTTTGAACTAGAATAGAAGGCTATATGTCACCTATTGCTACAATCACCTAATTACAAACTAGAATGTCACTTGCAATTTTTTGTGCACGTCACCATTTTAATTTGTTTTGAAAGGTGCATACTAGGGGGAGGAATTTTATGTATGTAGAGACATGAGTGCAAACCTATACAAGTCTTAACCCTTTAAAGACTGGTCGACCACGTTGTGGTCAATCCGGCCCCTTTTCCTTGTGTAGGAAGAAAATGACAATGAATTTGGTGATTAACCAAAGGGGCGTGTATGGAAATTGGAAAGTGAAGAGTTTAGACCAATAACTAGGCCAATCTAAGGTAGCATGTGGCCAAAAGGTTGAAAAAAATATAAGAGTACTTGCTGAAAATACACTAATGAATGCAAAAAGATGGCCATAACAACTAAAGAGTGAGCATAATTCATGATGCATAGCACTAAACTTTGCAAGATACTTCCATCTGTACGGTCAAATCTATGGTAGACATCTATATTCAATAGTTTAAAAATTTCCCCCAAATGGCCAGACAAAGGATTGCCCACCTCAAATTGATCACGGTTGTTAAAGGGTTAAGGTATTTAAGACATTCCCCTCCTATCCATTTGAAACTAGTGTCTTCTCCCCAATTAGTCTTTAAATTATTTAGAGGCCTAAATTGCATCAGATTCATTTCATTTTAAAATCCAAGGCAATATCAATTATTTTTAGGATATTGCATATTTTTGATAAGTTTTTAATTCTCCTTTGAGGATACAAAGTTGTGACATCTCCATACAAGGTGTCTTGGAGCATGCATTTGCCTAAAAGTTTAAAACCTTGGATGTGATATGCTGGATTTATCCAACATATTTTTTAGAGCATTTGAGATAACAATGTACAAAAATAGAGCTAGGGATATCCTTGACAAATTGATATGAAAACTTTGGAGAGCATGCTAACTTCTTTCTTGACAACAATTGTCAATGATGCATGTTGTAAAAATTAATTGTCCATTAGATGAGTTTTGAAGAAAAGTCTTGTTTGCACCCAAATGTATCCATGAATTTTCAGTTAGTGCAATCATGTACATTATTGAAAATGAGCAACAACAACACTAAACTTTGGCTATTGCCTTCAACAAAGTAGATTGACTTGAAGCTAAAAACATGTTCTTGATAATATGTATTTCAACCATGGACTAGATTAATTTGTACTTTGGCAACCATGTCTTAATTGCATACAATCTTATACTATAAGTGGCAATGTGTGATTGAAGAGTTAGGTTTCTTCTAAGATTGTGAAGCAATACTTCTATTTTTTGAATTAAGATATTTACTATCAACTTTTTTGTTTATACATCTGAAAAATGAGGAGGTGCACATTTTGGTACACCACTTTGAGTTTGTATTGATAGTTACCTCTTGTTTAGTTCACTTGACTAAAAGCCAATTGGCACTAAGTCACCTTTTCCAAATTAGAGAGTTTAGGCTAAGTTCATCATCATGATAGTGGATTGAATTTAGCTCTTTTGAATTTGTAAGACCAAAGCAATTTTTTACCTCAAAGTGAAATAAACATTACAATTCTTTGTTTAACAGACACATACCAATGTAGTTGTAGGTTATTGATTGACAAGAAAAAAATAACAACTTTCAAATGTGTTGGCATTTTTACAACCAAATGTAAGTCTTTGTGAAAATCACTTTTTCTTATGAGAGAGTTGAGTTCTTTAAGCCAAGTTTTTGATTTCAAATTTTTTTTGAAGATCCAAATTTTAGCCCTTAAATGACCAACCGGCCATAGTACACAATATAATACATTATATTTTTCTTGTACTTGGAATGCATCCACATTTTTATTACATTTGAGATCAACAAGGAAGTTAGAATATAGATCAATGCAACTCTAGTGAGCTAGTCAAGATCCCAAATGAAAACTTTTTGTTGGTAGCAAATGCGAGTTACACAACACTATACATACTACGTACTATGATCGTTTGGTCTTTTAAGGGTTAAGATGTATGATTAGCTTTTGTAAGCCTACAAGGCTAAAGGTTACCAAAAACAAGGTTATTTTTAGGACTAAACGATTGCAAACAATTCCATGGTTAGAAAATTATTGACAATGCATCAATCATGTACATTCCATGTAAAAGAGATGCATTTGCACCCTTGCAATATAAATGCAATAACAAGCCATTGGCATTTTAGTAAAAGTTCCCAAATGTTTACATGATATCCAACCACTCACCTCAAATATCTGGTTGGTGAATGAACATAAAATGAGCAAAGCACTTTGCCATTCAACTGTAACATCTTTGCATTGAGTTGAAAATTGCAAAATGCTTTGCAAATGGCATGTAAGACATTTGCAAGTTTTTATGGAAATTTTTCAAACACTCGCCATTGTGACTCTTTTGAATAATAAAATTGGATGTGAACAAGATGGGACGTGGGCAAAATATTTTCTATCCATGGCATTCCAACTTCAAAAAGTTGTTAAGTAACAATGGAGAACCAATGAAAGCAAGAAGTGCAAAGAGAATTTTAGCAATGGTTGCAAAAAATTAAATTGCACAAAGGGGGGAGGAGGCACCACTATAAGGATAAGAATAAAGGAAGCTTTGCTAATAAAACTTGCACCAAAGATGGTTGTGAGCAAAGTTCATTATTGTCAAATAGAAGATACAAAATCCACCTTGCATTTCATTTGAGATTTTGAGTCAAGGAAAATATAGATGATAACAATTTTAGTATTTAAACTTAGGAATAGTCACAAGCTATAAAAAAGTGAGGAGGATAAACTCGTGGTAAATGTGATAATAGTTAGTACTAAACGATGGAAGTTGCACATATAAACCATTTAGGTTTGTATGGTATTGTTATTCATTAGCCAGAGCTACAACAACTATGATTTTTTTGAATGAATGGTCCTTCCATATTAACACTAGGTAGCACAATAGGCTATTTCATTTTACACTCAACTACATTCTTGCATGGTGCAAATATGACCAAGTAACAAAAATGTGTTAAATTAAGCTACAAGTTTAAAGGTTTTACATTATACTAGTATTGTATCCACTATCAATGACATATTATGCATTTGTGTCACTTATCTCAAAGTGCAAAGTGTGGATTAAATAGCACATGGATAGGAATTGACTTTAATCTTTAAATGTCAAAAAGGCCCTTTGCAACCAGTACAATATGTGGTATTTTTCTTGTATTTGGAATGGATCCACACCTCTACTACATTTGATATCAACAAAGAAGTTGGAATAAGGACAAATGCTGTTCTAGTGAGCTATTTGAGATCCCAAGTTCAAATTTCTTGTTGGTAGCAAATGTCACATATATGGCAACGTATCTACTATGTCCTCCTGATGTTTAGGAATTACTTTGCACTTTGATTTATTGCATTGCATGAAATGAGAAAAAGTGGATAATGAGAAAAACGTGAATGTGGTCCATATCACTTTTTCAATTTTAGCAATCAAAAGCTTATTCATGACTAACTTCATGTATTCAAATGTATATTTAAGAATGACCAATTTTAGTGTAATCCTTATTTGTAAATGACTACAAATAGTTTTGATTGCTAAATGATGAATTATGTGTAGTTAAAAATCTAGTCAAGTACTATTGCTTGTAGTAAAGGAAATGAAATATTGCACAAATTTTGATGCAAATCCATCTTGTTGCATGCACCATAACCATGCCATATTCATTGCATGGATGAAGGCCTAAGTAGGTACTATTCATTGTGTGTGGTTGTTAAATAGTTCAAAAGTTCATGTCCAAATTCTTCAAAAAAAAATTTACATGACTAGGAAAAGTTAACAACATGTCCATTCATGACTATTTGTGATCAATGATAGAAAAACAAAAGCTTGCAAAAAGTGCAAGGTCATGTCTATTTTGCAATGAAGCTTATTAGTCATGAATGATTAGGTTCTTGCTAAATGCATTTCACCTTTTGCATTACCAAATGCAATCAAAAAATGTACAAAGTATGACTAGTTGTAGTTGCAAAAAGAGCTAAAAAGTCCTAAAAACTAGGGAACTCTATGCATTTGACCAAATTGAGTTGTAGGTACATTAGTAGAGCCTTTATTGTAGTCTGTTTTTCACCACCTTTAGTATGTTTACATAACTTTGTATATTAATCACTAAATATACAAATGATTAACAAGAATCAAAGTGTATAATTACAAATAATTATAAATTTTCAAGTGACAATTTGGAAACTAGCTGAGGACTTAAATGCCATTGGAAATATGCCATTGAGAATAATTTGGCAACCTTTTGATTGCTAATCAAAATGTTTAAAATCACTTGTTCAAAATGCTTAAAGAGAGCCTAATCATAAGGCAATTTTTTGATTTGCTCTAGTAACAAAGCGTGATCATAAAATTTTGCATTTGATATAGTGTAGTTAGCTTACTATATACTTTTGGAAGTTTTAGGTTTTTTTTATTGAATTTCACTTTAAAGCACTCTTCTTTTAAAACACTCTTCTTTAGCAAATCCAAAATATTTCTTTTTTTCATAATTCTTTTGATATTTGTAGCAATATACTACATTCTTGTTTCTTTGAAAAGCTCACTTATAGGAAGTTTTGACCTAACACTACTCCAATTTTATAGAACATATATGTCTTTTAGATTCAAAAATTAATTTTCAAACTTCTCTGTTTACTCTCTACAAAATCAAAATTTTATGATTGTAAAAAGAAGTGTGATATGCTTTTTTAGAGTTGTTAAAAGAAAAGCAACACCAAGTTTTTGCTCCCTCTTTGTTTCTCAAGCCACAAGGTCAATTAACTTTTGTTTACTACTTTCATTCTCTTGCCAACACCTTGATGCTTTCATCATTCAAAAAAATTAGCAATTTGAATAGCATTAGAATTTTACATTTTTATACAATATATAATGCACCTCTTGTGCATTGTGTATTGCATCTACTCTTAGATGCATCTTCTAGGCGCTAGTTTGTGCAAAAATTTAACAATCAATACACAAAGTTTTAAAACTAAAGCACCCACTAATATCATTCAATTTCTTAGCTGGTTTGGCTTTTGGAGTCTCACCACATCTAATCCATGAATGTCTTTGACCTTGCATTATTCAAAGTTTTGGTGCAAAATTTCCACGTGCCCACAAAGTTCTTGGAGTTTCTATGGATTCTCATATAGTGCGTGCCACCATAAACCAACAAAGATGCAACAATCATATTAATTATTTATAGCAATTCTAAAAAAATTATATTTCTTCGTAACTACAAGCAATGAGATGTTAGGAATAAAGTTACAAAGAGAAATTGGAATTATCAATTGCTGAAAACAAGTCATCATCATTCAAAAATGGTAATTACTAGTCATTTTACACTAAGAGGGCAAAGAAATGGCCACCCTAGCACTTGTTGCCTCAATATTAATTATAAATAATTTGCATGAAATTGACAAGTTGGCTAACTAGATTGATAAAAATCCAAAGTGAATCATGCTACTTGGTCAACGCATTTATGTCCATTGTGGCAAGTCCATGAGGTGTCATCTTGATAGTGGAGCAAGTCACAACTAAAAACAAATAAAACAAACTACTTGGGGATTTGGCCACTTTCCATAGTTTGTTGGTTTACAATGGCACGCACCGTAGTAACATTACAAGTCCAACTTGCATGGCCACCTTTTGTGCTTGAGGCACAAGTCATTTTGATTTGTAAATCAATCTATTTGATAAGTGTCTCAACAAATATTGCTATTTGTCACTTTATGAGCTTTTGACGCTTGTGTAAATATTCAATTTCTTGCAATGCCCTTCATAACAAGGGACTTTCTATCCTTTCCATTTAGGGCATTGATATCCTTGTTAAGTTCCAAACTTCCAACATAGCATTATCCTTGATTCAATTCAAGCAAAAAAAGATGAGTACTTTTTATTTTTTTGAAAGTAACCAATTCCTTTGTGGAGCCTATATTTGGTGTTAGTACAACATACTATTATGTGCAATTTTTTTTTGTCATTTTAAACTAGATCTATACTAGTTGTTATCTCATTTTTTTAATATGATCTTCCCTCTTTAAACCTTATTTTGCTAGAAGTAAGTAATAGGCATTTACAAGCCAACAAGTAGAATTTGTTTAAAGTTAGCAAATCCTTTTGTTTCATTATCCCATTAAAACATGGTTACCCATCCATGCAATTTTGCTTCAAGGTATGTTCTATGAAGGAATTCTTTGCGACCTGACACTTGCACTTTGATCTTGCCACAAATAAACTCACATTTACTATTTTTCAAGTAAGTCCCCTCAATGGTATTCATTGTCTAAATTGTAGTTATTTTCTTCTCATCTTGGAATCGTCACCTTTATATTCAAAAAAATTCATTTCTTGTATTTTTATTATAGGTTGGGAGCAAATTTGGCATGTTTTTGCCAAATCAATCACTTTTTGAGAAAGACCTAATTAGGCATCTGATTTCATAATTAAACAAGATTAGGCACTTTCAAAAAAAGTTGTAATTATTTGACATTCAACCAAATTTTTTAGTAGAGTTAAGCCTTTTTCTAAGCATGTTTCACTTTCTAAAATTAGCCTTTGGTATAAAACTTGTAGTAGATTGAGCCCTCTTGGAATCAACCTTGACCTTCCATTGTTAGTAAGCTTAATGACTTTTTCAATTTTTTAATTTGTTTGACATTGGGCATTTTTGGAGAATCATTTATAAAATAATTAGGCAAAATTTTGGGGAATTATTTTATGCCATTGTTAAGACTAGATGAGCCGATTTTCTAGAGGGACATTAAAAAATTCCAAAGCCCGCGAGAATTGAGACCAAGAGCAAGCTGATCCCAAAGCCCTTGGTTAGACCTTCTCTTGGATGGTCTATCTACTTGTTCTAGCAACATGGCAGTAGGTGGTGGCTGCACATACCCTCCTAATCAACCATTAATGCCAAACAGAGCAAAACAACCAACATCATAACAAAATGAAAAAACAAACCCATTCTTACTACAAATATACATGAACCTTTTCACTCTTGTAAGCGTGCACCTTTTTGCCAAGGCTTTTTTTGGCTTTCTAGTGCCAAATTGCACCCAAAAAAAATAGTTTGGCTAAAAAATGTCAAAAAAATGCCAAAAACTTGGATGAAATTGCCAAAAATGCTTCAAATTAAAAAAATCTTGGATGAAATTGCCAAATTGTGGATGAAAATTAGATTATAGACATGTAATATGCGCTACCAATAATGTGACATTTTCTATCCAATGTGTGGATGAATGTTGAAATTTAAAGCACCACTATAATAATTTAAATCCCCACTTTGGCACTTCTTAAAAAACAAAAAAAGACCTTGTTTTATACTTTTAGCATATAAGGTGGGACCACCTGTTCTAGATCATTTAAGTTCTTGGAGGACAACACATTAGAGCAACAATGTGGCACAAATTATTCTTTGATGGCTTCATGTGAAATATTGCAATACAATTTTCTTCAAAGTTTTTCATGCAAAACTGAGTTGTATGCAAATTTTGGAGTGCATAAAGAGTTTTGGACCCACATATAATCCCTAGACTCTCCTAATTCTAGTCATAGCCAAACTACTACTCCCTAATATCTTCTGGGACACATGTCATGACCTCATTGATCTTAACATTGAAAAGGAAGAAATTCCCATTCCAAGGCTTGGAAATAGGCTGGTTGGAAACAACACACCCTACAGGTTGGATTTGGATTTCTGCTTGGGAATGGGTGGTCCTACCTTAAAATGATCACTATCTTTCTAAACTTGACTTATATTTTACCATTCTTTTATTCCCATATTGATCTCCTTTGCTTTCTTCTTATGTATTATACAGCAAGTCAGCATATGATTTTTTAGCTAAAATAAACAAGATAAAAGATTGCAAAACTTGAGCTTATGCAAGGGAGGTGTGAGGATGTGTTCATGGTTGGGGTTGAAACAACCAATCAGTGGCATAATTTCTGCAACAAACAACAAAAATTTGAGATGGAAAAAAGAGGTGAAACCTTTTCTTTATTAATCCTTAAACATCTTGTGGGGATAGTGGATATGTTGCTGTATAATTGACATTTACTACCAACAAGAGTTTTATTTAGGAATCTCAAATAACTCATTAAAATTGCATTGATTTATATTCCAACTTCTTTGTTGATCTCAAATATAGTAAAAACGTGGATCCATTCCAAATTCAAAAAAACACCTTGTGTTGCATTGATTGCAAAAGGCTTTATTAGATGTTTAAGGGTTAAGTTGGATTTGAGAGAATCAAAATGATGGATCTACATTAAATATTGCATTTAGGTTGCTCCACACTAATTTATGATATTTTGCACTATATAAATATTTATTATTATCATGATGATTTTTTTATTAAATTTTGTCTTAACCAATTTTAAAAGGCTTGGCAACAATAATAAAGTTGCAAAAAAAACTAGCTATGTAATCATTTAAAATCCTAATATTTAGAGAACTACATCACTTGCATGCGCCTCCAAGTGGCCAAGTAATGAGTCATTAGGTAACTTTCTAGGAGAATGCAACTTAATAGTTTAGGCAACCTAAGTGCAATATTTAGTGTAGATTTTATGAGTATAGCATAGGATTACTACAAAATGCAAGGAATAACAAAATAATGCACTGCACTGATGCTTTCACTAATGTTTTCACATTGTCAGCAAATGATCAAGCGCCAACAAAAGAAAACAAAAAAATAATGATTAAAAAGGGGATTTAAGTGAAGTAGAGGACAACACGCACCCCATGCATGTGTTTTTCCTTTGCAATTGAAGGGCAAGAATCATGTAAATCCAAGTGCAATGCCATAGATGTTGCATATAAATGTAATCTTTGCTCTAATAAACCATTTGAAAACATACGCATTAAAATCAATTCAACATCTTCAAGCATTTGAATTCCTTTTTGCATCTCCACCTGCCATCCACCTTTTGAAAACAACCACAATTTCAAAAACTAGGTAACAACAGACATGTGTGAAATTGGAATAAAGTATAGTGCATAACACCTATAACCAACAATTATTAACCAACAAGAAATATACATATCTACCCGTAACTTAAAAGCAAATCTACTAGTAGAAAAAGCAAAATATAAATTTGATCCTAGTGATCTCAAATTGTTGATAGCTTTCCTTTTGACAAAGGGGTAAATTGACCATTCAAATTTGGGAGTTGTTGGTTAATTGTCATGCACCATATGAGCACAGTACCATAGAAAAAATTGAAGAAACAAAGAAACAATGCGTTTGGTTGTAAATCTAGAGGATCATATTTAGAGGAACATTACACACAATGCTGCTATCAATTGTAGTAAGATAGTATAGTAGAACCTCTCTAATTGCATACAACTAGAACTAGGAGTTTGATTTTGATTATGGATCATGAAGTTGGGACCAAGATATACTATGATCTATGCAAGGTATTGAATTAGAAAGGTTCTACTATATTACAAGCTTGACCATTTCAAACACATCTTGATTTGAAGAGTGAACTTCCATCTAACCCCGGAATTGAAAAATGCAAAAACACAAAATTTGTGTTTACCAATTCTAGACAAACATGGAAGTTTTGCCCTAAGAAAAAGTGAAATGTATATACTCTCCAATTATACACGTGCATGAATTTCAAGCTAGCTTCAATTAACCCCATGACCCAAAAAAAACAAAGCATTTCATCAAAAATGAATTACACATAGCTCAGTGACAACAATGTAGAGGAGGGTGCAAGGTCAATTATACTAGAAAGAGAAACTAACTAATTTACAACACAACAAATTTAGCCACAAAAATTTCTCAAAACACTTTGTAGAAAACTAACAAAACTTCTATGAATGTTGTTGCATTTTTTCAAAAGAACTCAAAAACTTAAACTGCAAATTCCAAGACAAAGATTGCATTGTATGCCAATTTAGGATAGAATTGGGTGGACTGAAACTAAGCAGGTATGGTGGCTAAATCACTCAAACCCAACCAAAATTTGCAAAAATGGTAAAACTCTAAAAACTAAGCAAGAGAGTTAGCATTTTTGATAGCAAAATGGCGCAACAAGGAAACCAAGATGGCAAGAAAAACATAAGCTTGGTAGTAATGTAAATAACTATACAAACATGTTTTGATGATCTCCATTTTCAAAGCAAGATCCACACTTGAGTTTGCACAGCAAGCAGTGATTCCACCACCCTAGCTAGCGCAAGCTCTAAAAAATGGTGCAACAAGGGCAGGTGTAGTGGGGCAATAAGCATAGTGGGGTTGGAGCAATTCAAATTCTTGTGCAGTGCAAGTTGCAAGCTTTGCGAGGTGGAAGGGATTTGCTTTGAAACACTAGATTTGGAAATTTTTGGTGTTTGTAAGTTTATTGGTGGAATGGGCCGGGCCCCAAAAAGATTAGATGAGGTTGGAAGAAAACCCTCTTTGTGCAATTTGTCCTAGTTGACTGAAACACAATTTATGTACACCAAATAGTGCATTTAGACTGCTCCATACTAATTTTTGACATTTCACACTATTTAGATATTTATCAATACTATAGTAACTTTTGTCAATAATCACTACAATAGAGGAAGCAAGCAAAGGTTGGGCACAATAAGAAGCATCAAAGTCACCGAGTAGGAAAGTTAGAATTTTACACATAATTAGGAATTACTATAGCATAAAGAGCGTTGCATGCCCCTTCAAGTGGCCAAAGGTGAGTCATGAGGTAAATTTGCCAAGGTAAGGCAACCTAATTGTTGAAGCAACCTAAATGCAGTATCTTAGTGTAGTTTGGATGAGTTGTTCAAAAACATTGGTTTTGTTTTTAATAAATGGCAATTTATTTGAGGATTATGTGTTAGTAATCAAATACTACTAAACAATAGCAAATAACAATAGCAAACAACAACACATGTTGTGCTTTGTGATTTCAACATCAAATAGCATTTTTGGTGCTAAGATTAGAGTTGTATTGTATGGCTTGTATCAATTGAAGTTGGATCAATTTTTTTGTTTAATCCTTAAAAGACAAGGTAGAAAATTTTTGTATGCTGCAATCACTTGCAACGCAACCAAATTGCAATCACGAGCCTATCTTTTAAAGATTATATTGAAGCTGGATTGTTACATGTGTGTAAATTGAAGTTGGAACTCAAGTTGGATCACATCAAGTGTCAAAATTGACTTTGTATTATACAACTAGTTAACTTGTCAAAAGTGACATCAATCCCAAATTATCCTTGGTCATGGACAAGTCAAAGGGGACATAGGGAGTGATAGAAGTGATTCTTTGAAAATGGGCAAATAAAGAATTTGGGTTTTTTAAATAAAGGATATTTCTTGGGGAGATCACACCTTCTTGTGCTTGGTAACCACGTACAATAAATGGGGTGTTTTAAGGGGGTATTTATCTTTTTTAAGGTAATTTTGTTTCCCTATTTTAGATTAAATAAAGCTACTATGATTTATTTCACAGCACCTTACATTTATTTCTAAATGGTTTGGAGAACAAATTTTTGGCACTTAATTTATTCTACAAATTGCAAAGTTCCATGATTAAAAGACATTGAAATCTAAAAGAATTAAAAGTGCAAGAATACAATTATGAATTGAAATTGCAACAAATAAGACTCAAATTCAAACATATAGCAAATTAGGGTAGAAAACTAATCCCTAACCCTAACACATAGACTTTGGCAACAACTCTATAGAATCCAAAGCGCAAGCTTCTCAACAACGCAAGTAGCAACAATAACTTAAAGCAAAACCTTATTTTAGAGCCTTACACTATTTACAAACCCATCCTTCACCTACATCCATGTTTAATTAAAGGTAAACACTATCCCATTTTCATCCATTACATCCAAAAGATGGACAGATTGTACTTTTTTTCATCTAATTTTAACAATATCATTGTAGTTAAACTCATCATACTAAGCACTTTTAGGAAGATCCTATTTTTCCTACTATATATTTTTCTACAAACTATGAAAATGAAGGTATCATTCACTACCCTATTTTACATATAATGAAGCAAGAGACATGTTTTCAATACTATGGTAGATCTAACAAAAATATGAAATTTACCTCCAACAAATGAAATTGATCCTATTTTTAATCTCACCTAGTTTTCTAAAAATTCAATGGTGACTTCCCCACGGGATATTTGGATGGAGAAAATATTGCAAGGGCCAAACATCAAACTCTAAACCCAACAAAAATAGTGGCTATTCTAACTTTTAATTGGTGGATTCTAGGCTACTCCTCTTTTAGTGACTTGTAGTAATGTTTAATATGATTTGTAGATTATCATCGCAACTTTCTTAAAGCTTATATTATAGAGCTAAATAAGCGGTATTGGATCTTACATAGAAACTAGTTGAAAACCTAAACTCTAATTTGGTTTTTATTTGGTGTTGTACAAACTTATTTTATAATCAATTTTGACTCACTCACAAATGAGATGAAAGAAAATTTAACTTGCTAGCAAAAACAATCTAGCTAGGTTTATTTGTGTTCTTTTTATAGTAGAGGAAGTGACACACAATGGTCTACCCAATGCATGGTTTGTTTAATAGCAAAAGAAGTTAATTGGAAGGATCTTAGGCCCACATTGTGTTTAATGCTTGCTAGAGGTGGTATGAAAATGAGTATTTTAGGTTCTAACACCAACAATTTCATGTCATGAGAAGACTCTTGACCAAAAGTAATGATCTAGTAGGTAAAAGATTTTGGAATTGAGTGGATGAAATTGGTGATAGTTGAAACAAAATCTAGTGCATTCTTATAAATGGACAAATATTACTAGAGAGGAGTTTGAAAAATACTTAGAAGAGCCTACAAAAGTACCATGTTCTTTTTATCTATTTTTATGTTTCCATTTATGGTAGCCATTGTGAATCCATTGTTATCCTATAAGTTTTGCTATGCCTCTTCTTCATTTTGGCGCTTCTACTTTGATTTTCTAATATAAAATGCATATTTGGTTCATATTTGCTTAGTATTGTTTTTGAAATGACAACATGGCAAAAATGTGTGCAATGTAATCACACCCAATTGTTTGCCTCTATATTGAAGCATTGGTGCAACTATTGTAAAACTAGGTTGCAAAAAGGAACAAAGTTGACCACTTCTTGTTGTTTGGATTTTTGAAAATGAAATCAAAACCTTGCTTGTTTGATGTAGTCATTGTTCAAAAACCAAATATTGAACTAAAAAGGTTTATTCTTGAGGTGAATTGTATTTGTTCTCCTTAAGGTACAAAAGTATTGAGTATCACTTTAGAATAAGTCAAAATGACTAGAATTGTAATTTACAAACTATAAAATAGATACATAAATTCTTTTGAAAACTTTTCATTTTTGATTCTTAATCAATTTCAAAGATTAGAATTTCTTTTTGGTGTCACATCCCATTGATAAATGTTGGCATGTGCAATGGAAGATCATAGAGTGTGGATTGTAGAGATGGTTGGATTATAGTCTAAATTGTTTCTTTAGCAATTATCATCTAATTGTTATTCCTAATAGGACTTTGTAACTCTTGATAGTAAACTCAAGTTGGAAATCTAGAAAATCTCACACTCCTTAAGAAGCCAAGAAGAAATTTTTATATGATGAAAATCTCTTGAATTAGGTATTGGATTTGATCAAATATTGATATTGAAACATTTTTTAAAATAAAAATGTAAGTAAACATAATTTCAAAAGATAATAAATAAATAAATAAATAAACAAAGAAACAAGAAAAGATACTTGTTCCTTCATTTTTATGATTTTTCTGATTCTCAAGCATGTGTTTATGATCAGTATTAAGGTTTTAATAGTTTGGCAAATAACTTGACTAAAAATAGAAGTCCTAAATGTCCCACCTCACGTTAGCATTTTTGAAAATTATTTCTAGGTAAAGCTTGGTTTTATTCAATTATCAAAAAAATTATGGACATATTTTGGAGCATGTTAGACCATGTGCATTCTACAAATGTAAAATACTTCATCATAAAAGAATCACTTATTTTTTTCATACTTGATTATTCTTGAACAAGAACTTTTTCAAACACACAAACCTTGTTCTTGAATTGTTAGCAATTTGGGTCATTGCAAATTCTTTATAAACTTGAATTACCATTATATTATGCTAGCCAAAATATTGCACTTCTTTTGCAGTTATGAAGTGCCTTCATTTAGGATTGATTAGATTTATTTAAGCTGTTAGGGTAAAAGAATGGATAGAAGTTGGAAAATATATAGAAATAAAATCAAACAATAAAATAGATGGCATTTGTATCCAAAAAAGTCCAAAAACATTATACAAAAATTACAATATAAGTAATGAGATATGTATGGTGAAAAACAAAATCAAATTCCAATTTATATTACTAGTGTTCTTATTGTTGTTTTTGCTTCAAAATTAACTTATTGTTTCTAATTCAAACACTCAAAGGTTAGCTCTATAGGCTTGTGCATAGCTCGATGGAACTTTTAATCACAATAGAGTTTGATAATGTCCTTGACTTGAAACAAAATATAGTGAGGGCTTCTTTTAATTCAATAAAAAAGAGCACTCAATATCTTTTAATAATGACAATTACGTAAGTGCAATTTAAAAGACAAACTTCTTTAAAGCTTAGAGCATGTTGGTGCTTGTAAGAACAAAAAATGAAAGAACATTGAGTATGTTTAGGTACATAGTGATGCACCCACAAGTGAAGTATTTGATTGACACAATATAATGCAATTGCTAGAATATAAAGCAATCAATGAACTATATTCAAAACATTTAACACTAGCACAAAATACATCATATTGAAAAATAAGATTAAGGCAAGCATAATGAAACACTTCAACATAATGAAACAAGAAGTTTAACCACAACAAGGGGGTAATGATAACTCAAGGATTACTTATAATGGTACAATCACGCAAGGGTGTTTTTTCACATCAAATGGAGGTATAAAACATAACTTTGTGGGTAGAACAATTGAGCTCCTTCACACAAAATAGAGACATATAATCTCCATGGAACATGAAGATCCCACCAAAATTCCCTTGTATTCCGACATTCAAGTACTTTGAAGATCATAATATCCCATGGAAAAGTTTAAGATATAATCCATCAGCTATGTCATGTGCCACACTGGATGTTGCCCCCTTCGTGTAAAACTAGGCTTGCAACAGATGAAAAATACATCAACTTGTGCTTAGAAAGCAATTATAATTATTGTCTATTATGTGACTAGCTTGATCATTGGGTGCTTCATCAAATTTGTGCAATACTTTGAACTAGTTCATGTACAAAAATTATCCATGTAGGGATGGACAAAATAACAAAAGCTTGCAAAAATGAGGATTTTTTGCCTATAATCTATTCTCTAGCCATAATATATTTTGCCATTTTCTTAGACTCTTTTATGAGTTGAACAATCAAGAAGAGTCTAGCATAACATTCAGTAGCTTGAAGAGAGGTTGCTTTTCCCTCTCTTTAGGTATCATCCATGAACTTCATCTTGAAAAAAAAAAGAAAAAAAAAGAAAAGCTTGTTATTTTTATTTCTTTTTCTTTTTCATGATTCCAATACAAGTGTTAGTTCTTGAACTCTTGGCAATTGCTAGTAATGGAAATAGCCTATAGACAAATTCAGTGGTTGAATACTAGTGAAAGCTTCTTATTGCCATTTTTAAAAGGTTTTATCTTCTCATAGATAGAGATGATATACTATCTCTTTGTACAACTTGAACATAGCTTTAATGCCATGCCCAAACATAGAAGAACTAATAATGGTTCTTCTTGTGTATCTATACTTGCTCTATGAACTTGTAGCATAGAGAAGGTAATATACTTGAGTAATGAGTAGCATAGAGAAGGTAATATACTTGAGTAATGAGTAGCATAGAGAAGGTAATATACTTGAGTACTGACATAGTTCATCTTGCATAATATAGTTCATCTCGCATAATAATTGATGAGTGACAAATTTCCAACTAGGGCGAGAGTTTATAGTTTCAGCTCCATGAGCAAGACACATGACCTTACGGCCTCATTGCAAAAGTTAAGTTACTTTTTTTTTAAAAAGAAATCAGGCTAATAGTAATTTTGTCTACTTTTGTTTTTTTACCAATCTGATGTATATTTGCACAAATCTCTTTTTTTAAACCTCCAGGTGTATAAGCCTGGCTGCAATTAGGGTTATGTATGTTGTTTTAATCACCTAGGGTTTCTATACATGACCAGGTGGATTTTGAATTTTACTTGGCAAAAGCTTACTCATGTGGGAGCTAATCTTTGCAACTTTTTGCTAATCTCAGCCTCTTTGCTAATCTTCAACTCTATCTCTTTTGTTCCTTTCCTCACACATTGTGCATAGCCTTTGTGTGCAGAGTTTACTTGTTGATTGGGCTAGTACTTTGGCTCGTCTGTGCTCTAAGCGTGTCTATACACCAATACACTCTATACACCAATAGACGACACAGCTCTTTATAATACACAAAGATCTTAGGAGTATGAGGTTGTTTTCTTATATGCTGGCAATAAGAATAGACCATACGCAAGCCTAGGCGACTACTATGCTTTTCACATCATGGTTGCATCTCAGTCCAATGCAACAGAGGTTTAGTATTTTATTAATTATTGGAAGGTTTGCTAGTTACTAGTTGCTTTACATTTTTTTATGGCTTTCTGTCTTTGCAAAAGCAATAACACGCAATATGCAACAAAGGCTCAGTATTTTGCTAATTATTGGAGGGTTTGCTAGTTACTGGTTGCTTTACATATTATTATGGCTTTCTATCCTTGCAAAAGCAATCACACACAATATATGTTGTTGATACTTGGTGCAACCTCTCTAAACTAACATTGGTTTGATTAGTTGTTTGGGATGGGCACATATGATCCTCTTGGAGAAAATTGCCAACTTCAAGCTTCTAACCTCTTCCCTCTATAATTCTTATGCTTGTATTAGGGCTAAGAATCTCTCAAATTTTTAGAGCTTTGTGGATATGTTTGTTATATTCGTGAGCATTGCTATTTGATCTTAATCGTGTCACATTTGATCCAAAATATTTGATGGATCTTTGGTTCTTACTTCTGAATTGCATGGAGGATGCTGATTCCATCTAACATATCTTGAGGTAAGGAATTACCCTTGCTAATGTTGCTCACAAATGCCATCTTGCTGCAACAACATAAACTTGCTTGAAAATACTCAAGCTATTTAAATAAGGAATTACACTAGTTACATTATATAAGTTGAGGAGTAATCTAATAATTTGACTCATTTTAGATTCTTGTTTAAGAGCCTCGAGATGATGTTTTGTGAACTACTTAAAGAACTAAGTGGGTGCCTGAAATTTCAAGATATTCCAAAAAAAATTTTGTTTTTTGTACTATGTGTGAGTCACACATTGACGTATGTGCATTGAACTAAACCTCCCTTTCATAAATTCTTTCACAAATTTTGCTAAGTTTCTCCATAGCTAAAAATGGTATAGAATATTCCACACCATTCTTTTGGAGGGAGGGCACACTATAGGAGTGCTATTAAATGTTATGAGGCGCATTTAAGATAATAGCAATTGCAAATAATCAAAATGTCAAAAAATAAAATAAAAATCTCTTAAAACAAACCCTTGTAAGCCTGAGACCATCTTTCTTGAAGCTCAAAAATGCTTATGTTTTCTAGAAGCATTGCCAAAGTAGTATCATCATTTTCCAAATGCTTTTTGTAGTATCATCACCCTCAAAAACACAAAAGGTAAGCCAAAAAAAAGACAAAACCACTCTCACAAGCATCACTAAGTGTTCCTTCAAAAAATGTCAAAAGTGCTTAGTATTTTTAATTTTTGTTTCTACATCGCCATCTAGAGAGTGAGTTATTCATGTTTGCTCAAGCATTGTCATAACCCCTAAGCATGAAAAATGCTACTCATGTCCTCGGCAACTATTTCAAAAAGAGCCGTTCTTCGAACAACACATCCCACACATTTGCCAGACGCAATGCTTGGCACCAACCTTCTTGCATTTGCTATTGGAGCATGCAACATGACAAATGGGAAGCAAAGATGAGAGAAAAACCTCACCACCACAATGTTGTTGCACGAAAGCTTCTCCTCTTTGTTGTTGCACAAAATTTTACAAAAGATGCGATAAACAAGAGGATGCTACATCATTTTTATTGCCCAAGTAAACGTTTTGTTGAAAATCTTGTTGACTGGAACTTTGCATTGGCATACTGCAAGATGAGTTTGTGTGGTGTTCAGTTTTTGAAGGCGCTCTTGAAGTTGGCCTTGATATTCATAATCCCCGATTCTCTATAGGAAACCAACAACAACAATAAGGAGACTTATTACTAGTAAGATTTTAAACTAGACTAGCGGTATTCACTATTGGAATTTTATTAGGATTTTCATGTATTGATAACTTAAATTGTTGTGAAATCCAGAAACATTTCATTGTACCAAAATGTTTCAAATCATTTGGTAATAACAATAGAAAAGTGAAACCATGAAAGTACAATGCTTTCCCAAAAATCACAAAATTTTGAAAAGCAATGAAGTGAAATAAAGAGAAGCAAAAAAATTGTGACTGCTTAATATTACTATGTGCACCCTCTCTAATATCACCTCAACCTCAACATCTATTTTGTTTTCTATAATTATAATTGTATCACAAAGACTGAAGATGTAATATTTAAAAGGTCATTGTGATGTAATATTTAAAAGGTCATTGTGATTTTATCAATATTATATGGACTATCCAAAGTCTTGAAGTCCATAACTAAGAGTCTAAAAAGTTTGGTTTGCAAAACATTAGGAGGTACTTGCAAGACATTAGAAGTTGGTTATAAAATATTGAGAGACATGCCCAAATTAGAGGACATGCCAAAACTTTGGAAAAAATTTAGACAAACTATTGAGAAATTTAAAATGCTTAAAAGCGTAATAAGAAAATACATACATAAATTAATCTGTATTTAGTGAAATATGAAATATTAGTATTAGAGTGAAAATTTTGTAAGAGAGGAAATTTTGTTAAACAAAATGACCAGCAAAAACAAAGCTGAATATAAAAGGGAGTCTTGATTATGATCATCTTGGGAGGACTCTCCAAGAAGGAAACTCTAGTATGGAGGAGAGAGACAAGCAAATACAAAGGAGAAATGACATAGCTGAAATTTGGGTGAAGTAACTACATTGAGTAGGTAGAAGAAAGCACTTTGCAAATACAGACCTCTGCAACAGCTAGAATTTTGCCATTTTAATACGAGCTTTTTCACCACGGTCATGCTTCTTAATCAGCTCCTCTTCTCTAGCCTTTTCGTCAAGCCATGGCTGCTCTAGTAGTGGTCATAGAATACACATCATGGCAACCCTTGTAAGTACATGACTTGCCAAAAAGTAATGTTATTTTGCAAAAGCAAAAATGTTTGTATTGGCAGAAAAATGAAGACAGGTTGGAATTCACACCTGTCTCCAAGTGTAATTGCGATACAATTTGCGACCTTTGATTTTAAGTTGTCTCATGAAGCGAATGGGCTTCATACCCGTGCTCCACAAGACCTCAATCTAGCACATTACAAAACACCATAAAGATTTATCCCAATAACAGTTCCAATACACAAATAATTGTGGGCAATGCAAGAGTACTTAGGATTTCAAAACATTGCAATCCAATGAAGGGACACAAGGAAACTTTGAACTTTTGAACTTTTACTTACAGTAAAAGTGTGTTGCCCGATTTCGGCTCCATAGCTCTCGTGCACGACCTTACCAGCAACCTGACGCTCTCCCAAGCGTGGATGACTGGCACTTTATTAAACAATATCATACCCACCCCAATATCAAGGTCAAATGATAATGCCAGTTTGAGGTTGAACTTCTAAAACAAGTATTTTATAAAAATAGTATCCACTACATGCAGTCTCATCCGTGAAAGTACAATGCCTCAACAACAAAAGAACTCCAAACTATATCAAACAATTTGCCAAATGTCAACCTCATCAAGCAAAACAGGTCAAAAATCCAACCGAAAAGGAAAAACGGCTCACAAGTTGGAAACAGTTTGCTTGAATAAAACAGTGTCTCCGCAACATGCGTCACCTGCAAGGAAACATCACCACTTGAGAGTAAAAAACAGCACCCATGTCAAAAAATAGAATTGCATGTCTTGTTTTAGTCTAAAAAGCATTTGCATGGGCAGAACTGAAATGGAAGAATGGGTAGTACCCTTCAGAAAAATATGAGCTGTTTTTGCTGGAGGTTTTTTACCTTTGCAATTGATGGTAAAAGACGATGCTGGGTAAATGTCTTGTGCTTGCCCCTCTTTCATTCTAAAATAAGCAGACCACAAATGAAAGGGTTCTCACTTAGCTACAACGGTGCAATATAAATTGAGAAAGTTTGGCTGCCACGAAAAGCAAGAAGAAACCTTACGTCAAGTGCTGTTCAATACGACCCACAAGAACATGCTTCACACCGCATATGCGAAGCCCATGGTGGCGCAAATATGCTTGCATATGACATTTTTTGAGCTCTGTCCAATCACCGCCTTCTGCAAAGACAGTTGTTCTATGAGTCTTTGTTACAAGCAAACATTCACCAAAAACTTTTGTATAGAAATTAGAAAACACAAAACCAAACGTACACACTTTGAATTTCTTGCATCAGTTCAGCCAAAAGTGCTATATCTTCTGGACTGAGAACATTGCTTGTAACTCCTTGCTCTGCTGCGCTTTCAAGGTCCATCACGCTGTCATCTTCGTCTCCCTGGCCGCTGAGCAAACACCGATACTCCACGCAGTGAGAAAACAATGCACTTGCACCAGACACTACCTTCAGTGGTTCTCTCACAACGGATTTCATGGTTTTGCAATCATCAGTTGGATGTGAAAACATGAAGAAGCACATGAGTCTTCATCTGAAGCTCGCTGGTTGAAGTTCTGAGTGAAGTGTAGCATAATTTTAAGAGGACAAGAACACACCTGCTGCTTGCACCGGCGGCATCGTCACCGCGCGAGAGAGACCTCTCCATGTTTGCCACAAACTCCTGCGGCACTGCGTTCAAGACAATTCCTGAAGAACGTGAATTCCCGTTGCACTCGTTGTTCAACTCAAGCGATCCGAGTTCAAGCGACACGGCGTCCACCACATCGGTGCCCATCAACTCCCTCGTCACTACTTCTTCCTCGGCCTGCTTTCCTGTACGCTTACTACTCGTCACACTCTGGCCTCTCTTCGATGCCCTCCTCTCCGCCGCTTCTTTCGTTTCATCCTCGGCATTGACTACCTTCGCAGGATCCTTGACCTGCTCCTCGACAAGCCTGGGTAACCTTCGCACGCTCCTCGACGAAACCGCCGTTTCACCCATCGGTTCCCCGCCCTGAAGAACGCCCACGTTCTTCAAAAGTTCAAAAACACACACACGAGGAGGTTGTTCCACGTTATTCCCTTTTCCTTACGAGGGATTTGCAACAATTCATTGTAAGGGAGGTCGACGACCGTGTCTTCGCTGATCGAAACCACAGGAAATCGATTCCAACAGCTTCACAAAACTACACGAGGATCACAATCAAAACAGGGGAATATTAATGCTCCATGGAAATCAGAAATGCAGCCGTTCTTTCTTTCCCGGGCTGAACATCGCCAGACTTTGCAAAATAGCTGCAAGGTTTACAGGAAAGTAAAGGAAGAAAACGCGAACATATAGCCAGATTTCAAGAAAAAAAGTTGCTGTGAACTTCCAGGAAGTGCATTGTAGGTGTAAAAAGAATCCAAAAATAATAATTGCAACATTTGCGCCTCAACCAAATGCTAAATTCAAAGACTTAAGCACGCAGCGACATTCCCAGCACAGGCAGTAATTGCAGCTCCGAGGAAAGCCTACCAATCGGGTAAGCCGAATTTAAACATCTTCGGTAGCCCGATCGTCCCTATCAAAGCAAAGCAAGAGACCGGTAAGAGAACCCTTAACTAAGTTGCAGAGTATGGATTACTACGATCGGGTGTTGCAGATCACGAACCTTGATCGATCTCCCGCACTGGAACTTTGTACGAACCTTGATCGATCTCCCGCACTGGAACTTTGTACGAACCTTGATCGATCTCCCGCACTGGAACTTTGTACGAACCTTGATCGATCTCCCGCACTGGAACTTTGTACTGAAGAGAGCGATCTGCACGCTCTTCTGCAAAATGATGAATTGGAGGAGTGTTAAACTTGCGAGTGACAAAGCCTGTGAAGGTGCGAGCTATTGTGGAGAATGCTCAGATGGGAATGCAGGACGCAAAGCCAATGCTTTCATGGCAAGCGATGGCGGCGTTACCGCTCCCAGCCCCTTTTCAAAGGAATTCGAATTTTTGCCACGGCACTGGAACGTCAACTGACGTTTACTATTTCTCAACATTGGATGAGATTCATCTATCTTGTTTAGTTCTTATTCAATGTGCAGGAAAAATCAGCGGCTAGTTCATAGACAGCCGTTGGAAATGAGAAAAAAATCAATTGCAATTTTTGAAATTGCCGACAAAAATATCAATTAAATTTTACTAACAATTTTAAATATAAAATATTACAATGTAAATATATATAGGTAAATATCTAGCTTAGTTTGGCAAACAAATTGATTGAGTACTAAAAATGTCATATTTTAGTTGGTGAAATCCACAGAGTTTCTCAAATATTGTTCCTATTCAAGGGTTTTACTTAAGATTTAAATATCAATCAAGACACTTGGTATTGTGCGTTGGCAAAAGAAATGCAATAACTTGAAATTAGGAGCCGGCTGGGGTTAGGTGACATGCCGTATGGCAAGACTTGAGAGGCAAATACCCCATGGTTTTTACAAATCACGGTAAGAATAATAATTTGCTCCATACTTTGGTATTATCAATGGTATCCTCCTCCAATTTAGACCAAATCATAGTTAGGGTTTCTAAATCTAAAATTGAGTTCAAACTTCCCAAATTCACTCTCTAGAGAATAAATCTGTAAAGATTCACATTTTCTAATAAGTGAAACAAATGGAATTTTCTACCTTGGTACTACATAACGGCATGCCATCTAACCTCAGCCATGAGACCTCGGGACTTGAATTGTAAAGTAGACACACCCTTTTTTGACCCTCTCCATTTCCGCACCCTACTTTTAAGGGCAACTCCACCCATTGTTAAACTCATAGTGGAGTAGTGAATGCCTCTTGCACAAGCAAATTCTGCCACATGTCAAATGCTAGGTTATTTTGAGATGGTTGAAATTGGGACCTTCAAGTGCCATTAAGGTAGTTGCACCCATAAGCATGAGTTTAAGGGTTTTGAACATGATGACTATTGATAAACCTATAGCAAATTATAAGATCCTTTTAGCAACATAAAAATAATGAGTTTGCACTTTTGAATGTGTTATTTAGGTATTGTGAGAATAAGTTGTGAATTCTTTAAAGAGCAAACTACCATTACATCCATAATCAACACTAAAGTTTCATGTTCACATTTTATACATCCCTATAATTACATCTATTTACTTCCACAAATTTTCAAAGATTGTAGAGGAGACAATTATGGAGACTCTCACGAGGATGGGCGTGGCTACCATATAGCAACACACCTAAGCAATTTCAAGATTAATCTAGATGTAATGAGCTAGCGCTCTAGAATCTGATCTTGGTGGTGACCTTTGATTACTACTTGATCATCTACCTCTTTTAATCTTATCCTTCCATGCATAGAAGCAGAAGTACTAGAAGAAGTACCAGAGTAGCTCCAATGCCTCCTAAAATTAGCTGCAAGACTGCAATTATACAAACTTTAGCCTTGGCATAGCATACTAAAACCAAAACACACATGCTTAGCTCTTCATCAAATTTATATTTGTAATTTAGTATCATGTGCTCTCAAAGCTTACTTCTTTACATTTGATCCTAATCATCTTTACTCACAAATTGTTGAGCATTGATGTTATGCATAAGCAACAGCAATTTGCGGTGAACTTGGCTCAAAGAGCCAATCACCTATTGGCTGGCAGTAATTTTGAGGGATTTTTAGAGGCGGAGTTACAAGGACACTTGTAATGGCAAGGCCTATTGGATGAAGAACCAATGAGTGTGTTATAGGCAATAGCTACTGAGATAGTGAATAGATGAAAAGATGAGCACTTGAGTATTGTCCAAGAATTGGAAGACTCCATGCACAACCCAAGTGCCCAAAGCAATTGGCCTAATATGCAGCAACTCCAACAAAAGTTGGAGTTAGACAATTAAAGAGCAAACTGGTGGCGATGAAGTAGCAACAAGCTATAGCAGCACCTATACTCGCACCATTAGCACATCAAAATGCCAGATGGCTCAGGTTTCTCGATCTAGAGAGATTTAAAGGAAAATGTGAGTTTTATCCTCTCTTCTGCTAGCAGATGGTAAACAAGATGGAATATGATGCTGAATTTATAATGACTTTTCCAAATGATGCATTCAAATTTTAAATAAATTTTATTGGTTAATTTTCAAGTGAAAACACATTATATGAAGTAACATGTGTAATTATTCTTATGCAATGAAACATTGACAAACAAGAAGTAAAAGATCTAAGCATTCTAATTCTTTAAAAAAGAAATGGAAACTAGTAATGATAAAAAATGGTGTTATTTTTTATATAAGAAATACTCATTGATAATTAACCAAATTAATGGGTGCTATTCTATTATAATATTAAAAAAGGTACATGTGTGTGTGTCCGTTTGTGTATCGGTTTGATGAACCCATTTTTAGTTTAATTTCCACTTAAAAATAAAGTGGAATGCAAATAAAATAATTAAATATAGAGTAGAGTACATGTTCAACCAAAGTGTAAAACTTGGATAAAGTAAAATTGCAAAACTTATAAATGGAATTAAAAGTGCGAGTTATGAATGAATTACTTTGAATTTAAATCTTAACCTATGCTAAATGGATGCTAAGTGTATGTTAGGTGGATGCTAAATGGATGCTAAGTGTATGTTAAGTGGATGCTAAATGGATGCTAAGTGGATGCAAATTGGATGCTACATGGATGCTACATGGATGCTCAATAGATGCTAAAAGGAATCTATGTTTATACAAGTTTATAAACTCACTCAGCTTTGCTCAATGGATTTAGAAACTTGTATTCTTATAAAGATACACTCAATCATAATAAGGTAATAAAATCCATATTCTTATTTTATGTTTTAAAAATATGAAACATAATATAATGAAGAGAAAAGAAGGATGTTCTTGATCTTACAAAAATATCATTCATTCAAACTAAACCAAAATAATGAATGCTGATTCTTCTTCGAAAGAATACACTCAACCAAAATAATGAAATGGAATGTTGCACTTTTCTTTGTAAAGGAAATACACAACTGCACTAAATGTAAAAAATGTATATTCTTATTCTTATATAGAAAATACCAAACCGTATTACGGAAATAATAGCCAATGCTTTTATTATCAAATCAAAAATAATCATCTGTAATATAATGAAATAATGGATATTTTTATTCTCTAGGAAAAAAATAGAAACATAATGTAATAAGAAAAATTCCTAACTATTCTTATAAGAGAAGTACTCAATTATAATAGTGAAAATAATTGGTATTCTTATGCAAAAAAAAAACTAAAAACATGATAATAGATGAAAATGGGTGTTCATATTCTTCTTAAACAAAACAAACAAATTGTAATGATGAAAAATAGTATGTATTAATATTTGTGGAAAATTATATGCAAGAACATTAAAATGAAAATAAAAAATGTTCTTATTATTATGAAAGAATTTTTCATCAATAATGAATCTAAACAATGCGTATTCTTATTAAAACAAAAGAAATACTGTATTTTAAAACATCAAAAGATTGGGTTTTTTTTTATGAAGAGGATATTGAAACAAAAGAAAAGAAAAATCAAACCTATGTTATTGTAAGGTAACCTCACAGTGCAAGTTTAACCTCAATCCATACATGTTCGATATCCCATCCCAATTGACTCCTCCATTTCCCCTTCTAGATGTTTTTATATTTGTAAAGAGAACTCATAGAAAAATTAAACCAAATATTGATTCATGAGCATTATTATTCTCAAAGTGAACACTAAATGAAAGTATTAAAAAAAACTAGTGGTATCATTCTTGTAAATATTATACCATTTAACCGTAATTAAGAAATGAAGAGGAAAACAAATTAGTACTCTTCATTTTACATTTATATTAAAGAAAGACTCATTTGATTCCCTATACCCAAATAATGGGTATTCATATTCTTCTTAACCCCTAAAAGACACAACATGCCACTGCAACCAATAGAATACAAGGTGTTTTTATTGTATTTGGATTAAATTCACACCTTTACTACATTTGAGATCAACAAAGAAGTTGGAGAACAGATCAAAGCCGTTGTAGGGAGCTACTAGATATTCCAAATTAAAACTTCATTTTAGTAGCAAATGCCAATCATACGGCATCGTGTATATTATGCCCTAAGGTCCCTTAAGTACTAAAGAAATTAACAAATTATAATAATGAAAAATAGTAGGTATTTTTTTTTATAGAAAATATGTAATACTTAGAGACATTGAAATGGAAAAATAAGGTATTTCTGTTCTTATAAAAAAAAATCATCAATTATGAAACAAAACAATGCATATTGATATTCTTATCAAATGATACTCAACCATAATAAACAATATATACTATTTTTTAAAATTATAAAAGAATGATACATGAAAAATTAATAATTAATAATGAGTGTTTTTATTCAACAAAGAAAATATTTAACATTAAAAGTTATGGTTACTTTTATTTTTATGAATAAAATATTTAAAAATAATAATCAATGCAAGAATGTTATTCTTTTAAAAGAACATCAATCTATGATAAGAGGTGTTTATAATTTTTAATTTTTAATATTTTATGATAAAGAAAAAAAACTAATTTTATTCTTCTACACTAAAAATTGCATTCTGGTTGCCTTCACAAATAGATTGCCTTACCTTGGTAAGTTACCTCAAGATTCATCACTTGACCACTTAGAGGCCCATGTAACTCTACAAATATTTAGATTTCACATGGTTTAGGATTTGGAAATTGTGAGTTCGTCTTTTTGTAATTTCATTGTTGTTGACAAGCCCTTCAAAAATGATTTAATAAAGTAATTTTTGATGAAAATTACTGTAGCAATCATAAATATTTATATGCATAAAAAATTAGAGGTCGACGCATAAAAGCTGAAGAGCAGCCCACATCCCAAGTGGCCTTGAGCGCATACTTAGACTTACTTTTGATAAACTCATCATTTACATTACATAAAACTTGAAGTTTGTTGCGTAAAAGCCGAAGAGCAGCCCGGAATCTGAATAACTCTAAGCGCATACTCTGACTCAAACTTGATAAACTCAACATGTATAAAAGTTGAAATGGAAGAGACGAGAGTGTTTCAAATCCTCTTATCTATGTATTCTCTTAAATACTCACCATTCACCTAACCATATGTGATAACCACTCCCAAGATAAAATCCTTTCTATGAGGTGCCTTCTACAGCATGTTCTCTTTTCATTGCTAAGTATTACACCTAGCAATCTTTTTTAGCTTAGAGCAAACTTGTACTGCGCTACGCTAACATTTGAATACTTCCTAATTTGACACTGCTATTTTGAACTTGCTGCCCATTGTTTGACTGAATTTTTTTTAATGAAACAAGTCATACAATTGAAATGAAAGTGCAATCAAAATTCAATATGAAAAAGAGTTATTCTACAACATTAGTATATGTTACTAAATACAACATGAAGCATTTGTATTGTTTCAAAATTTGGCGGTTTTTATAGGACACAATTTGGATTTAGTAATCCAAAATGCAAGAGTAAAAGAAGCAAAATCTAGTTTTGAACAAAAATATATTCTTTTCAAGTAGAAAACTAGAAATGAACTAGGAAACATCTAAAAGCTGTGGTTTTCATTGCTATTTTAATTCCCTCTATTAGATACCAATATTGAGTACTTGTCACAAAATAAAACTCTACAATATTGTAGCTCTATAAACTTCATATTTTTTAATATTCTTTTTGACTAACCTCTTGTAGATTTTTTTTAAATCATTATTATTTCCAACTCTCCATTATTACTGATGTTACTTCTTTTATGATGAGCCTATTTTATTTCAAGGCCATGTCTAAAATTTAGGACCACTCTAATTAAAAAGACCCTTCACTTAATTACACATATCTAGCTAAATAAATGAAAGTGCACCCCCAAGTGTCTCTTATTGCAATTTGTTGTAATTACTAGGATGACAATGAAAACATTTAAAAGGAAAAGCAAGTTGAATGCAAAACTAACCTTACAGTTAAATTGTTTGAATTCTATATACAATTTTTGTATAAAGGTTTATCATTGCCAAAACTAGTGCATTGACTGCATAATGATTTTTATTGTTGATGCAATATTTCAAATAGAAAAACAACAAAAATGCACTAGAAAATTAGGGATATCAATGATTTTTTCAAAATCCAAGCATCACAATTAATTGGCATTTTTGCACAAAATCAAAGGTAGAGAATATATTTCAAATATCACAAAGATATATTTGATAATTCAAAATTGCTAATGAGCATTTTTTTAATACTTTTCCAAAATTTTAAGCATATAATTGATATTCCTGTAGAAAGCCAAGGGTATTTTTGATAATTCTAATCTTTGAGAGATGTACTTGATTTTTTGAAAGAATTAAAGAGCATTTTTATATATTTTCAAAAAAAATTTGTGGTATCTAAAATAATCAAACGTTGTACTTTCTATCTAAAATTTTGCTAAATAAGTCAAGTTGTGTCCAAAAGTGTCCATATCAACAAGAAACTATTGATTTTCTATTTTATTGGTCATGTATTTAGTAGACTTAAAAGTTTGCTAATTTTAAATTATACCAAATTGTAAAAAATGAAGAAAAAAAACATTCAATGTATAATGGAAAGTTGGAAACTCTAAAAGATCCTAAAAATATTTTGAAGGATTCTTTTATTTTTTAAATTTTCAAAATATTTCAAGAAAGTCCAAAAATAATTTTAAAAGATTCCAAGAGCAACCCAAGTATATTCTAAAGGTTTTTCTATTTATAAAAGAATTTGAAGTATATTAATGAACTTCATAAAGATTCTAAAAAGATTTTGGAAGATTATACTTTTATAAAGATTTTAAAGTATTTTATTGAATCCTAAAAACATCTCAAAAATATTCTTAAAGATTCCAAGAAGATTATAGAAAGATTTCAAAAGATTCCCAAAGATTCTAAAAGATTTAAAAAAGATTTAAAAAGATTCCAGAAGATTCTCAAAGATTTTTAAAGATACCAAAAGATTCTAAAAAGATTCTCAAAGATTCTAAACATTCTAAAAGATTCCAAAAATATTTTAAAATATTTTAAAATATTTTAAAATATTTTAAAATATTTTAAAATATTTTAAAATTTCTGCTGATTCAATTAGTACTATTCAAAACAACAAAATTTAGGTAGTTTTCTTACAGAATTCTGTTAAATTAATCAAGTAGTGTGTGCAAGTATCCAAACCATCAAGAAATTGTTGATTTATTATTGATTTGAACAAAGATTTCTACTAGTGGTGACTAGTGTGAAATGTCAAGAAATCAATATGGAGCAACCTAAACACAATATTTAGTGTAGAGGAAGTAGTGAATGATATTAAACCGTGAGTAGTTATTATTATTTTTATTATAAGCTTTAGCCAACAATAATAAATAAACAATAGATTGTCCATCTTTTTGAAGAAAATAATAAATCATGGATAATTATTATTTTTCTTATAATGAGAATTTTCAATTGTAATACAACAATGAACAAATGAATTGTATTTTTATAAATTTGATAATGAACCAAAGTGTATAAAGAATAGATTCTTTATTCTTGGGAAGTCCGTACTAAAACATTTCAAATCAAAAACATATGTTATTATTTTTATCAAGAGAACAATCAATTATATAAACCAAAAACATTTTTTTCTTTAACTATTAATGTATTTCATAAATCAAAAGATAACCATATACTACAAAAAGATCAGATTTGACCTAAATGAAGTCAATTTGTATTAAATTGTCCACGTGTCATCTTCTAAATGGTGTGGTGTGACAAGCTCCCCTCATAATATGACGTGGGAATTTAGTTTAAGCACCAGGATGTGGAATCCAAAGTTTAGGTGATAATAATTAGTAAGAGAAGTTTTTATTTCTTACAAGGAAGAATATGCAAAGATGCGACCATTAATAATAAAGACATGGTGTTATCATACACATATACTAATCCTATCTTTGCACATTGGATGCCAATTCTTACCTGTGTAAACAACAAGAGAAGAGAAACACGTGGCTTATTTTAAACCGCCTTTAAATTGCATGGCTTTGCTGTACAAGTCGATATTTGGAGGGAACACATCAGATAGGCCAATTTTTAGCAAGATGAGCAGTTTTTTGTCCAAGAGAATCCCTGGACTTCTAGAGTATCCTTTTATTTTTTTGAAATGTGCAGAAGGGAATGTACATGATAAAGCTACCCCAGAACCTAGACGTAGTTGCAGATTAGTCCTGATTTACAATACTAGTGGTACACATATATTGGTCCCCTACATTGAAGATGTATGGAAAGTACTTTCCTTGATACAACCCATAAGTCACAAATTCATCCTTAGTCTCACTATTTTTGTTTTGAGCAAATTGTTGCTTGGTTCATCCAAAATTAGCCCCTTTGCAAGCATGTAGTTGTCCCTTGCAAAAGTAACCTATGTGTTAAAGTCAAGAAGTTGCCGCACATCCAAAAAAACACCCATGATTCCAACTTAGAAGGCACATTTGCAAGAATATTTTGTTAAAGGAATATTGATATATACCAATATAATGTAGCTGCAATTGTACAAGCGTCCATTAACTAATGCCTAAAATTGTGTTGCAATAGTATAGCTTTATAATTAATTTTCATTGGTTCCTTAAGTACAAATTGGTACACTAAGTCGAAACCAATACATTATGCAAAACTACTAGGCAAAATTATCAGAATGCACACTAATTCAGTTTGTGTTTTACAAGGTATTTGTCGCTGATGTCAGACAATTCTGGACAGCTTAGGCAAACCAATCCCTCCAAAAACTAAGAGCATTGCAACATGAAATGGAGACAAAGAATTGAAAGTGCTGCAAGATGAATTGGGAATAAAAATCTGAGAGTGCTGCAAGACTAGGAGTGTCAAATGATGGACCAAAATGGTCATCTTAATTATTTCTTTGGATTTCATAGCACCTCTCGTAATGAGAATACATAGAGGACATTTGTTATATTTGCAATACTGTCCCCAACAAAGTTGAGAAGTCATGACAATATATACTTGAATGCATTTGCAAATGTGTGATATACAGGGACCCAAATACATAACAAATTAAATGATATTGATATTGTAAGTCTATACTAAAATTTCAATACTATCTCAAAAAACATAAGTGCCAAGACTTGGCCTAGCATACAATATCCTATTCTTGACGTAATGAGTTCCCCATTGCATCCACATTTGTACATATTGTATCAAATGCAACCATAACTCTAACCAAGTGGGGTAATCCTTTGATTCCTCTTGGGTTTCTTTCGTTTCCTCTGTGGTTTTTGTATGACTTTTGCTGCTTCCTCTGCAGCTATTTCACTTCGGATCTTCCGCTTGGATATCGCAATCTCAATGTCAATTGGAGGTAGCGATGGAGGTGGCGGCACGTTCACCACCGCCCTAGTCAACCCACCTGCCATTGATGCTTCCTCTCTCAATTTTTGGCGGCGCTCTAAATCTTTAGCTTCTTGTTTTAGCTTCTCTATTTTTTCAAATTTTGCATTGTCCTCCTTCAACTTCCAAATACGCTCTTCTAGCTTTGCCTCAACTCCTTCCTTGCAAGACATATTAGAAACCAATCCTGCAATAGGCCTTATGATAGCATCCTCAATTCCTTCTACAATCTCAGGACTAATTTGAATAGGCTCTTTCACTTCATCTATACATGGTAGTTGGAGAAGTGACATTACAAATAAAGGGCATTGGACAAAATTAGCCCAACTTCAATCGCTACCAGCTGCACTGCCATAGCCTAAACTTTGTGACCAATCAGTTCCACCAGTTGACCCATTAGTCCCACCAATAAGGCTGGGCAAGAAATATTTGCGTTCTATAGAATCTATAGTATTAGAGTCAACCAAATTTTGAGAGCATGACACCATGAATTTCTTAGATTGCTCTTGGTATAGTTTCTCTAGATCTAAACCACAAAAATATAGAAGAAGTCAGGTTGCATTTTAGCAAATAAAGACCAGAAATCAATAGACAACCCTTTGCAATTCTTAACGTAATGCCAATGTGTTTTTACTCTAGCGTACCACTTGTACAGAGGTTGTATTTAGTATTAGACTTTTATGGACTAATATTTACTTAATGGTACAAAGTTGTGTACTAGTTGTACTACATAAAATACAAGTTGAAACATTGCATGTGGCTATATGCACCAAGTTAGAATTGCATATTGATAAGTGGATGGCACTCTAGAATTGTCATTGTCAAGTTTTCAAGGAGCCTCTCTTGTTCCTCCTCTAATTCCAAAGATTGCATCAATTGTTGAAGATGTGCATGTAATTTGTCAAATCCAAAACTCCTAAACCAAGAGGGATGCACTATTTTATCACAAGCTATATTTGCACACTTGCTAGCAACTCAAAACCACACCCCAGCACACCATGGATGATACAAATGGCCGCATGTGCACACTATAATATTGTTGAGGGAAAATCCGCTAAAGCAGAGCGCACAGGGTGTCTTGCAAATGGTGTCAAATGCGCAAACTATCTTGGGGTCAAATTGGGAGCATAGAGTTCTTGGTCTCAAATCCACTCCCACATGACCTCTCTTCATTTTAGCAATTTGAGATGACAAGGCATTGAACTGCCTCCTCAAACACATCTCCCAAGCTTCAAGTTGCTCATGCTTCACTTTACATTCTTTTAATTCTGATGTGGCTGCTTCATAATCAAGCATTGCATCCTTTATCATCTCATTGTATGCTTTTGCTCTATGTAGAGTAACCTCCGTATTCTCAGCTTCATGAACCTTGTGCAGCTTCAAACTTTAGCTTCAATTCTCTGCAGCACCCCCTCTTCTTGTGATGCCTTGGTAGACAACTGCGCTTTCTCCTTCCCAGCGCTGATATAGTCCTTTGTATCTCCATGTAGTTGTAATTCCACAAACCTCACAAGTTTCATAAGGTTGGCAATGTCTTTCTCAATCTTTGTACCATCTTATATGCTCTTTGTACCGTCTTGTACAACAGAATCAACATTGTACTTAGTCTTCCAAATTTTGGTAGTGGGATTGTGGAAGAGGTCATCAATGCCTTCCGCTTTGTACACCTTGTCCTTGTTAGAACCAGTGATGCTTGCCACAACAGACAAACATAACCAAACTTTTTTCAACCACTTACTCTGTTGATTTCTATTGGATGATCCAGCAAACTCTGCCCAACCAACAGGTTTTTTCTTGATCATTTCCATAATTATACCCCTAGCAAATTATTTTGCTATGACCTTGGACCTTAGCAAATCATGTAAATACACAAGTGGAAAAATCTCAGCAATGCAAGCAATGACATCGTCATCCTTGCATTTTGCATAAGAATACCCAGCTCTTCCATTTCTCCCCTTTGCCACTCCAAATACATCCTTCATGTCTTTCTCAAGGAGGTCTTGTGGAATTAAAAGTTTATGTGGGTTTTTACCATCTTTTGGCAAACCATACTTGCTTTTGAATTCATTCGTAGCAACAGCGTGTGGAGGAGGATGCTTCTTTAGAGAAGCCAACTTCTCTAGTTCCTTATCCAAGAGACTCTTCTCCGAATTTGGTTTGACATTGTCTTTGGCCTGTGGCAAGGTAGAAGCCAGATAATCATCAATGAAGCCGTTGTCGCTGAAAGTACTACAGTGATCATCTTCCCTAGAAAAACCTCCGCTTCTAACCACCCACTCATTGTCGGACCCCATTGTTTTCAAAGGCAGCAAAACAATAAGAAGTCAATAGAAGAATTAAGGGAATCTTCAAATAAATTATAATTAATGTACATCAGTTTGGCCGTCCAATACACTTCAAGACTTGCAATATCTAGTGGAGTAAACAGTGTACATTGTGCAAGATTTATTGTAATAGGATTTTGTATAGTGTGTATCTAAGGAAGTACAAAATGTACTAAAAAATAGTACATGTTGTACAATGAATGTGCTAGTGGAGTTTCTCTTCTTCTCAAAACATTGGTTGTAGGAAACTCCGCTTGAAGCGGAAATCCCAAGGTTGTGCCAGCAGCATGTCTCCAAACCTCTCAAATGCCTAATGCAAACTTCAAAATTTAAGCTATTGCTATATCGGCAGCAATGATACAAGCTCACAGCAAAATCAAAATGATGTGCTTATTGACAACAAAGACAGAAGCTTACGGCAAAAACAAAACAATGTTGTCAAAACTAAAAGCTAGTGAATTAGCGCAAAACTTTGCGGAAATTGACGTTGATGCGTTCACCAACAATCACCTCCAACATTCAGCAATAAATACCTCTAACAAACTTACAGCTTTTCATGTTCTCTACTCATGAAAAAAAGAATCTACTCTTTGCTTCTCTAGATTGAATTTGCAAAATGTAAATGGAGGTGTGAAGTTGATCTACTGCTGACAGTAAGCTAGCTACTCCAAATTCAAATTGTCTAGATTGATGGAGAGAAGACAAAATTAGAGTACTGTTGCACTTTTCATCAAATGGAATGTCGCTGCAAAAGCGAGCGTCAGCGCATATATTGGACGATGTTGCAAGTGACTACCAGTTTAGATGAATTGTGGTGAACAGCAATTGGTCCCTATGGTACAACATGTATGCACAATACATTCCATGTACAATGGGCAAACCCTAGAGGCTTCTCCAAGGATTAGGCTTGAAAATGAGGCAATAATCTCCAATAGAAAAATAGAGCATGAAAACATCAAATAAACCAAAATTCAATGATGGCCCATCTAAACAAAAGGGTCTTTTGTACGATTCTCAATTTAAAAATAAATAAAAATCACTTTCAAGGCAAAATTTGGGCCTAATACTAAAATCACATATTTGCAAGGAGATTCTCCTAAGAACTTCCCCAAACCCTTCCTAAACCCTAAAGCACTATATCTAAACATTAGGACATTCAACTTAGCTATTTGAAATTCAAAAAAGAAATCCTAAGCTTAAGACAATAAGTACAACAATACTAAACTAGAATTTGTGACAAAATAAGCATTGAATGTTTGTACTTTGTGCATTGAATAAAAAAATGAAAATCAAATTTTTGTTATGCCATTTTTGATGTTTAAGAAATTTGATACATTGATCTTTTTTTTTTTTGGAAAAAAGTGACAAATACTATAATAAAATTGAATCCAAAGTTTATACCCGTGTAGAAATTTGGCCGTGATTACAATTTTGGACAACCGTAGTGTGCTTTCACCCCGCTTGGCAGCTAGAGTTGTCAAGATTTGCGTCAAAACCTCCTTCAGGTTGCAAGGAATTGCAAGGGCTAGGAATTGAACCCAAGACCTCATGAGTACGACCCCATAGGCCTTTAGCAACTCACCACATGTTAGGCTAGATGTCCAAAAGATAATTATTATTGTATTTGTATTGTAATTCATAGTACTGTCATATTTTGCAAGGTCGGAGGCTACTTCAGCATGCTAAAGTTCTTGTTCTAAAGAAACAATCAACCAAGAAAGGTTGGCTATTGTAGATAAGATTCCCCTCCAACTATTTCTTTCACATTACAACTCATTATTTAGAAGTTGTGAGCAAAAATCATAGAAGGTTTTCATAAAATCCAAGGGAAAATATAAAAAACTGACTTTGATTTATGTATACAAATTTTTATCTGAATATACAAATCATATAAGAATTGTTGGAACTAAAGTTTAGCTTCATTTGTAAAGTTCTTTTAGTTCTCACTTCTTCTTCTTCTTTGAAACTCTTATTAGGGTTTAGTAGCCTTCTTCCTTACTACCTATAAAAAATATAAAAATGTAGACATTTATTGAAATAAAGTCTTGTTAGCAAAAAAAATACTAATATGTTTTATTTGTTCTGAATGGTTTAGTTATTTAGGGAGTTTATGAATAGTGCCTATTGTGATTAGTATTGAAAGCACTTCCATGCACCAAGACATTTTATTTGGATATTCTGTTATAGGTGTTCAATCCTTCAAGTTTGAAGTGCTATGTAATTTGCAATTTAATTTTGAATGTCAAGGTTTTCTCATTTGGGCTAAACAAACTATGGTATTTGCACATGTATGTCAATATGAAACCAAAATATCAAAATTTTGGCCCATATTTTATAAATCAAGTTATCATATGATGAGTTTGTGGAAAAGTAGAAAAAATGTGACTTTCACCATATTGTATTAGTTGCCTTTGCAAAAAAATAGTAAAAGAACTGTGGTTCACCACACTACATTTTGTTGAGTTTGGAAGAAAGTAGTAAAAATGGGTTATTTACCATGTTGGTAAAATACATCAAATACATGTAGTAACTCCAAATCACTTCATGTGGTTGTTTACAAGGTACTAATTTCCATTCTTCTACTACATTGATATGTAGTAAAGTGAAATAATCTCCTTGTGTTATACAAGCAACAAGAATATGAATGTACAATAAAGTATGTGGAGAAGATATAGAAAAATTTAAATACTTCATTTCATTTAAAAAATACTAGTGCTACAAAATCTGATAGGCCTTCTTGATTCCTTGTTTTAAACTAATTGCAATATTTAATTACATGCATCTACAGCGTTGAGCTTCTTGCACACATTTCCAACAAAAACAATTTACTCATCTTGTCGTATTACAATGCCTTGTGCTATGGTATTTCTCAAAAACATTCAAAAAATAAAAAAAATCTAGATACCTCCTAGATCTACAATGTCATGTACTATTTCTATGCCTTCTCTCAAAAACCTTTGCAACTTGTTTGATTGCAAACTGGTCAATAGAGCAACTATTTGTTCTTTGTATTGATTTTAGATGTAGGTATATGCGATCTGTACTAATTGAGCCTTGTGGAATATACTCGCTTCAATGAAGGCCAGTTCTTCTTCAAAACTCAAGTCACCAGCATATCCCATACAATTACCTTGGTTGTCAAATAGTGGGCCAATCGGGTGGTGTTTGTGTGAAAAAACCTCTTAACGTGTGTCCCAATGTCCACCTACAAGTTGAGCTGCATATAATTGACATTGACAATTGCCATCTCTTGATCATCCCCTTGATGATGTCCATGACGTTGGCCTCACTTTGCCAACAAAAAGCAGCCTCCAAGGTTTGTGCTAGTAGATGATGAGGGTCCAAAGACCACTTCTAGAGCCATGTCAAGTCTTTCCTCCAATATCATGCATTTGAGGCCCTTGGTAAATTTTCTTTGTCATGCTCGTAATGAATTGGCATGTGGCCTTTGAGGCCAAACATTTTGTATAGCCGTTGATGAAAGGGGGCTTTGTAACTTAGGCCTCCATTTCTCGTCACCATGTGAGGAATGAAACACCCAAGATGGTACATATGCAAACACGTTCCGAGGCTCCATCCACCCTTGAGGCCAAAAGGTTCTTGACACATGATGCATATTGTACCGTCTTTTACAAAGATTTAGATATCAGGCCATAGTAATGATGGTTTGCCTACTTGGCCTGCATGCAAGTACCTACAACATGTAGTGTCATATTGGAACTCCAAAGTTGGGTATGAAGTTGAATGAATGCTTTGATTGGTGCGGTTTGTTGGCAACATATTGAGGAACATCTCTTCAAGCTGAGGCCATGGTGTCAAGCCAAAATAACAATGACCACCATTGTTGAATTTTGCAACTACTTTTCTCACTTCTTGCTACATTTGCGTGGCTTTGTTCTCTGCTATGTTGCAAGCCAACTTCATGTTCCACATGGAAAGCAGCATTCCCTTCCTTTCAGGACTTTGGACCAATCTTGCATTAAGGGTTTTTAATTGGTCCAATCTCCGTTGCAGCTCTATATTTGATGCGGTTTTAACCTCCACCTTTTCCTCAGCTGCTTTGGAACAAAGTTCTAGAGCACGCATGGAGATCATTAATTGCTCCATGATTGCCCTTTGTACTTGTAACCTTTGCCTCTGCTGCTCACACGTGCACGCATGGCATCAAACGTGGGCCCCCGTAGTCCCGCACACCTTGAATTGCATTCTCTCGTGCTGCATTAGAACTTTCACCTTGGAAAATTGGAGGCGGGAAGGCTGTCTAGGCCACACCACAACTTTAATAGTATTACTAGTGCCTACTATTCTATCATCCGTAGCATACATTGCACTTGCCATGACGTCATTGAGTGATGAAATGTCTTCATCACTCAATTGTCCTCCACAAGATACAAGGTCGGCATTGAGGGCAGCAAGTTTGTCATTATCTTCCATGACGATCCTCGCTCTTGCTCTCTGCACTTCTGAATCTGCTGCATGTGCCCTCGATGCTTCCTCCTTTTCCAATTGCAGCATTAACACTAGTTCACGCAATGACTAGAGTTCCCTATTAATAGATCCTTGATCACCAATTGTGTTCAAAGCCACATCTAGTTGCTGCGGCCAAACAATTGCATGCAAATTCACATGGAGTGCTGTCGGAACCACAACTTCATTTCCTACATTGATTCCTACAACCACACGTTCTTCAAGTGGTTCCACATCCGCGTCTAGACCTTCCGGCTGATGTAGATCTTCTACATCTTGGACCCTTACATTTGCCGGAATCTCTTGCACAATTGGCTAGATATCTTCCATGTCATGCACCACCTCCTCCAATATCACGTTGGGATTTGAAGGAATGTGGCGATGTTTGTTTGGAAACCGGTTCTTCCGTTTCTTTGCTTGGTAGGTTCTCCAATCCACATCTTTCCCTAGAAAAACCTCTGGGTAGACCATTTGACATTGTGAGAGCGTGGCATTGTTCTTTGTGACCTCCTCCCAAAGTGCCAATGTCACTTCAGTCAACCTCTTCTTCAATGCAGGGTGCTGGCAGAGTTTGATGTTTGCCATGCCCGATTTCATGTGCATTTTGTTCCTAGTAAAATCCCAATGGCGATTAATGTAGGCCCAATCAATGTAAATTGACTTGTCATTTTGCTCCAACGTTCTACTTTCTGTTCCCAACTAAGTTTTGCCAAAACTTGGACATTCCAAAGTGTGTCCCAATCCACCTCCGACTTGTTCCCTCCCTTCTTCCTAATTGGGGGTTCACCTTTGTGTTTGAACTTACTGGGGAGTTTGTGGTTGCACTTCTTTTACTTGCACAGTACAAAGCATAGTGTGTAGGAGGATACAATTGGTAATTTGCTTTGCCTTCTACTGCATGATGGCAATTGAAATGTGGCAAGACAAATGCCCAGTGTATAACACTTCCTTCCAAATTGCAACGCAAAGTTTTTTCAAGCAAAGACAAAGCAACTCAAAAGAGGAAGCACAATAATGAAAAAAGTTACTTAGTTTATATGCCCTGATTACCCAACATAATCGGGTCGGTAATTAAGGTGAAACAGCGCTACAAATCCCAAATTTGGACTGTTGCTGTGGACGATCGCCCCCTCCATTGACGGTTAGGGCATCAACGGGGTGTTGATGCAAGTTTGGCACTCCATCCATAGGTTTGAGGCACTGTCTCCAGCCTTGTTTGGTCATCATGGAAAATCACACGCCGTCCATAGTAGTTGACGGCTTTGATGGACGGTATTGGCATCAACTTTGATGGTTGAGATTGCATCAAGATGGCTTCAAAGGTCTCAACGGTCTTGACGGTCCTTGTGCTCTTGAACGGCCTAAGCGGACGGACAGTCCATCCATTTAGACGGTTGTCATTGCCCTCGGACGAACTTAGCGGACGGCTACAACGGACCCCGTTGATCCTCGATGTATTGAATGGACGAGCGGTCCATCCATTTCAAAGGCTGTGATTTGGCCTAGACAAACTCATTAGACGGCCATGATGGCCCATGCCACTACTCGACTGCCTCAACAACCGCAATGGCCCCAACTGCTCCTTGACATCTGCAATAGATGGATAGTCCGTCTACTTGGACAACTGTCATTGCCCCTAGATGGAAATTTTTCAACATTTGCATAGATATGTCTATTTTTTTACCAATAACCTCAAGGCAGATTGCTCAAAGGTGGACTAATGGGGATTCTATTCAAAACACCTAGCAAAAAACATTGGGAATGAGCTGAAATTTGGACCACAAGTGCTAATGAGGGTGGCAGATGTGTGGGATTATTTGTGGAATTAATTGACACAAACTTCCATGGACCCCTTATTGGAGTTCCAAATTACAAATGTGGCCAAATGGGTGGACAATTATGTTTCTATAACACACATGCTTGGATGAGGCTTAAATTTGCACTAGGGATATGTGCAAGGATAAAGTCCCTTCTACTAATTTTTAAGAGGCATTGGAATTGTTATGAGTGGTGACCCCTTTGGGAGTCATTTTTTGGCAAACGTGAGTTAGGAAGGATGAAGGGGGTTCAATCAAATTCATTAGCAAAAGCACTAGGATTGGGCTGAATTTTGTAGCACTGGATCTAGGAAGGTTGAGGGTTACGTAGTCTTTTTTGGAGTTGTCTTTGATCCAATGTCAGTGGCTATACCATTTGGAGTCAATGTTGCTGCCAACGCAATGTTTTTATGGAGTCAATCAGCGTCGCAAGGTAAAGGGATTTTCCAAGGATACACTAGCAACTGGCCGGTCCAATTGTCTACGCAAGGTATTTGATGGATGGCCTTCTCATTCATTGGATGGCCTTCTCATTCATTGGATGGCTTCTACAACCTTTTGCTACAAAGGCGAACATTCGCCTCAACAAATGTCCCGACAACCGCTGGACAGACTAACCGTCCCCACTAATATTGCTCGTGCAACCTGCGGATCCATCTCCCAATTCCCATTGACGTACTTGCTATCGCTTAAATGGATGAACCATTGTCTAGACGGACTGGCCGTCCTCTCCACGGACTGGCTGTTGCCTAGTCAGATTGCCCATCTCCAAGTTGCAGTGGCCGTCACCTAGACGGAGTGGCCGTCTGCTCAACGGTTGGTAGTTGTCTTGACACATTGCCCATTGCCTTTGCATACTACCTGTCCACCCCACGGACCAGCCGTGGCCTTTGCGTATTGCCTGTCCTCTTGACCAATTGGCTGTTGTCTAGACAGACGGCTTATCGCCTCGACGGATTGGGCCTCAATGGCAAGCGCGTACATATGGCTTAGTGATGTTCTATTTTCCATGAGTCTCGCCTGCTTTGACGGTGCTTCCTTGTCCTAGATTGGTTCTAGTCCTTGCTTGGGAGCGCAGGTGCTTGGGTAGGGGCTCATGTGAAGGAGAGGTGCAAGGGAGAAGTTTTGCACGTTGTGCAACCCTAAATCCTAATTCCTCTCTTGTAATGCCTGATTTTTATTACTTTGGAGGGGCTTGATTTCTCAAAAGCAAAGGTTGATGCGTGGATGACGAGCTTTAGAGATCTAGTAGTGCAAGAGTCTCCAAAATCTATAGATTCTATATTTGAGGCTGTGGCTCTAGGACCTAATGGGGTCAAAGCTATGGGTGTTGGAGAATCTTTGAAGGGCAAAAATGAAAGCAACCAAAGAGGCACAAAGCTACAAATTTGGAGAAGTGGCCAAGGAAGATTGCAACAAAGACATTGCATGAAGGGGCATTGAATTTTTATGACCAATATTTGATCTCGCAGTTGGACAAGACATACATTTCACATGGAACATAAGGAATGGAGACCATTAAGAGGAAATTCCACCACATGTTTCATACAACAATGAACAAGGACAAGTGGTTGGAAGACCGTACAAAAGAAGGGTTTGATTGTTGGCTTGACGAACAAATGACGACATGCGTTTTCAACCTTTTCCAAGTTGCCAAGACCATAAAAAACTCAAACGGCTTATATTCTCAACTCAGCAAGCGTTGTTCTCGCTACACAAGAAGGTGTATTGGTGGCATGATGCTGTGCGTGGATTCTCTTCACACAATATTTGTAATACTCCATGGCTTCAACAGAGTCAAAATTTGGCCATAGGTCAAGGGGTAGCTGGAGGAGTGGTGGTGGTTGCCTTATCCGGCCACAACTTAAAGGAGAGGCATGAAAGGGTGCGTAAAATTAGGCTCCAAAATTCAAAGCATATTCTTGAGACAATGGAATTGGTGGCAAAGACATCCTTGCACATTGGATACTTGAAGAAGTCTAGGGAGAAGTTGTCCATTGAGGCATTGGTTTGCCCATGCGATCATCTAGGAGTCATTAAATTCTTTGCTGTAAACGTCGCTACTATGGAGTGTTATTCTCAATGGTGGAACGGAGGTACTTTGGGTGCCATATTTCATTTGGATCAATAAAAACAAAGATCATGAAGAAATTAGAGAGCTTCCTTGTTACACAACACCACAAGGAATGGAAGAAGAAAACAAATTATGGCATATAGATGCAACCGCACCAAACTTGCAAGGGCATTGATTTCCAAGGTGGATGCAGTGCAGCAATCTTTAGTATTCTACAACAACATCACTCCTGAGAACATCATGCTGCACTTTCCTAATGATGATGGGAGAACTTTGTGGATTGGGCTATGCAATTGGGAATGGGCAGTCGCCTTAATGAAGAAACACCTTCTTTGTACCATTTCCAAAGTCTTAGACTTTTGCAAGAGACAAGAGATAAACGTTGGTGGGTGGCACTAGAGTTGATTTACTTGACTAGGGAGGCAAGGCCTGCGGTATCTCCCACTTACGCGGTGAAGCCACCATGTGTGGTATCCACACTGACGGATATGGCATAGGGGAAATTGCGACAAAGGTGTGGAAAAAAGACCGCGGAAATGTAGAGATGATTCCTGATAATACGGCATTTTCTATATTCTAGGCATCATTGGGTGAATTGATCAAAGAGGATCCACGGCAACAACGGTCGGTGACACATGTCATATAACGTCTTAGTGGTGCTCCAACATTTTGGACACCACCTATAAGTTGCTACTGCAAGGCCCGCAAAGAACAAGAACTGAAGGACAAACAAGCTAGGAAGGAAGACTAGATACTTGTGTATCACAATTATAGTGCAAACTTAGAGATGTACTCCGTAGCACTTGCATGTATTACAATAATGGAAAAGGACACGTGTAGCAATGATTGTATTTTGTCTTCAATGTATGGTTCACTAATTTCCTTTTCATATAAATACATATGAAATTTTTTGTTCCATTTTTGCCTTTTTGTAATGAGTCTTTTTGTTGTATATTATTTTGGTTGTAAATTACAGCTCCAATTTTGTATTAAAATTTACAATGATGAATAGAAATACCAAAAGTACAATATGTGCTTTGAACTTTACAAATTGAAGCTTTAACCCCTTTGAGGAGAACTTGGACTTCAACCTAAACCCTATGGCTAAACCTTTTGGTGTGATCTTCTCATACTTTTAAGAAAGGCGTGGAATATAAAGATGTATGTGGGCTTCTTGATTTTCCATCATTTTGGAATTTGATGAAAATGTTTTGCATGAATTTATAAGAAGTAGGAGAGAACCGCTTGTCCAAGGCTTCGGAAGCTCTAGAACTTCTTTACAGTTAAATTTTCCTTGAAACAAATTCTAAAATGTAATCTTTGTGATTTTAAATATGTGGGAAGCTTTGAATTAGTCCGTTTCAATGAATGACACAAAAGTTACAAGGATTGTTGGATGCAAGCAATTTTGGATTTTGTATTGTAAAATTAAACATTGAACTCTTTTATTTTATTCAATTTTCAATATTTCAGTGAAAATACTTAATTGTAGGAAATACATTGTTTATCACAGCATTATAAGTTTATAACCGTTGGGATTTGCTAGTTTGCTTTTAATAATAGATTTCTAAACAATCTGGTGATTCCACTCACTATGTAGTACCTTTTTTTTTTTCCACCATGTGTGGTACACTTCCAAGCGTATTGAGATTTCTCACAAGCATACCTAACTTCATGTCCTGCATGGATAACATGAAGTGCAACTTCAAGTTGAGGAATTTTGTGGTTTTAAGAGTGGTCAAAGAGTATTACCAAATGCTACAAAAGTTATTAGACACCACAAAAAATCAATTGTTTTTCCTCTTCAAATGTACATATGTCACTCCTCTCCATCAATAATAAACTAAAGTTTTTCCCACAAATACCATGACTACTTTTGGTTTGGGCAAGATTGTAGAATAGCTATTCCTAAAAACAAATCAAAAAATCCCTTTTTACAATACCTCCTAGAAGTGGCAGTTACTAGTGATTTGCATAGGAAAAAGGGCTTGGTCCTATAGGGGTTACACTTCTAAACCCTTATATTGACTACAATTTAGTAAATCCTGAACTTTTAAGACACCCTAAAGCACTAGAAATTTGTAACTACCATGTACTTTGCAAGGAACAAAATAAGTCAGAAGTGGTCTTTTATAAAATATTTGATAACTAAAATTGTGTATTATAGTAGTATATAAAAAGATGGACATATTGTTCAAAATGGATAGTAATTGTACTTATGCAAGTTCTTAATCAATTCATGGGAGTGAAAAGGAGCAAGAGGGGTATTTCATATTAATGCCAAAATTGGCATGGAAGGTAGTGAGCCTAATAACTCATTGCATATTAGAATATGAAGAGATTGTTCTCTTTCACATGGACGCACTCAACATTTTCCATGCCTGAGAGTGTGTACATGATTAATGGCATTAACATCTTTTATAGCTATGTTATTCTTGCCAACTCTCACTGCTGGACCTTATTGCGGCGATCTATAATCATTATCTCTTGGAACCTCACCGGATGCGCCTACACTACCACCAATGGATCTGTCATTGTTGATGGATGTAGCACTACCACTTTGACTTGAGGAATTAGAATGGGGATTGGGAGCATGAGTGCCAGGATGATGGCAAACAATAGAAGACACTGTCTGAATAGGTCTTTGCCCAATTGCATCCATAACACCATCTGTATTGGGCATTCCTACAATATCAAATGGTTAGGCTGCCCCTTGCTCTCTTCTCATCCTTTGGCGTGTTCTTTTACTCAAGTATTCACTAGTAGTACTCTATTGATGTGGCCGTTTAGATTGAGTATTGGAACATAGAACTGGGCGTGACAAAGTCTAGTTTGCAGTCATATGCTCTGTCATACTCAAAGGTGGAAAGAGAGTAGTCAACCGTGTGCCTATTGATGAAGTTGGTCTACAAGGTTGAATTTTGGAAGTACAAGGCATTGATGGTGGATTATCTAGTAGTGACACTTGACGTCGCACTCCAATTGAGTCTTGATGTGGAGGGGGCATGTCAATATCTAGGGTAAGAGAGGGCCCTTTTGTACGAGTGGTTTGAATAGGTGATGATGGTGAAACAACCGCATCATGGTTGCGTCCTCTTTGAACATCAAGGCCATCTAGATTTGTTACAATGGCCACACATTTATCAATAGGGCCTGGACTTGGCGGAGTTTGTGCCATCACATCCTCTCCCATATGTACCCTGCTTGGACCAATAGCCCATGTGTTTGGCATCTGTGGTGGAAACTCTTTGTGTCCCTTGTGGCCATTGCCATTATTATCCCCCTCATTGAAGTCAAATATAGATTTATCAATTAGATTATGCCTTTCATGCCACTCACTACTTCTAGGAAATGGGTCATTGTCTTCATCAAAGTCATCATTGTTAGGGTTAGAGAGAAGTGACCCAAGGTCCAAACCATCAGATTCTTCTGTCATAGAGTCGTTTGATATCATGTTCTCAGTATACAACCGTGTTGGATTTGCTGCTTCCCTTTCTTTGAGAGTCTTGGAATTGGTGTAAATGTAAACCAATTGCTTTGCGCACTCTAATATCAATCTATTGCAAGATTTATTATGAATAAATGAGTACATGCTCCAGTTATGTTCACATGGTGATGCGGAATACACTTGTGCAAGGATTCTTTTTGCAATCAACGCAAGTGTACGAGCAGGGGCCCCGAGAAAATCTCACCATTCATAGGGCTCCAAATTTAGAGCGTATACGTGAGGGGATTCACTGGAAAATCCCTCTTCCCTCTCAAAAAGCTTGGTACTCAAATAAAGCAGACGCAAATGCTTGGTCTCCAACTGATAGTTTGCGTAGTACTCTCGAGATGGCCACCTGTGCTTAGTTGTTGTCCATTAGCGTAATTTCATCAAGTAAAAAGGGATTCAATAGAGCACTTGCATAATGTAGATCTATTCTCATCATATCCCACCATGTGTAAAACTTGTATTCAGCCCAACTTGCATACTCTGTTGGTAATAAGAATGGTGGATCCTTGAAAGATAAAACACTCTTCTCCACGTTCTTCATCAAAAGCCATGCCTTCCCCATACATGGGCGTTTGCCATCAAACTCTCAAAAAGCAACCAAGATAGGCTCCACCATGTGCACAAAGTTCAAACAAGACTTCCAAATTGAATCTAATCACACATGTCGTCGTACACTTTTTGCCTTTTTCTGTGTTTCATCTGTTGTCAATTTCCTCAAGTACTCATTCCATTGTGGATCATGGATAGTCAATTCCATGGCTTTTCTTACTTCCACCAAACGCTTGATCATGAGAAACGTGGTTGCAAAGTGCTTGTCATTTGGATTTTTTAACATGTGATTGGGAGAATGTTGACAAAAGATTGAAAGTTGCATGTGATGCCTGCAAATGTATTTTACAATGACCTTTGTTTTCACCACAATTGTTGATATCCAATCTTGTTTTTCCCAATCTTCAAGTAAAAGGTCAAGCGCATGCGCTGGACAACCTTAAAAGTAAATGTGTGGAAACCGACAAATTATTTGTATTGTAGCTGCACACATGCTCTCTGCATTGTCTGTGCAAACCTGTACTATGTTTTATTCCCCACCTCTTCAATGAAAGCTAGCATACAATTAGCCACATAGGTAGCATCTTTGCTTTCACCTGTTGTATCTATTAATCCATGAAAAACCTCTCCACTTGTACATGCCAACATGATATTGATCAATGGTGGATGTGACACATTGTTCCATCCATTGGAGCATATTATCACGCCATACTTGTGGATTGGTCCCTTTATCTTTTCTGTGACCAGTTTGACCACTTTGTCTTTTGCAAAGTCCATAAGCTTTATACAAATTGCATGATAAGCTAGAGGTTTGTACAATACCCTTGCATCCAATGTAGATCTCACTGCATCTATAATAGCAGGATGCTTTGCTACATTGAATGGTATATTAGCTTCATAAAAAAACTTAGCCCATTTCTTATCTAGCATTTGATACTTTGAGGAGTTCATTCCTTTATATAAATATAATTGCCTCAAAGGTGGACTGGCGGGTAAACTAGGGCCAAACGCCTCCAACAATTGTTCTTGGGAGCATTATCCCTCATAGTTTTCTCCACCTTCATTTGTTGAGACTAAAGCATTAGATTATTGCTCCCCATGTATAGCACTTATTGGAGTTGTTGACAGCGATGTCACTTCCACATTATTTTCATTCTCACCCGCTAACACTGCAGGTACATGTCCTCTACAATTGAAAAACATTGTTTTCATGGCTGCATTGGCTTTGTTGCTCAATGTCACTGTAGGGAGGTTATTAGTTCCCTTGTATCCCAAATGGAAAAGCAGACAATCTTTTTGATATCTGAAAATAGTTCCTCAATACTTGCATGCAATTTTCCCATCTGGTTGTTGCGTGTACCATGGGTTCCATTGAGTCTTGCCCCCGCCCATTGTCACGGCTTGTTCTTCTTCCTAACCTTAAAAACAAAATAACAAGATTAGTATTCTGTATGAAATGTAGTGTAGAAACAACACTTGCTGCTTTGACAACAAGTGCTCTCCACACACACTCTTCTTGGAATTCCCTCCAATGCAATGGTTGTACACCAATCAAGTCATAGGAGCAGAGATCAACCAAGAAATGTGACCTTGAATAGTCGAGAGTCCTTCTTATGGTCTTGAAATCCTAAAGCTTTTATGAATGGCCAAACCTCCACAACGGAATGGAAACGTCAAGGAGCAGTCTAGTGGACGGACAGTGTGTTTGGTGGACACTCTTGTCAACCGCTGGACAGACTTGTCGTCTGGGTGACAGACTAGCTATCCAGTCAACGGACTCACCGTCCAGTCAACAAATGAGATGACGGACTGATTGACATACATCATCCACGGCCTGGATGGTCCATCAGCATTTTGGACGGATCTTGCTGCGTCTTGACACGTCATGACGGACGCGTCATGACATTTGGACATAAAAAGCCAACGTCACATTGGTGTAGACAACCTTGAGTGCAGTAAGGATCCTAGTGATACTTGTATATGGTCCAGTGCTAGAAGACGATAGTTGAAACAAACTGGCTTGTTGACAAATTTGCTGATAGTAAACCTTGTGATTCCAAATACTTGCCCCATTCAAATACACCCTCTCAATTGGCCAAGCATGCAAGGAGTACTTTCAATCCTTGGGAACATGGGCAACAGACAAGCTTTGAAATTTGAACATCCACTTTGGAATCACCCAAGGGACCATCACATCCAACAATGGTATTGGAGCTGACAGTGTAACATATTCCCTTGGCCACCAAATCATCAACCCCATTGTATAGGGAGACAACTTTGGTAATCCAATTATAGCTAGGTACACCCTCAAAGTCAGGAATGTCATTTATTTTGACAGGCATAGTCTACAAGATATCTTCAATAGAGATATACTCCATGGAATTTGCAGCTGAAGATGCCATATCCTATGATAATAAAAGAAGAGAGGGTGAAAAAAGTTTGTGAATATCTAAATCAACTGATAGGATATTCAAAAGAACAAAATACAGTTCAAAACTCACATTCAACACAACTTGAGTTAAATTGGTCCAATTAATGCAAAGACACTCATGATCCAGATTATACTCACATTTGATTATGATATACATGTAGCCCAATTATTCATTGTTCCAAAAGAATCAATGATAGACTATGTGTCGTTTTTGCACACAAATCAATATATAATAGAAGTCAAACAAAAAAACATTTAAAGTCTCCTTGTTATGAATAGAAGAAGTTTCTAACAGGGTGCATTTTTTCAAACATATTCACAAAATTCTTGAACTCAATAGCACTCAATCAAAAGAGGTGCAAAGTCAAACAAACTAATATCAAGCAGTTTTGTTTAATTCAAATCTAGTTGAACCCTGTATATGGTGTCATAGTTTCTGCGGACAAGACGGTTGATGACTATAGACTAAATCACCTGTATATTTTCTAAAGTAGTATAGAAAGCATCTTTGCACTAGATTATATGTTAGGGACGCATGATAGACTTTAACTTGAGTTGAGTTAAAGGTAATCATGTATATATCATTCACCTGTGGATTGGATATGGAAGAATATTATGAAATTTGGATGAGTTTCTAAGCGTGCTCAACTACTGTAAACTGCACTAGAAAAACCAATTTAACTTGACTCAAGTCTAATTCCTAACAAACTTTGCTATAAGTTATTCCAAGATCTATATCTCCTTGATATGCGTGAATTTGAGTAAACTTGTACTTGAATTTTGAGTTGATTGAGAAATCCCTTTGGTGATTCAACTTGATTTGACTTAAATCTATAACTCTATCATAGACAAACATTACAAGTTGCTATTGTTATTAGAACACTTGTAAATTACGGCGGCATAAACAGAAGCATATCTTGAGCAATTCCTGCTAAAAAACTATCAAAAATAAAAATTGGATGCACTCTTAATAAAAAACAAAAGCTATGAAATACCTTTGTCAAAAAGAATCAATTGGCTAACACAGTCTTTGCATCCATGTAAATTAGAACATGATTATTGCACTCCAAAATTTGATTATAGCGTTATAGCATTGAGAGCAACAATTGCAATGTATAGAATGGGCGTCATCAAACAATGCACAAGAAGAGGAGCGGATCAAAGGACCCCCTAAATTGTTTCAATGACTCATTGAATGTATGAGGGCGGCTATCCAGCCTTTGAAAACCAACTCTTCCAACTAAAATATACTTGCTAAAAGCTAGAAAATAAGTCAGCTTACGGAACTAGGTGAACAATGTCTTGCATCAAAGAGCACTTACGGCAAGAGCAACAGCGTGAGCAAAGAGAGGAAAAAGAATGAGCAACACAAAATTCATATAACAAGATGACAAAGAATGAGAAGTTGGCAAGAGCATGACGGTGGGGAAGGAGAATTCCTAGCGGCGAGACACTTAAACGCTAATACTTTAATTTGAATGAGTTGGAAGTTGCAAACTTTAGCAAAAAATTCAAACTTTCCGGGTTCTCAAAAGTTGCAATCCTTTCCAATAATGCTGCTCTTTATTTTGTTAGCATGTAGCTTCACTGCTATTACTTAATAATACAACCGCTAACATTCTTGGATGCGAATCACATATTACTGATATGAATGTGACAATCCATGCCGAACCTTTTGCTAGCCTTTACATGGATACATGTCACTGTAGGCTAATTTTGTAGCTTTTAGAGCATCAACCCACTCTTGGCATTCAAAGTATCAAAGGTGCTTATTTACATTATGAAGTAGTCCCAGTAGCTCTTGGCGCATGCTATTGTAAGCATTTACCATTAGAATTTTATTACTATTTTTAGAGCCTACATAGAACGCACAAAAGAATATAATTCAGTAAGTCTTCAAATTACAAATATGTGAAAATATCCAGAAATAGTGAATATGTGATATTACAAAGGTGAAGTTGTGATACTAGAGAGGTCTTTATGGTTATATTACTTTGACTAGCAATTTGTTCTTTTTTACGCTACATTATCACCATCACATCAAATTCAATAATTTTAAAGTGTCATTGAATACTTGAATTGTTAAAATCTCTTCAATTTTACACTTGTTTCAAATCATTTGGTAATAGCAATAAAACCGTGACATCGTGAAAATAATAAAACACCCCAAAGAAAAGGTATATTACATTAAACTGGAGAATATTTGATGTAACAGTGGGTGCTATGTGATATAACAGAGGACATTTTGATTTTAGTAGTATGATGGGGTTCACTTTAGCTCCAATAAATGTAGAGATTGTTTTGAATTTCATTTATTAGCTCACTTATCAGCATTGCAAGATTAGACCTAGGTAATGAAAGTAATTTAAATACAAGTGAAGTCTCATGATCCAAGTGATCACCACCCATTCTCACCCAATTAATTCCACAAAAACTCCCAGACCTAAATACCCAAATGCTTACCTTGATGCACAAGTTTCATCCCAATCAAAGTATTTTTTATACACCACTCCAATCAACCCCCCATTTCCCTTTTTTGAACCATGGTGGCTCCAAACAAGGTCAACACCCATCATCTACCAATCAATTCCACAAAAATTTCCAAGCCTAACTACAGTAGTGGAATTTTATTGGATGAAGTGGCCTTACCTATTTTTCTAATCCATACATGGTTGAGTAGTGAAGATAGATATATTTTTTTGTAGGTTTGAAGGTGGATGGCTTAAGTGGAATGCTAAAAACCATTCTTTAGCTTTGAAACCCTTGTATAAAATATGGTCATATATTTTTCAATATTCTAATAGAAGAATTAGCCACACCAATGTAGGTGTAGGAAATAAGCAATATTTAGCACAAAATTGACTTCACTAAGGTAGACACGCCCTTCTCCGACCCTTTTGAAAATTGCACCCCACTTTTGTGGGCTTCTTTATCCATTGTTGAATCCATAGTGGATCATTCAATGCCTCTTGCACAAGCAAATTCTGCAACATGTTAGGTGCTAAGTTAATTTGAGATGGTTGGAATTGGGACCCTCAAGTACCATTAGAGGAACAAACCTAAGCAATCTTAAGGTTAGTGTAGAGTTGCTTTTAGGATCCTTCAACCTGAAACTTTGCCATTTAATATAAAAGTTTGTATATTTATTTTATTGGCAGAAAACACATTCCATGAAAGTCTGTTGAAATGCTAACCACACAAAATTACTTTCTCATTTTACCAAGAACTTGGGGTTTCCAAATCCATAAAGTGAACCGAGTTCACTACACATAAGTCAATGAAGGGCCATGGCGGAAACGCTCAAGTGTTTTTCCCAGCAAGCGTTGTACCAATAATCTACTCACTATTTTATAGGTGTTCAATTGTGTCCTACTCCTAGGTCCACCACTAATGTAACAGCATCCAAACTTGATATCTTAAAAGGTTCTGCAACAATCTAGAAAGAGTTTGAGGCAAAAAATAATTTTTCCAGGTAAGAAGATTAAAATTTTGAGATTGTAAATTTTGTAAATTTCATGTGCAAAACTGAAATTTTTGCAAATTATGGGAGTCAAAAAATGTTCTAGATTCATGGCAAATGTCTAGATGTATGCAATTCCACCAATAGCCAAACCATTTTCAGCTCATTACTTCTTACTTCACTTTGGGACACATGGCATGACTTTAGTTCCAACCTTGCAAAAGACAAGAGAACGCATTCCAAAGCACCTACTCTTGCTTATGGTGGAAATAGCACACCCTACTTGTTGGATATGAGGCATTGTTGGTAAAGGGTACTTCCACCTTAGAGCAAGGTCTATGCTTCCAAAAATGAATTATACATTCCCAAATTCATTTTTTTCATGGTAAATAATTGAAGTCTCAGATTTCCTGGCGGGTGATGGTAAATAGTGCATTTCCACCCTGTCTCCACTCTCCAAGTTGATGTCTGTGTAGAAATATGAGCCTTAAAAGCATTGGCTTTGGGTTTCTACCTTTATGTGAATTTGAAAACATTGAACAACTCTCCCTATACTATGCTTGTGTCTAAGCTCCCACTCCCTCTAACAACCTTACACTTGCTTTTGCTTCTTGCCCCTTCTTCCTTGCACTTTGCTTCCCGCCTCTACTCACTTGCTTACTAACAACCTCCTTTGCAACTCCTTTTTGCCGCTTCTCCCGTTGCTATTGTTTTATGAGCTGCGCTTCCCTCCCGTGCTTTACCTAAAGCTTTCTTGCATTCTTGTTTTTGAAAGCTAGGATTTGAGGCTTGAAGGATTTGCTACTCTTGCTACCATTGTCTCTTTCCTCTCATTGTTGAAATGTTACTCACTCGCTCTTCTTACACTCATGTTTGTGATATTCAACCTTTGTATTTGCTTGCTGCTGCTTATCAGGATTACAATGTTGCAATTTGGCCAACATGATTCCAACTAAGTTTGCTTTCTCCAATGTTTCTTCTTGCTTTTGTCCATGTGCTTGCAATGCGTGTATCTTTAGGATTTGCTTGTGCAAGACCTTGAGTGCAACAAAAGCCAGTGATAATCTGTATGTGAAGGTGGTGTAGGGTTTAGAGAGAAATTGAGCGCAACATTGTGTAGGATTGTAACTTCTTTTATGAAATTAGAGAATTTTGGTGGTTCTAAATCCTTAAAGTTGCAATGTTTTGCAATTAATCACGGTCAAGTTGTAGCGGATTCTGCTTAAATTAGTTTTTGGATTTGCAATTCTGCCAAAACTCTATTCCAAGTTTGTTTTTTCAAACTCTACTGCTCAATTTGTTGAACTCCAAACCCTAATTAGCTCCCTAATGGTTATTGTAAGGTGTGGAGTTTGACTAAATTTGTTTGCTTGTTTAGTTTTTATTTTATTTTTCCGTTGGAAGAATGTAAGTTTCACTAGCAAGTAGCCTACATTATCAATATTTTGGTGGATGTATTGGCTATTCTATACAAATAGACATTGCAATGTGAGTTGAACCACGAATGCAATTGCTCTTTATTCAACTGATATAGATGACAATCAAATCTTTGCAGATTACTTTTGATTGATTATATAGTATTTAATTCACACCAATTTAATACTGAGTTGTGAGGTTTCATGTTTCAATCTTTACTTGATTTTTCATTATTCAGAATCTAAGATTTTCAACAGAATTGCAGAAGTGCAACGAGTGTTTATACAATTGTTAAAATCTGGTCACAAACTTTGCTGTGAACATGTGTGGTTAATTTTTTTCAAACCTTGATTAATTGTTAGTTGCACAAAAACTCAATTAATAGCTCTTGCACTATTTTCAAATGAAGAATTAAATTGTCATTTGCCTCACTTCCTATACATTCTAAATCCTTGGTTCCAACTTCTGTATGGTAGATTACTATCTATCATGAAATAGGCCTATCAATTTAACTCAACATCAATTGAACTCTACACTTGAACTGCCAATGGTCAATTTAAGGAGATTTGACTTTATTTGAGCTAAAAATACAAACTGCACAAATTATGCAGCCATGAATTGATAAAAATTAAGTGAAGTATGCTTTTATTTTAACTCAACTCAATCTAACTGGCTTAGCATAAATTTAATCACATCCATTCAACTTGAGTCAAGTTAAAGTACCACTTAGAATTGTCTTGCAAAAACCAAATCATACAAATTCAATAGTATGAGAAATTCATGACGCCACTTGTATAGAAGTGAAAGACTTTTACAAAGCACAAGCAAAATAAATCAACACAAGTTGAGTTAAAAACACAACATGAATACCAACTCAGTACATTGCAACAACAACAAAATACAACAAAATAATAAAATTAAGATCAAGCGCAAGAAATTGCTATCCTAAAGTAGGAAAAGTAGCACAATTAGATATTGAAAGGTTAGAGTAGAGCATTAGGAGTTTGCTTTAGGCCAAATGAGATATACTACGTAGGATACTTAGCATTGGAGAGAGAACATGTGGTAGAAAGCACTTCATAGAGAGCACTAGACCATGGGCATGGTTATCTCATATGGTTAGGTGAAAGGAGAGTGGTTTGAAGAGTACATAGATGAGAGGGTTTGAGAACAGTCTCATCTTTTCCATTTGTATCTTATATATTTGAGTATACCATGTGTACTTTTGCTCTTCTATCTTCCCTATATTTTCAATAGGTTATGGGCCCACTTTTTAGAGTGTGGAGGTGCATTGTGGTGAGTGGAGATCACATTTGAGCTTTGTGGAGGACCAAATTCGAGTTTGTGGAGGTGTGGACCTTATTGGAGCTTGTTGAAGGATCTGATCTATCATATTGGAGGAGTTGATCCACTTTGGAGCTTATTTGGAAGTTCATTTGGTGTTGCACAAGCTTTTAGAAGAGTGGAATTGCTAATGGTGGAGTTGCACCATTAAAGTGCTTGTTTGAAGTACAACAAGATGATTTGTAAGTTTATACTTGCTATAGTTGGTTTCTACCCTTACTTGAGGTTGTTCTCAAGTAGATGCATAGTATTTGCTCAAAGAGGTTGAAATTGCAAAGAGTGAGTTTGAGGGTGAGACTTGAGTAATAACCTCACATTTTATGTAGATCTTATGCTTTTTTAAAAGTTGGGTTATATGCTTTAGCCCCTTGTATGTGGAGAGAGCTAGGATTTGTTTGGAAAGTAGTTGATTTGCATACTTCAACCCTTTGTATGTGTGGACAGCTAGAGCTTTATTTAAAAGGTGGTTGAATGACATACTTTCAACCCCTTGTTTTTGGAGCTAGCTAGCATTGAAAGTGATTGAGTAGCATACTTCAACCCTTTGTGTGTGGCGAGAGCTAATGTTCGCTTGTTTGGTGGTTAAATTCTTTACTTCAGTTTTTTGCTTTCTTACAATATTGAAAGAGTTTTGAGTTGCATACTTTAGTCATGATCACGTATAAAAGTGAGATACCTTGTGTTGTGGACAAGTTCAATGGAGACAACTTCTCTTTATTCAAATTCAAGATGGAGATAATCTTTAATGAGAAGGATCTCTGGGACATTGTGGAGGGCAATGAACAAGCTCCTTCAAGTGATAGCAACTCCAAGGTCACTGTGACCTTCAAGGATTGTAAGAGGACGGCATTTAACATTTTGTGCACTTACATGGTGGATGCACAAATTGAACATGTCAAATCTTGCAAAAAATTTGCAAAAGCATAGAAGACTCTATACGGCATCCATGAGATCAAGAGTTTGGTTGATGTGTTGTTTTTGAAGCGCAAATTTTTCACAATGAAGATGCAAGAGACGGATGACCTCTTGCAACACATCAACAAGGTGAAGACTCTTGCGGACCAACTTGACACTTTTGATGTATCCGTGATGGAGGGAGACATTGTCATGACCATTTTGGAGAATTTGCATCTTTCTTTTGAGAACTTAATTGTGGCCATGGAGACCAAAGATATCAAAGAGCTCATCCTCACATACATAATATTGCGGTTGATGCATGAAGTGACAAAGAAGAAAGAGCATCACACTATGGCCACGGAGAATGCAGCATTGGTTGTTTGGCACAAAAGTGGTAGAGATTCAACCAAGGTTCAAGGTGAGCCCTTTTTATACTTCTATTGTGGCAAATCAGACCATTTTGCTCGTAATTGCTATAAATGCAAGAGTGGCAAGGGTGTGAAGGCCAACAATGCCAAGAAGAAAGAGAGTTATGAAGACTATGCATTCATAGCCTTTCATGATGGTCTATTGAGCTTGGGAGGTGATTGAATCATGGATTCAAGGGCTACCACTCATATGTCATCCCATAAAGCTTATTTTTATACCTTTAAAGCCATTTTGGCAAAGAACGTGTTCAAGGGTGATGATTTGATATTCCAAGCTTTTGAAAGGGGCTCTATTTTGGCAGACTCTTGTGTTGAAGGATACACCAAACGCATTTGGTTCAAAAATGTGTTGTATGTGCACAAGTTGCAAAGCAATCTCTTTTTTGTGAGCAAGAAAGTGGAGGGAGAGTTGAATGTGCAATTTGGAGGTAGTAGGTGCATTGTGAGGTCTTCCAATGGAGATATCTAAGCCACAACATCATGTGAAAGCAACTTGTATTGTTTGCAGTATAAGGTTATGTATGGAAGAGAGAGTGTTCAAGTTGCCACTTCAACTAAGGATGGGTTGATTTTGTGATATCAACACATGGGGCACTTAAATGTGCAAAGTTTGAGGGTGCTTCCAAGCTTGGTGAGTAGCTTTGACTTTTGCAAGTGCCATGGTGATGGCTTGCCAAATGCAGGTGAGGTTTGTATTGAAGGCAAACAACTACGGGACTTTTTTTAAAGGATGGTGCCACATGTGCCACCAAGGTATTGGGCATTGTGCATTCAAATATGTGTGGCTCCATGAAAACCATGTTTGTGCATGGAACAAGGTACTTTTTGACATTCATTGACGACTTTTTAAGAAAAGTGTGGGTGTACATTTTCAAAGCCAAAAGCGAGTATTTTAAGCAGTTCAAGGAGTTCAAGACCTTGGTAGAGAAGGAGGCAAAGTATTTAATCAAAGTGTTGCAATTTAACAACGGCAGGGAGTACACTTCTAATCAATTTTAGGCTTATTTGAATGTCCAAAATGTTGTGCTCCAAACCTCAAGTCTAGATACATTGCAACAAAATAGAATGGCCAAGAGGGCCAATCGCACCATTGTGGAGATGATTAGAAGCATGATATATGGCTAAAAGCTTGGCCAAGAGTATTGGGCTGAAATGGTAAACTACGCGGTGTACATTTGCAATCAATGTTCAACTACTGCGGTGCATGGCAAGACCCTGCAAGAAACGTGGAGTAAGAGAAGGCCTTTAGTAGCACACATTAAGGTGTTTGAGTGTATTGCATATGCCAAGATTCCTTATGGATCAAAGACCAAACTTGATGCAAAAGCGGTGAGGTGTTTATTTTTGGAATTTTGTAAGGGCTCTAAGGTATACATGCTCATTTGTTTGGATTCTAAAAAGATCATTTGATATTGTGATGTGACTTTTTGTGAGCTTGGAGATTTGCAAGGGAGTTGGAGTTGGGTCCAAGTGGGATTAATAGTGACCTTGTTGTGAACAGATCTCTAACGCCTTCGCATGATGATGATGATGATGGAGATAATGAGGACCAACCCCTTGTATATGGAAATGGTGACATTATGGAAGATGCAAATGTAAGCCAAGGTGATAAAGGCTCCAAGCCTAAAAATGTCACAAAGAAGAAGGAAGTACAAGGCATTGCTCCAAACGTTGAAGTGGGAGGAAGCCAACATTTGGGAGGCGTGCGATGGCCAACAAAGGTAAGCAAGCCTTTGGGAGAAAGGTGGAAGAACCACATCTTTCTTAAACCATCTTCCAGCTTGGATCATGCTAATGTGACGCTTATTCATGATCCAATTACATTTGGGGAGGCTTTAAAGTCTTGAGATGCAAGCAAGTGGGAGGCAGCCATAGAAAAAAAATACCACTCCTTCCATACCAATGGCACGTGGGAGTGGACCATCCTTCTATCATCCCGCAAAGGGGTGAAATGCAAATGGGTGTTTAAGATCAAGAGAAATGCCACAAGGAAGATTGTGCGCCAGAAAGTAAGGTTGGCGGCAATGAGGTTCTCTCAAGTCCAAAGAATAGATTTCAACAAGACAGTTGCTTCCATGGCCAAGTTCACGACCATACGTTCCATTTTGGCCCTTGGAGCATCATTGGACGTGGAGATGCACTAAATGGATGTGAAGACGGCCTTCCTTAACGGCAACTTTGAATATGACATCTACACGGAGCAACCCAAGGGGTTTGTGTAATGTGGTCATGAGCACCTTGTTTGCAAGCTTACAAAGTCCTTGTATGGACTAAAGCAAGCATCAAAGACATAGTATCAAAAGATTGATGTAAGTCTTTTGAATTTTGGTTTTGAAAGGAGTGTGGCTGACCATAGCTTGTATTTTGTACAAGTGGGAGTCCATGTGATGCTTGTGCTTGTGTATGTTGATGACTAGATCATTTTCTCTAGCAATATAGAGACCATGGATGCATTGAAGGCCAAGTTGGAAGCGGAATACGAGATGACGGATTTGGAGGAGTTGCACTATAACCTCGGAGTGGAGTTTACAAGAAATTGAGGTGCAAGGACCATCACCATGAGCCAAATTAAGTATGTAGAAGAAGTGCTCGAGCGGTTTAGTATGGAAGATTGCAAATCCATCGGCACTCTTTTGGAAACCAAAGTAAAATGGTGAAACTTAGTGTAGAAGAGTATGATGCGGATGCTTTAAGGATAGTAAATGCGTCTTACAAATCAGCGGTTGGATCTTTGATGTATGTCATAGTGGCTATGAAGGCTGGTTTGGCTTTTGCCGCTTGTATGATGAGCCAACATATGGCAAAACCAGAATGGAATCTTTGGATGGCAGTGAAGAAGATCATGAGGTATCTCAAAGGCAACTCTCATATAAAGTTGCAATTGGGAAGAGGGCACATATGCTTGATGGGATACTATGATGCAAATTGAGCTGGCAATGCCAATAATATGAAGTCCACCACGGGGTATGCATTTAGCCTTGGAGAGGGCATGGTATCATGGAGTAGCAAGAAGCAATCCACGATGGCTTTATCCACAATGGAGGCAAACTACATGGCGGCGAGCCATTGCACAAAAGAGGCCATATGGCTAAGGCAGCTCTTGGAGGATGTGAGGTGTGAGGACGTGGAAGGCACCTTAATCTTGTGTGACAATCAAGGTGCCATAGCTCTTGTCAAGAATCCGGTGCACCATGCGAGGACAAAGTACATTGAGGTGCAACACCATTTCATGAGGGAGAATGCGGAGAAGGGAAGCATCACACTGGAATATTGCCAAATTGAGGATATGTTGGCAAATGTGATGACAAAGGCGTTGACAAGGAATAGACATGAGCGTTTGACAAGAGGCATGGGTAGTGGGATTTTGGCCATTTGTAAAGTGGGAGTATTGAAAAGTTAGAATATAGCATTAGGAGTTTGTTCTAGGCCAAAGGAGATATGCTAGGTGGGATACTTAGCATTGGAGAGAAAGCATGCGGCAAATAGCACCTCATAGAGAGCATTAGACCATGGGTTTAGTTATCCCATATGGTTCGGTAAAAAGAGAGTGGTTGGAAGAATACATAGATGAGAGGGTTTGAAAACACTCTCATCTCTTCGATTTATATCTTATACATTTGAATATAGCATGTGTGCCTTTGCTCTTCTATCTTCCCTTTGTTTTCAATATTAAACACATGGAAAATGATACTAACATTCAGAAATTCAAACAATTGCATAAGATGTAGATATCCACTAACACTGCAATTTAAACCAGAGAATTTGAAATTAACTCAAGTCAAGTTGAAACTAATGATTTCTTTGTCTATTGCAGCAGTGGCAAAGAATCCAATTTCTAAAGTTGCTAAACAAGTACGGGCAGAACAAAAGAAAAAATTCTTGACCCATTTTTACTAGATAAAGCTGACAGAAGAAAACGTCAGCAAATACAAAGATAAAGTTATTGTTGGTATATGTTTGGAACCAATGGCGTTCCACAGCATTGAGTATTGGAAACTCACACTAGTGCCTATGGAGACCAAACTGAATTTCTTGTCAAAATTCAGAAACTGCAAAATCAGAGCTTCCCGTGTCACTTAAGGAGAAGGTGACATGGCTTAGCAATGGGCCAAGGGGTGTTGTCCTCACCTCCAGCATAACCATCAAACCAAGAGGTACAATGGATCAATATAACTTCACGTACGCCATCCCTAGCAAAATGACAACATTTTTCCCATCAGCACAATGGATGAGTTTGACAAACAATGACTTCAAGGATATCCAAGCAAAACTAGACCAATAGATTGAGAGCGGTTACTATCTAGGTAAAGACGGAGCCTAGTTACCTCCAAAGACATTGGTATCAAGGTGCAATGGACTTGTAAGGGATTTTCAACACTTGAAAGAAACAATTATGTTGAAGAAACAGAGCTTAGAACCCTTATCCCTAATTCATGATTACAATAATCAAGGTAGACAAAGCTGTGGTTTGCTGATTATTGAAACTCCAGGTTCACTCAAAGCAGAAGAAAGAGGAAGACAACACCAGTCAAAGGTAGGGCTGCACCAACCAAAGGACCAACATCGGTTGGTATGAAAAGACAAAAATCAGCAAAGAAGCCAATAGAGATTTTTTCTCTTGCAAAGAGTAGCATTGCCTCTAAAGTTGTCAATGTTTCCAAGGACGTTGGAGTAAACCAAGAGGATATTGACTACAAAAAGTTGTGCCAAATACACAAGAAGTATTTGGCGGAGTGCATGGACTCATATGTCTCATTGATTAAAAACAAGTACTCCAACAATATAGACCAGCTCAAGACCCTACCACCTCATCTAAACATTTGCGGCCTCAAGGAAGCTGGAGTTGGAAAGCCCAAAACTTCCTTATCCACATGCTTAATCCAAACAATGGGATGACTCTCTATGTAATGCCAAAAGCCATAATGCAGAAATTGACATCATTTGATGAAGTGAGGAATGGGGAGTTTTAGATAATTAATGGGCAGCACACGATGGAGGCTTCAAAGAGAATCTAGACTGCAAAGTGGATAGAGGACAAAGCCAAGATTTTCAAAATGTGGGATTGCTTTGTCGTGTGGACCAAGGATCATGAGATCATTCGCAAAATCTCTACATTCTACAACCAAACCAACCACTTTCAAAATTTCTTGCCATTATGGGCCACAATTATTATTGGGGCCCAACACCTAGACCAATTTTGGGACCCACCTCCCCCAAAAGACATAAACCCGCTGGATAGGCCAACGTTCAACAATAGGAAGTTGACCGCAAAGAACACGGTTAATATGGCAAAATACAAGGTAAGATTTAACTTGACCCAAGTTAAACTTCTCTTTCATGAATGTAATTTGGTTTGATCAAGGATGCACAGTAGGCCTTTATTTAACTCAACTGGAGTTAAATCACACTTCTCACTCACTACAAATCTTTGTATGAATCTATAGGAGTTGGAAAAGGTAGTTATTCTCCATTTTGCCATGATTGACATCAAAAAGAACTAGAACGCATTGAAGAAGAAAAAAGATGTCAACATCCACAATGAGATCAAGATCATAATTGCACCTGAGTTGGTTTACAATTTGTAGAAGAAGGTCATCTTTAGCAACTCAAGGGGGGACCTCGTCAACCTTGACACTTGTACAAAGTTCAATGCCAATAAATTTTGGAATGCCAAAAAAGATGGTGTGATTAGCCGCTTGTTCTTCAAGGGGATGGGGAATGTCTCAGTGGACAACTTCAAGAAGCCTGCCACACATCTATTGAACCGCACCCATAAACGCAACCTTTTGTATCCAAAGGTAGTTATGAAGAAACCTTTGGGTTGTATTCTAGACTGCTACACATCCAAGGATTGGCTCAAACGGTGTAAAAGGAAGCAGCTGGTGCGATGGCAACTCCACAACCTCAACAGCAACTTACATTTGATCAGTCACAAAGGTATGTTGAGGGTGGATGAGTGGAAGGCTTTCAAGAGAAACTACAACATCACTTTGGCTACAATGAACACCCTTGTCACAAGCCTAGGGGAGGAATTTTGTGGCAAAGTGAAGAAAACCTGCAACAAGAACAAGCCAATTCATAATTTGTCTTCCTACACAGAGGAGTTCTTCTAGCTCTTTTTGAAGTGCAAGGGCAAATTTTAGAAAGTAGAGGCAACTGCCTTCTTCAAACCCTACAGCATGGCAGACGGCAAACTTGGAGAATGGTCAAACAAAGGCAAGGATGAGTTGCAAGAGTCCAATTGTAACCTTTGCGCTAATCGACTTTTGCAATATCCCAAGAATCATCAGCAAGGGGATATCCACGGCCCCTTATTTCACGGATTTTCTGGAGGAGTTTGGCAGACAAGCTGAACCTTGACTAACGGATTCTAATATTTGGTTATGGATTGCCGATGACCAAAAAACCAAATTGCTGCTGAGGTCGTACATTTGTGCCAAAACATTGGCAAAAGTTTACTTTTTGCACAATGCAATCTACCCCTTTGTCAGAAAAAGTGCCTCAAAGATCTATTTGAATGGACAGCAAAGTCAAAGGCTCCTTTGCAATTGATGTTCCTCATCAAAAAGAGCTTGGAGATTAAAAACTGCCAAATCCCCAACTAATTCAATGCACAAGCAGCCGACGCCTGACAAGTTTCTCAAGACGGGACAATACAACAAGCTGCTATATAGGATCTACAACATTGAACTAAGGTGGAGTTCTATTTGAAGATGTTAGATATATTTTGCAAATCAAATGATGGAGTTGTCTCCATTTTTGGTGGCAAGAAGATCACTTGTGCTACTTGGGTGAGTGTCCTTTAACTTGACCCAAGTTAAATCCATGTTGCTCCTTCATGCATCTCCACTAGATTGCCGTGTGTTGATTTTTTTCTTTAGGATCTCCTTGCTATCCGCGTCAGTTCCATTTAACTCAATTTGAATTAAATACTTTTGACCCTTCTAACTAGTTTATGCCGTCTACTCAAATGAGTTCCTTGAAGCATTTTGCCATCACGAACAAAGAATACAAGGAGAGGTTCCTTGAGCTCACATTTGGGTCTAGAAACATAGACAAGGACAATTTCCTTGAGTCCAAATATTTGCTTGACCAAAGAAAATACGCCAAGAAAGAGGAGGCAAAAGGATCATTGTCATTTGTGCGCAAGAATACAAGCATTGACAAGGGAAAACAGAAGATCTACGAGGAGGAGGAGCAGGAGGAGGAAGGAATTAAAGGAGATAATCCTACAAACCATGACTCAGATGAGCTAAATTATTGGAACAACATTCCCCAAAAGCAATCGACACTAGATCCATCGACACCTTTGGTTTCTAATGCAGATTTCAATTGAGGTGATTCCTCAAGTTCACTCAATGTGCATGAAACAACTCCAATTCCAACTCCTTGACGCAGCAAGAGGAAACAGGTTGTCTCTCCGATGGTTTCAAAAGAGCAAAAGATGATTATGAACTTTGTGTAGGAGGCCATGGATAAGAACAACTCACAAATCAAGAAGAGAACAAGCGAGCCTAAAGGACACGCAAAAGTTCATGACAAATATGGCAGAGGCCTTAATGAAGACTATCTAGGCAATGGTTCAAATTATTGTTGCCAATATAATGGCAGGCACGCCTCTACAAATTTCTATTCCTTGTGGCAATTTGAGCCCTTTCATGACTGAAAACAGTGCCCATGGATCTGCCAACAGTGCTTGCAGAGATCTTTTAGAGTTGCTTACTTGGTCACAGTTGCAAAATACCCCGCAACCAATGGCGTCTCAGCTGTCCCTGACAACTCATCCTATTAAGGAGCCTGTAGGTGTTTGCTTGGTTTAACTGGAGACTATTCCCACCACACCTGCAAATATCGATCTTTTATCAAACAAACTAGCCAAGGACATTTCTTTGGCGGACGTTGCAATTAGCACAAACAAAGCACCATAGGCAAAAGAGCAAAAAGCACGCATAGCAGTCACTAGGCCCTCTGACTGCTACTCCTCTAGGTTGTTCCCAATGATTTTTTGTTTGTCAATTCAACTCAAATTGCATTGAATGGTCTTCCAATCAATCTTGCTAGTTAGAGTTTTAGCATACTGAAACTTCTTAAGCAAATTGACCGTGTACACATCTATTAATATTTTCCCCTTGGAGGCTATAATAAATGCATATTTCTCACATATATCTTGTCACTTGTCATGTCCATATTAGCAAGGCCACTCAATGTCAAACTTGAAACTCCGTATCCTCCCATGGATGAGGTTCAGTTCTTCTCCACATCTAATTCCCCATAGCATTGTCTCCAGGAATCTATTGCCCCATCAAATTCAATGGGTCAAGACAGAGTTGATCCCTCTAAAACCATAGATCATAGTTTTGATGAACATGATAGTCCCTCTCAAAATGAAGTTTGGATCATTCAAGGTGATGACTCTGAGTTTGAGATGGATGGTGGTGTTTGTGATGTAGAAGTTCTAGAGAGTTCATCAACGCTTATTAAGATTGATGATGTCAAAGACTCACCTGTTGAAGATGAAGGGCCGTTGAATTGGGTATGACTCCTAAATTGTTATGATTTATATGGGGTGATTTAGCATGTTTGATATTCATGTCTTGTGCTCTATATCTATTTGTTGTGCATAGAGTACTTCTTAGTTAGGGTTGATAAAACTCTTGTGAGCATTCATTTAATATTTATCTGCACATTCTTTTGTATTTGTGAATAGGATTGTAGATGGAACGCAAGCATAATGCTAGGTGAATGAGTTCCTTCAACAATCTGGTCCATTGTGAGACCAAAATGGCTTCTTGTGTTCCTTGATCTCAATGGGATCCTTTGAGTGGTTGAGAATAAGAGATATCTCTACATGGAAAATATATATAGTTACACATTCAATGTGCATCCTGATCTGGAGCAACTCAATCTTCCTGTACGCCAAGTAGTTATCCATCCACATTACAAAGAGTTCTTGAAAGAATTACCAAGCATATCAATCGTGTAGGTATGGACCACCATGCCTGTGCATACGGCTGTACTTATTTTTAAGTACTTGTTCAAGGACTTGCCCTTCCCAAGTCTTGTTCTTGGTCAAGAGCACTGCGACTGGCTACCACGTAGTACATTGAGCAAGAATCATGTTATGTCCAGGGTTCCAAGAAGTAGGAAGAACTTGTTTTTCAAGGATCTTTATAAGTGGTATTTTTAGAACAAACTCCTCTTCCTTTCCAAAAAAACACAATATTTATGGATGATTCTCTGGCTCAGCATGTATAGAACACTCCAAAGAATGTGGAGCTACAAAAGAGGTGGATCCACAAGTTGGATGGCGTACACAATAGGTTCCTTGTGGAGAATCTTTTGCCTTTGATTCTATGCCTTGAATTGACGAGGAGAGATAGTCTAGTGTCTTTTAGGAGTTCAGACAATTTAGGTTGTAGATGGAGAAAAATCAGCCTTGATACTTTTGACTACAACAATGATCTAAATGCTGTGAAGGAAATGAATATTATATTCCTCCAATGCTTTGATCAACGTGGAAATCGGGTTAAATAAAGTTAATGTTGGCATGTAGTTTCCTAGTTCCCTTTTATCTCACATTAACTGCCATGTTTGTGGACTATGAACAGTTTGCTACTTTGCAAAAGGATGTGTGGCTTATCATGTTCTTGGCAGCCACTGCGCAATCATCAATGGAGTATTCCATCATGCCTATGGATGACAATGTTGTTGATAGTCCTCCCAATGGTGGAAAATGTCCTCTGTCTATGAGCTCTCTCTTGCCACGAAGATGTTTTCATTGGTTGTGTTTACTTGCAATTCTAATTGAGAAGGGTTCCATACCTCAAAGGCAGCTCTATGGCAAAGATGAAGATACACTTGTTGTTGCTATTTTGGATTGAAAGATTTTTGTTCTTTGAATTTTCAATTTTGTTTGTCCATGTGCTTGATGAATATTCTAGAATGCAATTAATTGTCTAATGTTGCTTGTTTTTATAGTGCCCAACTTTTTTGTCAAACTACGGTGCAATCAATCTAAGACAACCGACATTATCCAAGGATTGTCAACATCCTTTACCACAATCTTGGTTAAGGGTTGTTGGACAACATCTTTGCATCACTCATAATAGGCATCTTCCACTTCCTATCGGCAAGCGTCCTTGGAATGCATTGGAAGAAAAGTCCTTGAAGATGTAAATACTAGAACAAAATTGGCACTCACAAAGAAACAATTTTGGATATAGTCCTAGACCCAAAATAATGAAGGCTTTAGAAAAGCTAAAGAATAGGTCACATTCATAGGTTTGAGATTACAACATTGAATACTCTCTCAATTTGAGAATGTATGGTATCCAATTTGTAATGATGTTACTAGCTCTATCCTTTAATGGCATGTACCTTACTACCAAAATTTGCAATATCATACACCTTAGAGCATTCTTAGGCATTTTCAAATTACATTCAATAGTTTATCTCGTAGTCTTTAATTTATTTGTGTTATTCATAGCTTGTTTCATAGTAATGAAGTTAATTCTAGAGGACAATGCAAAATATTTTAAATTCTTTCTAATTTTTAACTATTTCTATGTGAATACAGTGATTCATTTATGTTCACATACAACTTATTATGATGAATATGTTATGTGTACGGCTTCTAGAATCTCTCATTTCACTAGAAAACTCTAGTTTTAGTGAATATGGTGTTCTTGGCCCTAGACCATTTACAAATTTTTAAATCAAAAGCTAATCATACTTTTTTGGTCAAGCAAAACTAATGCAAACCAAGTCTATTATATTAGTGGACCCATGCACTTGCCGTTCCAGAAGAGGGCTATTGTGTCTCCCATCTTCCCATTTTGTGTCCCCCATTCCTCCGTCCCATGCCCACCATCCCATGTCCTCTTCTCATGCCCACCATCCCATGTCCTCTTCTCATGCCCCCATTCTCCCATTGCATAAACCTATTCTATGTATTTCCATCCCATGTGGCATTTCACACTAACAATGACATTTTACAATTTAGAGCATAGACTTTTTACTTTCCAATAACCTTACATAATTCCAATGCATTTTCCTTCACAATTTCCAATAACTTTTTACCTTCCAATGCCTTTTCACCCTCCATTTGGATTAAAGTAGAGGCTCTTTTTTAGACAATGGATGGGAGGACAACATGACGTAACCATCACTACATTCTATTATTATATAGAAAATAAGAAGACTAGTATATCCTATGCACCCATTGTACCAACAAAGTCATACCCTCCATTGCCTCTGATTCACATTAAAAAATATCCATGGAATAATAAAAATTCAAATTCTATTTTAGATTCAAAGCAATTTGTCTCTTCATCTCCCTCTTTATCCCTCTTGTATCTGAATTTCAAATTCAAGTTGGAAAAAGATTCAATGGATTCCACCAAAGATGTCCTTTCACACCCAGCCCATATTCATCACTTTGCTCCTTGCCCTCGACCAATCAGAAATTTTTAAATGATATGTTGTGAACTACTTAATTATTGCAGACAAATACACACCTCACTCTTTGATAGAAAGAAGACAAGGAAATTTTTTAATTTTTATTAAAGTGCAATTTTTTCATATTATGGCAATGTTGTTGTTTGGATGGATTTGCTCAACTATTTGAATGAGGTGATTGCTGAGTTCCAGATGGAGCGCAACTTACAAAGAGCTACTTGGCAGTAGTTGCCTCTTTACAGAGCCTACACCACTTGCTATATGTCTTACTCTTTTCTCACTTTTTTTCTAACTCCAAAGTTACAAAATTGGCGTATTTGCCCCTACCCAATTGCATTTGGGATTTCTACAAGTGAATTTTCTACAATTGGGTCCCTTGTCTACAATGTTTTCTTCCTTAATTATCTAGCCTAAATATGCTGCTCAAAGATTCCCTGTATTTACATGTTCTCAAGCTTTTTTGCTTGTGACTTGTCATAACACTAATAATCAATTGTACCAAGATCTAAAATAGGGTCTTGCTTGTGAAGTCCTAATTAGGGAGGCCTCTAAAAAAAAGACATGACTGTATTGTAATATGTGTGGGAGACTTTGTTTGTTAGGTTGCTACATAACCACTCCTCATAAGCGTTAGCTGTTTAGTGTTTAGTAGTAGTTATAAAAATGTGACACTTTCATGTTGTGAAGTATTAGATTTGCGACAATAATTGTAATTCCTCCATAAGTAACTCACAGAAAACTTTTCGTCCTCTGTTGGAGTATTGTAGAAAGCTTGAAGAAAGAAATCTCTAGAATGTTCTAGAATGTTCTAGAATGTTCTAGAATGTTTTGCACTTGTAGACAATTGAAGGTGTCAAAATTGAAATGTTTTTTGGAAGATATAAAAGCTTGGATTTTTAAAAGTATGCTTGAAATCTTGGGTAACCAACCACATTATTAGAGATTTCTACTTCTAATTATTCTAAAATGTCATGGAGAGGGGTTGAAATTCAAGAATCTTGCAAATGTTGGAATCTCTATTATTGAGCCTTTCTCCTTGTCAAAACAAGAGGCAAACTTATATGTAGTTAAAGCATAGGCATCAATGTTCTTTTTCAGTTTTCTTCCTTGATGTCCCATGTGTACTAGCCTAAGGTTCTAGGCAATATCTAGTCTTGAGTCCTGCTAACAACTGGTATAGAAGAATGGTTGAGCAAAACTTTTGCTTATCACAGGAAATGGTGGACTTTTTGGTAGACATATGGGAGCAAGAAGGCATGTATGGATGAAGTGAAAGTTTTTTTTTCTAATTGTACATGATGGCCGATTTTGTTGGGGCCAAATAGCACTATGTTTCATACAACTTGCTTTTAGCAATTATCAAAATCTACCATATGTTTGCAAGACTAGAAAGCATTAGAACCACACCTTCTTCTTTGCTGGTTGCCTTCCTTTGGTGAGGAATTCAAGCTAAAATAAACTTAGGCATTGCACAATTTAGGCCCTAGCAAGCTGAGGTATTTCTCTTGAAGTTTCCTTGCCAACATCAGGTTGTATTTATTTGTTTACACAATGTTGCTGATTTTGTCAATAGTATTATTTTGCAGTCTCAACAAGAGCTTCATAGATGGGTGGCTGTACATCATGATTTTTTGGTCAATTTGATTAATTTGTTGCATCTAGGCTTAGTGAAGCATATGAGGCACAATAGTAAGCAACTATATTGAGATTGCAAAATGAATGAGAATCATACCCTATCTTGGCTCTATCGGTAATAAAGAAACATGAGGTGTTTTGCAAGACTCATTCAACATGGCTGTTGCGTGTCTCTTAGATCAAGGAGTACAAATGAGAATGTATTTTTAGTTGTGAATGTTTATCAACATATCGTCCTACTCAACTACATCAAGGCTTATATCTTACATAGTTTGCTCTTCATCCGCTGAAATCACTGTGAAAATGCCCTTACTTAGTTGAATAAGCTTCTTCCTCTCTAGCAATAGGATAAGCTGCATAAGCTAACACTTGTTATAACCTTGAAACTCTTGAACAAGCTCTAATACTATTACTTGGAGAAAACAACAAGAATCCTTGCATCAAAAATTGAACACTGCATAAGTCTGAGCGATGACGTACACTAACTTTCTAACCAAATGGCAAAAGTCGTATATGAAAAATACAAGAGGTAGCTATTCTTATGTTTGAAAAAATAACTACATGTTTGGGTCACCAGGAAACAAATAACAAAACTTGATTTTTGAATAACCCTATAATTGGGACACTATAACACACACTATAATACACTTCAAGTACAGGTTAACAACAACAACAAAATATACTTCAGCACACATGATACAAATCAAAATAGCACTAGCAATAGGTCCTTTACATTGAAAAAGTCATGATTTTTGCATGATAGATAAGATTCAACTAGTGTAAATCAAATGTGATGAAGACCAAGACATCAATTTGATCGTATTTTCCCATTAAAAACTGAAATGACTAAAAAACTTTGGAATTAAATGAAAGTAAGAAAATTATATAGCAATGTAATTCATTCATGATAAATGCAGTTTTCTTATGCCGTTTCAGTTGATCATCCACTATAGCATGTGTTTTTGAATTAGCCTCTTTGGCATCTTCTTTGTGTCTGCTTCTTCCCAACCAAGACTTTTGTTAGTAGACGAAAGCTTTTCATTTGAAAGCCCATTTCTAGAAGAAGGAACATCAATAGATGCTGCTCCTTTGGATTCAATATTTGGCTTTGAATATAGGAAAGCTTGCTTTGAAGCTAGTGGCTTTTGAGGAACTTGACTTGGTGACAACCTCATAGGGGAACAAAACATCTCATGTGGCGTAATTCCACAAGCCATCATCCTGTTGTATAACAAGACATGAACATCAATGACCTGCACCAACAAAAAGCAACCTCAATGATTAAGCATTGGAACAAGAATGGACGGGTTTCAAAAGTGTATCTCCATGCTATGCTAACACTATATACCACTATGCCCACCCCAAATCATGTGATGGATTTGAGTACTTCCAAGATCAAAGTAGTTTTGAGCAATGACAAAAAAAAACAAAGAAGAGGTAAATACCTAACATGATGAGGACGCTAAATCGAAACAAGCCCAAACTCATCAAGTTGATGTCAAAGAGGCTCATTCATAGCTTTTTTCAGCTCTTGTTTTTGTGTCATTGATTTCTAACACTGTGGCTAGTGAAAAGCTAGCCTCTTGGCAAAGGTCAAACTAGTCCATTACTTTTCCTTGTTGTAAGCAATTGCATATTTGTTCATAAACTTGAAATTTTGATAAGCCTTGCCTTTGCTGAAATAATTCAAGAGAAGCTCTAATTAGAAACTCAAGTAAAAAGGAAAAAGCTAGGCTGTCAACATAACCTCAGACATAATTGGGTACCTTTGTGGCCTTGAAAAGATCTACTTCCATAAGTGATACATTGCAGCATAATATTGCAACATTGTAATAGAAATAGCAGATGTTAGCTATCTAAATAACTTAAGCTTTCGACCTTTGCAAACACTGCTAAAGCAGTTGCTACTTATACAAGTCTCCTTAACACTATGATTCATTGTTTGCCATAGCTTCCAACTTTCCAAAAGATCATTTGTGCTGTTCTAATATTTTTGTAACACATAACAGAATTGAACACACCTAGTGTGAACCCTATCATTTATCATTGAATTGCAATAGCTTTTGAGAAACTCACAAATTATGCAAAATTCCACAGCAACTATGCTACAAGCTTCTAAAATAACATGCTAGCTGCAATTGGCGCTACCTCAAATAGAAATGTATAATTTTCAAATGCGTCTTCAAATAATCTACACCAATTTCAAAATTGTGCTCAACAATCTCAAAATGATACTATTTCTAGAACTAAATATCACAGTTTTCCTTAGATAATGGGCCATAACATGCTACTATTGCTAAAAACGCATGTCTCATTCTCATTGGACATCATAACTTTGTACAAAGCATTATTTAGGAATTAAGGTTTAGCATACAAAAAAACTTAGTAAATGGAGAGATCGATCTTGTACTTGGACCCATTACGTTGGACAAAAGTCACCTCGTGTTTTGTTGTCATTCGCATATTCACTTTAAATGATCAATTTGTTTTCATCTTGAAATTGGAAACTAGTAACGCTTTTTAAAGTTCTTGGAAAAGAGAATTTTCTCCAAAAACAAGGACACCCAACACTCCCTTTAAACCAAGAGATGCCATGTCTTTGATCCAAAGCATTGCCAAACATTCTTAAAATAGGCTGCATAGATATGTGCATCCAGTGTGACTTTTATCATAATCAAGAATGGGAGAATCAAATAATGCCAAATTTGCAACTAACCTAATTTAGCGCCAAAGGATATAGAATCCACAATTATTCCCTTGTGTCATGACCAATTCAAAACGAGTTGCAAGTGATCATTACAATTACTTTTGACTACTCTCTTTTGCCTACTTACAATAAGTTCCAAAACAAAAGTACAACTACGTAATAGCTATACATACCTAAAAAGCAGCAGCTAAAATTCTTATACGCTGACATTGAGAATACCCCTCACCTTAGCAACAGATTTGTGATGATTTTAGGTCATCTCTAGACAAGATTTTGAACTCTTGTTATTGCTCTACATACAATAGTCATAGAAAGCATATTCCAAGGCATCAAATTGCCTATAAACAATTTTATTAGTTCAATAACAAGAACTGTACTCACTATTTATTGCTTTAAAGTCTATTTAAAGTAGATACGCTACCTATCAATGAATTATGAGGGGAAAATAATGTTGTTGTTAAGTCGTCAAAACTCTATAGAGGTGGATGAAAGATGATTGATGTAGTAAATCACTTGAAACAAAAATAAATAGAGTTATCTACACTAGTTAGATAGAGTGGAGTTTCAAAATTTCAAAGATGCAACTATATGTGTCTACTTGACCAATTATTTTAAGAACTAGAGTTATAGACTTGCATCTATTGGAAGAACTCAATCATCTAAAAATGTGTGAAAACTCTGTACCGGCTAAGGCAAAATTTTGACATGGCAATGGTGTTGGAGCTTTGGGATGCTCAATTTGTTTAAATGGTGCTTCCTAATGCAAAGTTCTAACCCAACATAAAACTTCTCCCAAAATGCTCAAAACTTTGCCTCCCTTACAAGATGCGCGTGTGCAAGTCCATGGCTCATGAAAACTCCCAAAGCTTGATTCCTTCAAAACCTCAAGACTTTGCAATTCAAACATGCTGCTTTTTTGAGTGCTTCCTAGAGATTAGGCTCATGTATGGTTCTCAATGTTGAAAACCTATCAAGAACCAATTTGAAAACTTGTCAAGAACTTGTTAAGAACATGTCAAGAACCAATTAAGAACCTATTGAGAACGTGTCAAGAATGTGTCAAGAACTTGCTGAGAACTTGTTGAGAACCTGCTGAGAACCTCTTGAGAATTTGTCAAGAACCTGTTGTGAGCTTATTTGTTCCCCTTGAATGAGTTTAATGGTACACTAAATATTGCGTTTAGGTTATCCAACACTAATTTCTTGAAATTTTAAAGTATGTAATAACTTATTGTTGTTGTAGTGATTTTCATCATTAACAAAGTTTAAAGGGCCTAAAAACAACAACAAAGTTACTAAAAAACAAACTATTGACGTCAAGTTGTAAACCATGTGAAATTCAAGTGTTTAGAAAGTTGCATGCACCTTTAAGTGGTCAAGTGATGAATCATGAGATAACTTTTCAAGGCAAGGCAAGGCAACTTAATTTTTGAGGCAATCTAAATGCAATATTCTATGTAGTGAGCTTTCAAATGCGATTTTTAGTGTTGACAATCTTTTGAGAGCTTTTAATTTGAGCTCGTAAAGTAAGTTGAAATGCAGTTCCCTTAGAGCATCACTTTTGTTGCACTTTGAACTTGATACGTCAAGAGATATTATTTCTGAAAGGCCTTCAAAACTCTTGTTTTCCACCTTGCACTTCAAATGTTGCCTTTGCACTTCAAGCATGTCACATAAATAATCATTTGACCATTCACTAAGAGGAATACAAGATAAACTCACTAAATTTAGGGTGATAGTATTTTGAAAAGAAAATGTTTTGACACACTAGGATGGAGTATCATGAGAAAATCTTGAGAAGCCCTAAACGCTTATCATCCATGTTTCAAGTGCATCAAATTCTACAATATAGCAATGCTAGAGCTGCTCTTACATCAATTACAATAGGTCCATGTTTGAGTTGTTTGACTATGGCAAAGTAGCAGTACTTTTTGCCAACCAATTCCAACTCAAACTAACTTCTTCTTTTGGGGATAATTTTGATTTGGTGCCACTTTTGATGTTGGATCAAGATGATTTTTTTTGCTTCTAAGCTTTCTTATCAAATTTTTTTTTAATGTAGGTTATAAATTAATATTAGAGGTACCTTTAGAATAATTCTATTGATAATAAGAAGTCTTTTCAATCACTTCCAAGACCATGTGAGCAAGAAAAGATAAGGGGAGAAGTAAGATAGGCTTGTTGTTACATAAATATGAAATTTATTGAAATTCACAATATGTTATTATCATCAATATAACAAACTTCCAAAGAAGGATACTTTTCCAAACCAAATTAGAAACATGCTTTATCATTAGAAAACTACTGCAACTAGAGAAAAGGCACAACATAAGCCTTAGATATCTCAAAACTTGAAGGTACGGTTTGGAGAACAATTAACTTGTGAGCTTAGGCCTACACAATATTTGGAGCAACATTCTTAATTAGTGAAAGCCAAAGTTCATAAAAATGGTGAAGAGAGTATATCACAAGATGATTGCTTAAAAACAAATGGTGTATTGAATTTGGCTAAGGTGTGGTACAAAGTATTGTATCAAAAACACATTTTAGACATTATAAGTGTTAGAATGTGGGTTATTGAAAATCCAAATTCAGTTTTCTTCTACCAAGAGGGTTTGAGTATATGTGATCAACATTATGTTTTAGGTATTCAATTAACTTGGCAACAAAAAAAATGTTTAATTTTCAACATGATAGCATTAGTGCTTGTGATGCTACATTTGGCACTAACAAGTATAAGGTGGTAATCTAAACTTTAGAATTATGAAATTACTTATAAGCATGCAATTTGCAAATTTTTGTGGGCTCTTATTTACAAATGTCTTTGTTGGAATTTGTGCAATATCATCTATTTACACTTATGGTTTTTGATTTGTTTTCAAATGGCATTCTACTTGCGTAGATCATAACAAGCAATGCTAAGGCAATAGACATGGCAACATGGTTGAAAGCAGCAAATGCAATAACACAAGAACATGACTCTACATGGAAGCTTAATGCATTTATAGTTGATAATGCTGATGCAAAGATTAATGCTATTTTGTGAGTTATTGTTATTCCTAATACATGTTTTTTATTTTAAAATTTATAATTTGCATATGTTTTATATATAGTATATTATAGTGCTTATACTTTCATAAATTTTTAATAGTGATGTAGGTTGTTAACATAAAAATCAAGTAATCATAACAACTTTACATGTTTATAAAAGACTTGACACTCAAACCATTTTTGTGTATATTTTTACAAGATGGTATGGAGGGACTCTACTGCCATAATTCTTTGTCTATGGCATGTTTGATGGTATTGGCTAAATCATCTTCTTAAAAAAATACCAAGCAAAGAAATTTGACAAGATATTATGCATAGACTTGGTGAAATAATGTACATGGATACATTTGGAAAATTGGTTGTTCAAACAATAGCAGAAGCAGCTGCTAAATTGAATCAAATGTTTCTGGACTATGTACAAAAAGTTAAGTTTTGTAATTACTTCAAAACAACTTGGATGAGAAAACTTGGTAAGTGATTCTCACCTCTTTTTTATTGATTTTGTCTTCTTTTTGCTTGCATACAGTTAAATTTTAAACACTTTACGTATATTATTTTTACTGGTATGTGGATAAAAGCTACACATTAGTTTTTCCATGAAAGCCAAGATACTAATGCAGCAATACAATCATATCAGAACTTTATGAAAATAAAACAAGCATTGAGCAAAAAATCTTTATTGCCAAAAAGAATGAATTGATTGGTATAGACGATTACAGAATATGGGCACAACATTATTGATATATGGACCTATTAAAAAAACACGGTCATATTTCAAACACTCATCAAGATGACCAAGGTTGTCTTGTTTGACACATTTTGGGCTTTACTCATTGTGTTGTCTGTTTGACATCGCATGTCGTGTATGACAAATGTTGAGTGTCATAGACAACGTCATCAGATAAGGTTGTAGGGTTGGGAGCTTTTTTTATCCTTTGGTAAATAGGTTTTGTCCTATGTGGCTGCTTGCAAAGGTTGACGTGGAATTGCCAACGTCACCAAGGACAACCTTGGATTAAAGTGCGTGCAGGTTTTGATTTGTCAACCGTGGATCCAATACTGAGAGCAATTTCAGGTTTCAAAACTGGGGCAACCGTGGGTCTTGGGTTAAGGCGACCGCGAGTATGAAGGCCAAGGCAAGTGCGGTTTTCAGGGTCTAGCGTGACTACAGGTTCCATAGGAAGGCAACTTCGGGTTTCATGGAAAGGGCGATTGTAGGTCTCTTGAAAGGGGCAACTTCTGGTATGACTTGAGGGGCGACTGCAGGTCTTATGGGAGGGGCATGTGTGGGAATCACTGTCGAGCAAGATTTGACCCTTGCATGCTCAATGCAGCATAACTTAGTGTAGAGAACAACTTGAAGTTCAATAAAAATAAACTCAGCTACAATTTTTAGGAGTTTGAGCATGAAAAATTTGATGTTGAAAATTATTTATTATAAATTTTGTATTACAAATTATGTGGTTGGGGTCCTTTGTAATGTTCACTTTCTTATTTGAGAGTTCATGAAAATGAGCCTAGCTCCATATATTTCAAATTTCCAACTATAGAAAACCACAAGTTCAGTGCTCCAAATTTGTGTACTTTTTGCATGATCATATTCAAGAAGTTTAGAAAATGTAAAATTATTTTTCAGATATATGGTTTAGTTTGAAACTAAATTAACGATGAAGATCAATAATAGAAACATAGATCTCAGAGATAGAAAAATTCACATTTCTGAAAACTTACATACTCCTATGTATTAGCAAGAGGTGGAGAGGTGCCTTGAATAATTGCAGAAATTTTCAGCATATTTGTTGCACTTAACACTCATAAATTTGTAGAATTGTACACACAAAAATGTAATCATTGCTATTTGAATAAGACATTGCAATGCTTAGGAAAACACAATAAAAACCCAACCTATGCTATTTGCTTGTGTACTTTAGTTATATATATTAGCATTGACAAATAAATTTGTTGATGCTAACAACTGTACTTACTGCCTGCACATGTAAAATGCTATAATTCTTCTAACTAGAGCGTGAACATATCATTGCTAGGTTCTTCATTTGCATCAGGATTTGTGTCATCATGCAGTGGATCTGTGTGCTCATCATTGCTACAACTCTGGTTCTCATCCTCCCCTCTAGGCCTTGGTACTCGCTTTAGCTCTCCTTCCACCGCAAAGTTAAGGATTTGCACCTCAGTGTCTACATTTTTTGCTACCGTAGTGCAGCCTAAATGTTTTTTTACCCTTGTTGTATCATTGATTCTATCAATGTTGGATCTTGGGTGTCTTGTAGCTCCTTCGCTTGATTGTCCACGGTTTATGGTGGAATTACTACCACCCATGAAAAACTATTGGATAATCCAATTGGGAAGTCTATAATTATGCTAGGTCATGTCATCTGTTTTTTTGATATGTTTCTTTGATTTACGGCCATGTGCTCCCAATGACAGTTCTCCAAAGATAGACCTCTATGACTATTGAGTGGGTTGAGGGGCAAAATTGCATACTTTGTCATCAATGGTCTGCACAAGATTGTCATTCCTCTTTGGCGCTATTGAGATTGTTGGAATAAACCTTCGAACGCTAGCAACAACTGTGATTACTCCCCATAGATTAGAAGATGAGTTTAACTGCTATTGCATCATGTTCCGCAAAGTTCCCAATGGCAAATGGTCATTGTCATCTGTTCTTACTGTTGTTGAAGTGCTATACTCAACAATGACTAAAGAACTTGCATGCACAATCACTTCTTCTTCTAGTATTGCCTCCACTTGCCTTCCAATTTCAACAATAACTAACATGGCAATTGTTGTTTTGTTTAGGTGAGTCACTTATATAATCGTGGACGGAAGATTTGGAGTGGAAGATATGGCATGGTCACCTGCTGAAGGCACTAAAATGTCTGCAGCTTCTATGTTCAACTCTAGACTTCTTGTCCTTAAAGGTGGAGAATTTATAATCGGGAATACATCCCAAGCATAGACGTGGGGTTGGTTGTTTGTGTGGTGCTCTTCCTCCTCTAATGAACTATTCTCATAAACGCCACCGACAAATGTGTTCATGTATTGTCGTTCATGACGTACGTGTCTCTGTAGTATTGGGTCTAGTTGAGCCCATACACTTCCGTCTAGACATTCTTGCACGCCCCTACTATAATCCACCTCGCGTGCAAAGGTCTCCACTACATCATCATCAAAATTTGAGGACATTGGCTCCTTGTTCTCTTCATCTGTATCTGTTTCCTCCAAATACTTTTTGTAAAATTAGCTACATTTTTCCCCCATGTCTCCCTACCCAGTTTGCTATTGGCATAAATATACACCAAAGCCTTTGCCTTAGATGAAGTCAAGCGGTTTTGCACTTTATTGTGCACAAACAAGCACATGCTCCAATTCCTTTTGCATGAGGATGCAAAACATGTCAAAAACAATCTTCCTAGCAATTTTTGGGAGAGCATTCCCGCCGACACAATTCCACCACTGATGAGGCAATAGTTTACAACAGCTGATATCTAGTGCCTCTTGCAATGGGTGGAATAAGCCTGTCTTTTCTTCAAAATCCGTCAACTTGCTCATAGCATTGTCTTCTGACACTCTCCATGGCTCGCTCAATTTCCAGATAACTTGATTCAAGGCACATTTTGCCTTGGCCATTGTGATGAATGACAGGTACGTCAACCAAGTATGGATTGAGTAGTGTTGCGGCAAAGTGAAGGTTGTTCTAACTCAATTACCATTGAATGTCAAATTGCTTCTCAAATTTTGTTGCTATTTTGTCATCTAGGAAAAGCGGTTCATTTTTGAGAGAGTAAACGTAAAGCTTCAGTTGGTGCATAACTATCCCAGTTTGGAATATTGCCGGTTTATTTCCATCAAACACTCAAAGGTCTAATATAGCAGGTTTCTACTGAAAACATAGGAAAGATAGAAGAGCAAAGGCACACATGGTATATTCAAATGTATAGGATACAAATGGAAGAGATGAGAAGGTCACTCAATCCTCTCATCTATGTATTCTCTCAACTACTCTCCTTTCACCTAACCATATGGGATAACCACATTCATGGGCTGAACCTCTCTATGGGGTGCCTCCTACCACATGCTCTCTTTCCAATGCTAAGTACCCCACCTAGCATATTTCCTTTGGCCTAGAGCAAACTCCTAATGCTCTATTCCAACCTTTCAATACTCCCACTTTGCAAATGGCCAAAGTTTCCAATGTCCATGGCTCTCGTCAAACGCTCATGTCTATCTTTTGCCAACGCTTTTGTCATCACATCTGCCAACATGTCCTCAGCTGGGCAATACTCCAATGTGATGCTTCTCTTCTCCACTTTTTCCCTCACAAAGTGCTGTTGCACCTTGATGTGCTTCGTCCTCGCATGGTGCACCGGGTTTTTGGCAAGAGCTATGGCACCTTGATTGTCACACAAGATCAAAGTGCCTTCCATGTCCTCACACCCCACATCCTCTAAAAGCTGCCTCAGCCATATAGCCTCCCTTATGCAATGAATTGCCGCCATGTACTGTGCCTCTGTTGTGGATAAAGCCACCGTGGATTGCTTCTTGCTATTCCATGACACCATGCCCTCTCCAAGGCTAAATGCATACCCCGCGGTGGATTTCTTGTCATTAGCATCGTCAGCCCAATCTGCATCACAATACCCCATCAAGCGTATGTGCCCCCCTCCCAATTGCAATTTCACATGAAAGATGCCCTTGAAGTACCTCATGATCCTCTTCACCGCCATCTAATGACTCCATTCTGGCCTTGCCATATGCTGGCTCACCGTGCTAATGGCAAAGGCCAAATTCAGCCCTTGTAGCCACCATGGCATACATCAATGATCCAACCGCTGATTTGTAAGGCACACTCACCATCCTTGAAGCATTTGCATCATACTCCTCCATGCTAAGCTTCACCAACTTTACCTTAGTGTCCAATGGAATACCAATGGATTTGCAATCCTCCATGCTAAACCGCTTCAACATCTTCTCTACATACTTGGCTTGACCCATGGTGATGGTCCTTGCACCTTGATCTTTGGCAAACTCCACTCCAAGGCAATAGTGCAACTCTCCCAAATCCGTCATCTTGTATTCCGTCTCCAACTTGGCTTTCAATGCACCCATGGTCTCCACGTTGCGAGAGAGAATGATTAAGTCATCAACATATACAAGCACAAACATCACATGGGCTCCCACTTGTGCAAAATATAAGCTATGGTTAGCCACACTCCTCTCAAAGTCAAAATCCAAAAAACTTGCATCAATCTTTTGGTACCATGCTCTCAATGCTTGCTTTAGTCCATACAAGGACTTTGTGAGCTTGCAAATTAGGTGCTTATGACCACGTTGCACAAACCCCTTGGATTACTTCATGTAGATATCTTCCTCTAAGTCACTGTCGAGGAAGGCCGTTTTCACATCCATTTGATGCATTTCCAAGTCCAATGAAGCTCCAATGGCCACAACGCACTGTATAGTAGCGAACTTGGCCATAGGAGCAAAAGTCTTGTTGAAGTCCATTCCTTGGACTTGAAAGAATCCTCTAGCCAGCAACCTTGCCTTGTAATGCACAATCTCTCCCGTGACATCTTTCTTGGTTTTGAACACCCACTTGCATTCCACCGCCTTGCAAGATGGAAGAAAGATGGTCAACTTCTACGTGCCGTTGGCATGGAGGAAGTGGTACTCCTCCTCCATGGCTGCCTCCCACTTGCTTGCATCCCCGGACTCCAAGGCCTCTTCAAATGTGGTGGAGTCATGAACAAGGGCCACATTAGCATGATCTAAGTTAGAAGATGGTTAGGAAAAAATGTGGTTCTTCCACCACTCACCTAAAGGCTTGCTTATCCCTATAGACCGCCACACGCCTCCCACATGTTGGGTACCTCCCACTTCAACTCTTGGAGCAATGCCTTGTGTCTTTTTCTTCTTTGTGACCTTCTTGGACTTAGAGCCTTCATCACCTGGGCTTGCACTTGCATCCTCCATAAGGTCACCATCTCTATCCTCAAGAAGGTGGTCCTCATCGTCTCCATTATCATTATCATCATCATCCAAGGGCGTTGGAGGTGTGTTTACAACAAGGTCACCACTACTCTCATTTGGACGCAACTCCAACTCTCCTTGCAACTCTTCATGCTCACAAAAGGTCACATCACAACATCAAATGATCTTTTTGGATTCTAAGCAAATTAGCCTATATGCCTTAGAGTCCTTACAATATTCCAAAAACAAGCACCTCAGGGCCTTTGCATTAAGCTTGGTCCTTGATGCATCAGGAATCTTGGCATATGCAATACACTCAAACACCCTGATGTGTGCCACCAAAGGCCTCTTCCCACTCCACGCCTCTTGTGAATCTTGCCATGCACTGTACTAATGGGGCATCAATTACAAATGTACACCGCGTTGCTCACCGCCTTGGCCCAATACTCCAACCCAAATTCTTGGCCATAGATCATGCTCTTAGTCATCTCTACAATGGTGTGATTGGCCCTCTTGGCCACTCTATTTTGTTGCAATGTATCTAGACTTGAGGTTTGGAGCACAACATTTTGGGCATTCATATAAGCCTCAAATTGATTGGAAATGTACTCCCCGCCATTGTCAAACCACAACACTTTGATTAAATACTTTGCCTCCTTCTCTACCAAGGTCTTGAACTCCTTGAACCGCTCAAAATACTTGCTTTTGGCCTTGAAAATGTACACCCGCACCTTTCTTGAAAAGTCGTCAATGAATGTCAAAAAATATTTTGTTCCATGCACAAACGTGGTTTTCATGGAACCACACATATCTGATTGCACAATGCCCAACTCTTTGGTGGCGCGTGTGGCACTATCATTTGAAAAAGAGTGCCGTTATTGCTTGCCCTCAATACAACCTACACAAGCATTGGGCAAACCATCACCATGGGATTTGGAAAGGTCAAAACCACTCACCAAGCTTGGAAGAGTCCTCAAGCTTTGCACATTCAAGTGCCCCATGCTTCAATGTTACAAAATCAGCCCATCTTTGATAGAAGTGGCAACTTGGGCACTCTCTCCTCCATACACAACTTTGCACCACAAAATGTACAAGTTGCCTTCTTGTGATGCCATGGTTTGGGTGTCTCCATCGGAAGACTTCACACTACACCCATGGCCTCCAAATTGAACATTCAACCCTCCCTCCACTATCTTGCTCACCGAAAAGAGGTTGTTCTGCAACTTAGGCATATACAACACATTTTTGAATCAAATGCGCTTGGTGTATCCCTCAACAAGGGTGTCCACCAAAATGGAGCCCCTCCCAAGGGCTTGGAGCACCGATTCATCACCCATGAACACTTTCCTTGCTGAAATGGCCTCAAAGGTGTCAAAATGAGCTCTATAAGGTGACATGTGGATGGTAGCTCTTGAATCCACAATCCAATCACCTCCAAGCTCAATGGACCATCATGAGAGGCCATGAATGCATAGTCCTCACCACTCTCATCCGCCTTGGCTTTATTGGCCTTCTCACCCTTGCCACTCTTGCGTTTGTAGCAATTACAAGCAAAGTGGCCCGATTTGCTACAATGGAAGCATAGAAGGGGCTCACCCTGAACCTTGATTGAATCTCCACCACTTTTGTGGCAAGCAACCAACGCCGCATTCTCCAAGGCCACAATGTGATGCTCATTCTTCTTTATCACTTCATGCATCAACCGCAACATCACATAGGTGAGGATGAGCTCCTTGATATCCTTGGTCTCCATGGCCACAATCAAGTTCCCATAAGAAAGTAGCAAGCTCTCCAAAATGGTTGTGACAATGTCTCCTTGCGTCATGGGTACATCAAGGGCTTCGAGTTGATCCGCAAAAGTCTTCACCTTGTTGATGTGTTGCACAATGTCATCTGTCTCTTGCATTTTCATGGTAAAGAACTTGCGCCTCAAAAACAATACATTGGCCAAGCCTTTAGTCTTATAGACACCGTGTAGACTCATCCATGCTTCTGTAGCTCCCTTGCAAGACTTGAAATGTTGGATTTGTGCATCCACCATGTGAATGCACAAGATGCAAAATGTCGTTCTCTCACACTTTTTGAAGGCCGAGATGACCTTAGGGTCACTCTCACTCAAAGAGGCCGTCTCATTGCCCTCAACAATATCCCAAAGATCCTTCTCATCAAAGATCATCTCCATCTTGAACTTGAACAAGGAGAAGTTGTCTCCATTAAACTTGTCCACAACATGGGGTGTCTCACCCTCATAGGTGCCCATGGCTAGAATATGCAACTCAAAGCGCTCTCAATGTCATAAGAAGATAGCAAGGGGCTAAAGTATACAACTCAACCACCTCCCAAGCAAACTCTAGCTCTCTTCACACACAAAGGGATAAAGTAAGCAACTCAATCACTCTCAATGCTAGCTAGCTTCAAAGACAAGGAGCTGAAATATGCAGCTCAACCACCTCTCAAGCAAATCTCTAGCTCTCTATACACACAAAGGGGCTAAAGAAATAAACTCAATCACCTCTCAAGCAAACCCTAGCTCTCTCCACATATAAGGGGCTGAAGTATACAACCTAACCTTAAAAAGAGCACAAGATCTACCTAAAATGTGAGGTTATCACTCAAACTTCACCATCAAATTCACTCATTGCAACTTCAGCCTCTTTTGAGCAAATTCTATGCATCTACTTAAGCAAACAACCTCAAGCAACGGTAGAAACCAACTAAAGCAAGTACAAACTCACAAATCACCTCTTTATACTTCAAACAAGCACTTTGGTGGTGCAACTCCACCCTTAGCAACTTCAAACCTCCAAAAGCTTGTGCAACACCAAATGGACCTCCAAATGAGCTCCAAAGTGGATCAACTCCTTCAATATGATAGATCAGATCCTCCAACAAGCTCCAACAAGCTCTACACCTCCACAACCTTGAATTTGGTGTTCCACCAAGCTAAATGAGGATCAACTACTCTTCAAGAGGTAAAACAAGATCTCCAAAGACTCTAAAAGGCATGCAAAGAGAGGTGAAGCTCATCAAAGGTCCTCTCCCACAACAAATGCACCCCAAACCAAGAAACATGCACAAGAAGTCCTCCAAATGCTCTACAAGATAGGACAAGTGCTGAAGTAACTTGAATGAGAAGCAATCTCACTACAAAAACACCCCTAACACTCAAGAGTAGCTAAAGAAGTCCTCCAAGAGCACAAGGTTAAATTCTAAAGGCTGCTTTACTTCAAATGTGATCTCCACTCACCACAATGTACCTCCACACTCTTAAAAGTGGGCCCATAACCTATTGAAAACATAGGAAAGATAGAAGAGCAAAGGCACACATGGTATACTCAAATGTATAAGATACAAATTGAAGAAATTAGAGGGATCCAAAACCCTCTCATCTATGTACTCTCCCAACCACTCTCCCTTCACCTAATCATATGGGATAACCACACTCATGAGCTGATCCTCTCTATGAGGTGCCTTCTACCACATGCTCTTTTTCCAATGCTAAATACCCCACCTAGCATATCTCCTTTGGCCTAGAGCAAACTCCTAATGCTCTATTCCAACCTTTCAACAGTTTCATTATAATCAAAAAATTAACACATTCTAGCCAAAACATATTTGAATAGATGTCTTCTTGAGCTCTTTATGCATGCAATTGGACACTACAACTATTACTCCAATAAAACAAATGACTCTCAAATTCATCATATGGGGGTTTGTAATCGCAGATATCAATGCTTGCTTGCATTCCACCAAACGATCTATCATGAGAAAGTTTATTGCAAAACGTATTTGTGAAGGAAGTTGCAATGAAAATTTTGGTGAATATTTCCAAAAAAGAGCCAATGTATGATGGTATTTCTTGATGAACCTCACAATGGCTTGGCACCTTGGTACCAATTTTGAAACCCGCTTCTCCTTTCTCCAATCCTCCATAAACTTGTCCAAAATGTGAGCTGCACATCTTTGTCTCAATATGTGAGGGTGTTTCTCTACCAATTTTGTAAGGGTCCTCGTTATCACTGGGTGAAAGCACACTACGATTGTCCAAAATCATATTCACAGCACAATTTCTACACATAGTGAAAGTTTGGAGTCTTTTTTCTTATAGTCTTTTTGGCTTTAAAATAAAATAAAAAATAAAATAGAGTCTTACTTCTTGCATACATTGATAATTGCAATAACAAAAAGTGATTGTCATCTATTAATCTAATGTACAAAGTACAAACATTAAAATGTTTGTATTGTCACAGATTCAGCTTTAGCATTATTGTACTTTTTTTGCCTAGTTTAGGATTTGATTTTCACAATTCAAAAAGCTAACTCCAATGCTCTTGTGTGTAGGTACTTAGACTAGACATTTAATGAGTGCTTTAGAGTCTACATAAGGAAATATCCTAACACATGTGTAATTTTAGTATGAAGGCCAATTATTGACCTTGAATTGATTTTTAAAGTATTTTTTTTGGATTGTCTGATAGAAAGCGTTGTGGTTGAGATGGGCCACTATTGCATTTTGGTTAAAATTGATGTTTTGGTTCCATTTAGTATCAAAATGTGTAAATTTTGTACCAAATATGTACATTTTGTACCAATTTTTGGACCTTTGGGGGGGTGACCGTAGTGTGCTTTCACCCCATTGCCACATTGTCAGTATATAGTTGGACCACGTTTTGAAGGCCAACTTCCTCTAAGTATTTTGGCATCATACTTGTTGTACACGCAATGTCCTTTTTTGCTCTAATGGTGTCAATAGATCCCAAATATACATTGCCGGCTGGACATACAAGCATTCGGTTTAATTACGAGCATAAATTGGTGTCAAACCCTTTGTCCAAACAAATGGTTGCTTCATACAACTCAATACACTATTTTGTCCGCTCCAACACCAGTTTTGAAACTGCATCCTTCTTTGTATCTATCATTTTAGTGCGCATAGCATTATATGGTGGCGGTTGATACATCAAACCGGACATCGTTGTTTCCTTTATTGCCTCCATGAAAGTTGGATGTTGCACGTCGTTGAAAGCAATGTTTGCCTTGTAAAAACAAAAAAGCCCCATCATATCCAACTTCTACCTGACACCCACCTATAATGCTTTATCCATGCTCATATGGCAAGAACTAGAAGGAGTAAACCTCCTTCTCTCAGCTAATGCTGGAATAAAATCCACTAAATCTAGATTAGAAGGGCATACTTCCTCTGTACTTACAAGATTTGCGGATTTTGCTTGTGACAAAGCCACCACATGGTTTGCTGTGGACTTGGCCGCTGACTCAACAATACCGTCACCTTCTTCACTCAACCAAAGTATGTCTATGTAGAACATTTCTTTTTAAACAACTCCTTGACAATTCTTGAATTTCTCCACCACCAACCATGGAGCACGTTTAGAACAATCGGACAAAGGATTGCTGCCATATTCAAAGTACATGAGAGCCCTTTTCCGTACAAAGACATAATTCCAGCCGCAAAAAACGTATGTTCTTGAATTCATGCTTTTACTATGATTATTCTTTAAAGGCAACCAAGAGTTCTATTTTTTTGTGGCCCTATGTGTATTGTTGGTAGTAGCCCTTCCAACAGGTTGTGCAGCCATGCTGTTTAATGTCTACAAAGTCTTACACTCAAAATCGGGGAATCCAACAACTTGAAGTGTGGAAAGGAATAGAGACAAAACAACAATTGAAACCATAGAGAAGATAGGAAAGCAAAGGCAAACATGGATTCTTCAAATGCATAACATACAAATGGAAGAGATGAGAGTGTTCTCTAACACTCTTATCTATATACTCATCTATGGTTTCACTTCTTCACCAAACTATATGGGATAAAATCGCTCATATGATTTTTTCCTCTCTGAAAGGTGGTTTCTACCAAATGCTTCATTTCTAATGCTAGGCTCACTTCTAGCAATCTACTTTGGCCTAGAGCAAACTCCAAATGCTTTAATTTAAACTTTCAACACTCCCACTTTGCAAATGGCCAAAGTTTCACATACCCGTGACTCTCATCAAATGCTTATGCCTATTCCTTACCAATGTTTTTGTCATCACCTTTGCCAACATGTTCTCCATTGGACAATACTTCAATGTGATGGTTTCCCTCTCGACCTTCCTTTGTACAAAGAGGTGTTGCACTTTGATGTGCTTTGTCCTTGCATGATACACTGAGTTCTTGGCAAGAGCTATGGCACCTTGATTTCCACACAAAATCAAGGTGTCTTCTACGTCTTCATATCCTACAACCTCTAATAATTACCTTAGCCATATGGCCTCTCTTGTACAATGGCTAGCCACCATGTATTCAGCCTTTGTTATCAATAAAGCCACCATGAGTTGCTTCAGCTACTCCACAACACCATACCTTATCAAAGGCGCAACGTGTACTTTATAGTGGATTTCCTATCATTTGCATTTCCAGCCCAATCTGCATCACAATACCCCATCAAACGTATGTGCTGCCTTTCCAATTGCAATATCACGTAGAAAGTGCCTTTGAAGTACCTCATGATTTTTTTCATTGCCATCCAATGGCTCTACTCTAGCTTTGCCATGTGTTGGCTCACCATGCTAATGGCAAAGGCCAAATCAGCTTTTGTTGCCACCATGGCATACATCAAGGATCCAATCACTGATTTGTAAGGCACACTCACAATCCTTGAAGCATCCGCATTGTAATCTTCCGTGCAAAACTTCTCTAACTTCACCTTGGTGTTTAACAAAGTGCCAATGGATTTGCAATCCTCCATGCCAAACCACTTGAGTACCTCCTCCACATACTTGGCTTGACTCATGATGATGCTCTTTGCACTTTAATCTCTTGTAAACTCAACTCCAAAGCAATAGTGTAAGTCCTTCAAGTTTGTCATATCATACTTTGCCTCTAATTTGGCCTTCAATGCACCCATGGCCTTTACAATGCTTGAAAAAATGATCAAATCATGAATATATACAAACACAAGTATCACATAGGCTCTTATTTGTGTAAAATACAAGCTATGGTCCGCCACACTCATCACAAATCCAAAATCCCAAACTCAAAAGGTTTGCATTAATTTTTTGGTACCATATCCTCGATGCTTATTTCAGCTTAGACAAGGATTTTCTGAGCTTGCAAACGAAGTACTCATAACTCCGTTGTACACAACCCTTGGGTTGCTCCATATAGATGTCGTCTTTCAAATCTCAATTGAAGAAGGCTGTTTTCATATCCATTTGGTGCATCTCCAAATCAAATGAAGCTCCAAGCGCTATAATGCATCGTATGATGGTGAACTTAGTCACAAAAATAAATGTCTCTTTGAAGTCCACTCCTTGCATTTGAAAAAATCCTCTGGCCACCAATCTTGTCTCGTGGAGCACAATCTCCCCCGTAGCATCTTTTTTGGTTTTGAACACCCACTTGCATCCTACGACTTTGTGAAATGGAGGAAAGATGGTCAACTCTCACATGCTGTTGGCATGGAGGGAGTGATACTCCTTCTTTATGGCCGCCTCCCACTTGTTTGCATCTCAAGAATCCAAAGCCTCTCCAAGTGTAGTAGGGTCATGCACAAGAGTCACATTAACATAGTCTAAATTTGAATATGGTAAAGAAAAGATGTGGTTCCTCACCTCTCTTCCAATGGTTTGCTTACTTTTGTAGATTGCCGCATGCCTATCACATGTTGATTGCTTTCCATTTGAGCACTTGGAACAATTCCTTGTGCCTTCTTAAGCTTGGAGCCTTCATCACTTTGGCTTATTTTTACATCCTCTACATGGCTACCATCTCCATTATCAAGAGGCTGGTTGTCCTCCTCTCCATCCTCTTTGTCATCGTCAAAAGACATGGAAAGTGTATTCACAACATCAAAGTCTCCACTACTCTTTTGAACCCAATTCCAACTCCTTTTGCAACTCTCCATGCTCTTAAAAGGTCACATCACAACATCAAATGATTTTCTTGGACTCCAAACACATTAGCCTATAGGCCTTGGAGCTCTCACAATATCTTAAAAACAAACAGCTCATTGACTTGACATTAAGCTTAGTCCTTGATGCATTGGGGACCTTGGCATAGGACATACATCCTAACATTAATATGTACTACATATGGCCTCTTCTCACTCCATGCCTCTTGTGAAGTCTTACCATCTACTGCACTCATTATGCACTGATTGTGGATATATATTGCATTATTCACCGCCTCGGCCTAGTATTCTAGGCCAAGCTTTTGGCCATACATCATGCTCATAGCCATCTCCACAATGGTTTGATTGGCTCTTTTTGCCACTCCATTTTGTTGTGGAGTGTGAGGGATAGAAATTTGGTGCACAATATTTTGAGTCTTCAAATAGATTCCAAATTGGTTAAAGCTGTAGTCTCCGCCAATGTCCAACTACAACACTTTCATTGAATAATCTGCATCTTTCTCCACCAGTGCCTTGAACTCCTTAAACGGCTCAAAACATTTGCTATTGGCCTTGAGAAGGTACATCCACATTTTTTTCAAAAGGTTGCCAATGAAGGTCAAGAAGTACCTCCCTTCATTCAAAGACAAGGATTTCATAAGGCCACACACACGAGAGTGCACAATGCCCACCACCTTGGTGGCCCATGTCATACCTTCCTTTGGAAATGAGTGCCATTGTTGCTTGCCTTCAATGCAACTCTCACAAGCATTAGACAAGCCATCACCATACAATTTGGGAAGTTCAAGGCCATTCACCAAGTTTAGAAGAACCTTCAAGCTTTGTACATACAAATGCTCCATACACCGTTGCTACAAAATCAGTCTCTCCTTGCTTGGAATTGCAACTTGTGCACTTTCACCTCTAAGCACAATTTTCCATTGCAAAAGATACAAGTTGCTCTCACGTAATGCCAATGCATGCGTTTTTCCATTAAGTGATTTGACAAAGCACCCACTACCTCTAAATTGCACACTCAATCTTCCTTCTACTATCTTGCTCACCGGAAAAAGGTTATTTTGCAACTTGGACACAAACAATACATTCTTGAACAAAATCCTCTTGGTGCACCCTTTTACCATGGTATCCACCAAAATGAAACCCCTACTAATGGCTTGGAGCACCGAATCATTATTCATGAGCACTTTCTTTACCTAAATGGCTTCAAAGGTATCAAAGTGGTCTCTATGAGGTGGCATGTGGTTGGTGGCTCCCAAATCCATGATCCAATCACCATCCAAACTCAATGGACCTTCATGAGAAGCCGTTAAAGCAATATCATCACCACTCCTATCTTCCATAGTCTTTTGAACCTTCTTTTGTTGTCCACCCTTGCGTTTGAAACAATTGCAAATATAATGGTCCGGTTTGCCATAATAGAAGCAAATAAGAGGCTCACCTTGTGTATTGCTTGTGTTTCCACTACTCTTGTGGCGTATCACCAACACCGCATTTTTTGTGGCCACTTGATGCTCCTTCTTCTTTGTCACTTCATGCATCAACCAAGAGGTCACATAGGTAAATGTGAGCTCCTTCATGTCCTTAGTCTCCATAGCTACAATCAGGTTCTCAAAAGATGGTGGCAAGCTCTCCAAAATGAATATGATGATGTTTCCTTTTGTCACAAGCTCATCAAGTGCATCGAGTTGATCCATAAAAGTCTCTACTTTATTTGTGTATTGGAAGAGATTGTCCATCTCTTGCATCTTCATGGTGAAGAACTTAAGCCTCAAGAACAACACGTTGGCAAAATCCTTGGTCTTATACATGCCAAAAGGGTCTTCCATGTTTCTGCAGCTCTGTTGCAAGATTTGACGTGTTGGATTTGAGCATCCACTATGTGAGTGCATAAGATGCAAAACATTGTCTTTCCATGTTTTTCAAAGGTCAAGATGACATTGGAGTCACTATCACTTGAAGGAGTGCTCTTAATGCCCTTCACAATGTGCTAAAGATCCTTTTCATCAAGAATCATCTCTATCCTAAATTTGAACAAAGAAAAGTTGTCTCCACTGAACTTGTCCACAATACAAGGGGTGTCACCCTCATAGGTAGACATAGCTAAAGTGTGTAATACAAACTCTCTCAAAACTCTTACCAAATGCATAAGGGCTGAAATGCACAATTCAAATCACCTCCAAGGTAAATTGTACCTCTCTCCACACATTCAAAGGTTGAAGTATGCTATTCAACCACTCTCAAAGCTAACTCTAGCTTGCTTCAAAGTCAATGGGCTGAAGTATGCAACTCAACCTCTTTCCAAACAAACCCTAGCTCTCTCCACACACAAGGGGCTGAAGTATACCACTCAACCATATCCTTAGCAAACCCTAGTTTTTTCCACACACAAAGAGTTGAAGAATGCAACTCAAACCCTCAAAAGAACTCAAGATCTACCCAAATATATAATTATTACTCAAACCCCACCCATAACCTCACTATTTGCATTCTCCATACCCTCAAAGCAAATGCTATGCTTCCACTTGAGCAAAATAATTCAAGCAAGGGTGGATAAAAGCCAAAGCAAAGCATGTATAAACAGTAACTCATGAATCACCTCTTTGTGTTTCTAACAAGCACTTTGATGGTGCAATCTTCAATTGTAGCAATGCCACATCTCCAATAGCTTGTGCAACACCAAATAGAAGTCCAAATCAGCTCCAAAGTAGATGAGCCCCTCCCAAATGATAGATCAGGTCCTCCAAAAAACTCTAACAATATCCAAAACTCCAAAAGCTTGAATTTGGTCTTCTACTAAGTTAAATGAGGATCAACAGCTCTCAAAGAGGCAAAACAAAATCTTCCAAGACTCCAAAAGGCATGCAAAGAGAGATGCAGCTCCACAAAGGTCCTCTTCCACCGCAAATATACTCCAATTCAAAATCTAAGGTCTCATCTACCTCAAAAATGATCCCTCCTCACCACATGCACCTCTACACTCCAAGTTGTGGATCCATAACCTATTGAAACCATATGAAAGAGAGGAGAGCAAAGGCACACATGGATTCCTCAAATGCATAACATACAAATGGAAAAGATGAGAGTGTTTTCTAATATTCTTATCTATATACTCATCTATGGTATCACCTCTTCACCAAATCATATAGGATAAAATCGCCTATATGGTATTCTCTTTCCTAAAAGGTGGCTTCTACCACATGCTTCCTTTCTAATGCTAGACTCACTTCTAGCAATCTATTTTGGTCTAGAGCAAACTCCCAATGCTCTAATCTAAACTTTCCTTAGCCACCGCCTTGAAGGGTTTTCTCAAACCCCACAATGCAAGGTTGTTGCCTTTCAAAGAATTGAGGTCCGCATGAAGCCTCTTTCAAAGTTTCAAGTCATGAGTTCATCAATAACACAAAGGTAGTTTAGGATTTAGTGCTCCTCTAGCTTTATAGTTCCTCTCTCGCTTGTACCAGAGGTCATCCAATTAGCAACTACAGCTTACTGGGGGTGAATCTCCATGAATCTCATCCACATTCATGCATGTTTGACGGCGCGACCGCGGGTCATCATTGGACAACTGCAGGTTCCTAAGGAGCAACTACAAGTTTGTGCACGGCGACTTTGTCTCCTTTTCAAGCGTCTTTGGGTTTTTCCAAGGCCACCGTGGGTCCAGCACTAGCAATTGCAGCTTCATGGAGGGCAATTGCTCCTCCGGAAAGGCGGCAAGAGCATTGCTAGTTACCACCAGAGATCGCCCAAGGGCAATTGCAGATAAGCAAGGGCTATCGCAGGTACGTAGAAGGCGCCTGCAAATACGGAGGAGGCGCCTGCATGTACGCAAGGGGCGATTGCAATTTTGAAAAGGGCCACCATGGCTCCAAAAAGTGGGATCAAAGGTCCACAAGTACTGACTTCAGGTGCGGAAAGGGCGACCCAACATCCTCCCATTCAAGGCGCGCCAGCACATCCTAGCAGTTATGTAATTGTCCCAGATGCTCTGGGCATAGCATGACTTCAAATCACCTAATTTCACATTCTCCACCATGGCATTCCAAACAATTTCATACAACATGAAACACAAACCTAAATAATCTCAATTTCATAGTATGAAATGTTAATGCAATCACAACCAACAAAACCAAAATTTAGTTACTACATACAAAAATCTTTTCTTAGATTGAGTTGTTGGAATGAAAATATTGCTTTTGCAATAGTTGATTACAAATCAGCAATAATGCATTATTGAAATTACTTTCATCTAAATACATTACACATTTAACCATAAACAATTTCTTTTGATAATCATCTTCAAAATGATCATGTTTCTATAAACGTATATACAAATGCCAAGTAGAACATGAACAAATTTAGTCAAGTTCTTTTACAAAGTCTTTGCTTTTGCTTTTGCATTTTTATACCTATCCTCATATTCATAGATATAGATTTATGGACTATCATGAACATTACCTTTATTTAAAGGTAAAGAATATAAATTAGTTCTTCAAGTTCTCTTATACATAAAAAGCTTTGAATCAATCAATTCTAATCATTGAGATGAAAAATCTCAAGAGTTTTGTTTGTGAGCTATTATGGGTTGTGTACACTAAACTTAATTTTGAATTTTCATATATTACTACATTATTTTCCAATATTTCTGAAATAAAATCAAACCAAAGGTAGAACATTGTTTGAAACAACATTAGAACTATTGTAATTTGCATGTCACTTTGATGTTTAGACTCATAATAGTTTCAACTCATTCTATACTTCTTTTCACTTACAATATATTCTCATGTGTTGTATACTTTTAGATTGTACAACAATTCCCTCACACATACCTAACTACATGTCGTAAACTCCTACATGGAATAAATAAAGTGCAACTTTGGATAGAGCAATGATTTTATTATTTTAGTGGTCAAAGGCTTTTGAAATTTTGGGCATCACAAAACAAAGAAAAAACCTAAACTTTACATGTAAATATGTCACTCCTATCCACGTGGAATGACTTCATTAACTTTCCACAAGTACCACTTCCACATTTTGGCAACACCCAACGGTTGAATTTCCCAAAAACACAACATAAAATCCCTATGTATTAAATCTACTACAAATAGCATTTTTAGGGGTTTGGCAGCAAAAGAACTTTACATGTTAATTACAATTGATCACCACTTCATATAATAGAAATACTGCCACCTTCTACCACAAATATTCATTCAAATATTAGCAATACATAACTCAAAGTAAGCCCAATTGAAACTTTATAACATTGAAATTTGCTTTGTACATTTATGTTTATATAACCACATACATAACTCTACAAAAAAAGTGTAGTCCCTAATATCATGAAACATCAATGTTGCCCTGTTTAAATTGTTATTCCTTACTATAGTTTCATTACCTACTGTCTATTCCTTTGTAGCATACTAACATTCATATAGTTTGCGTTAAATGTTTATAGTTAACAGCTGCTCTATAACGTGTTTGTTTTGTTCCCGCATCTCTAGTTTTTGTTTTTCAAGTGCAATACCCTCTCTTTTCTTTTTTTTCCAATTTCTTCAAAGAGACCAACTGCTCCTTCAATTCTTGCACTTTCTTTGTAGCAATATGTTGATTCACCCCTACATAATCTTTGTCTAGATGCAAACCCCAGTCAATGTCTAGAAGGTCCTTGATTTCTTTCATTTTACCAAATCGTGCCATTGCTAACTCTAGGTAATCTAGCTCTTCCATTGTTTGATTCTCTTCCATTGGCCTATGCAAGACGTCCAAATGTATTTCTCTTGTTTTGATAAGTGCCTCAAGAGCCTTGGCATCATTCTCCTCCACTTTCACCCTGATCCGCTCTTGGAGAGTCTGACACTTGCGTTTTGTATCCTCCAACTCTTTCAAAAGATTGTTCATAATGGTTCTATAAGATCTTCTAGTTCACTAATTATTGCTTGGTGACCTACACTCACCTTCCACTCTGTTCTCCATATCCATTTACATCCGTGTAACTTTAGCTTCATCTGATTCATCTGCATTTGCTTTATGGCCTTGCACATGCTCTAATGGTTTGACTGGTTCCATATCCGTCTATTCTTCACCTCTCACGGCCACCACTTCTGGTACTAGTATAGATACATTCCTTTCCACTAGTGGTTCTTCTGTCCTAGCCAAGAATTCCTTATTGTTGTCATCATCCAAGCTGTGTGCATTGAATGAATCTGGCAACTCATAGTCTACATCAGCCACTTTGTGTTTGAAATTCTTCAAAGGCCCCAACCCATCATGTGGATTAGTTGAAGGACCTGCATGTGCTATCTCCATGGTAGTTGGCACGGTAATTTTCTTTGATGCCTTCATTGTTCTCCAATCCCCCGTTTGGTTTAGCTTGATCTCTGCGTATACCATTGGACATATGTTCAAACCAACTCCGCTTTGTGGAATTCTTCGTATATTGTAAAGCACTTTCTACACCTCAACACATTGTTGCACAAATGCGTCATTCCTGCAATAATGCAAGTTTGCATAGTTTTGTTTTGCATGTACTTTGTGTCAATGGTAAGGAAAAAGCTTGTCAACGTGGCACCATCCAATAAATTCCTTGCAGATTGACAATGTCCAAACTCCTTGCATGCCGCGCCAACCAAGGAATGCCACCGCTAATGAGTCTACAAAGACTTCTCGTTGCCTATGGTGACAATCTCCTCTGGGTTTCTTCTTTTCAAGCTTGGATCCATCTTTGCAATTTGCTCAACAAATAACTCAAGTAAAATTTGTCTTCAATCAAAAAACACTAACCTTGATAGATATAGGTTACATGAAAAATTGACAATAGTTTGCCACTTAGACCCTAACTCCCTGCACACGTGCATGTATCAAGACGCTACGTGGCGTTTGGAAGTTGTTGCACACTACACGAAGTGACAAAAATGGGCTTCACGAGGGCCGCGCTGAACTTAAGTACCCGCAATAGCCCTTGGGCAAGTGCGGATGGGAGACTGCCAATCTTGATATGACACAATGACAAGGGGCGCATGCGTGTTGAGAGGGTGACCACAAGTCACGTATGATGAGGGTCTCAGGGCGCGTGCAGGTTGATAGGGAGATCGGAGGTCCAACAAGGCAAGTGCAAACCTCCCATGCAACCGCAGGTCCACCAACAAGTGCACAGGACCCACTCAATGAAGGGTCTTTGAGCACGTAACCACGCCACACGCAACCGCTGTTTTTTTGGCCCTTATTAAACAACCACTTGGTACTAGTGATATAAAAAATGATTTTCACTTTCAGAACAAGCTGCTAAATACAATGCTAACAAGCTAAAATATTTAAATTTACCTTTGAAAAGTTTACATATTTTTTAGCTGCATTTAATAATTGTCAACATTCTTGCTAAACTTAGATAGCTTAGGGAACGGTGCTTGGCACAGCTCTAGTAGTGCTCTAACATATGACAACCAAGTTTTAAAATTGAATTAAAAGAAATATGAACAACAAAATTTAATGAGGATAACAGATTTGTGGGAATATTTTGGGAATTTAATGAAGCATGGAATAATGTGACCCCTTAGGAGGTCATGTTTTAAGATACATTCTAAGGGAAGGGATGATTAGAGGTTATATCAAAAGTAATAGCAGAATGTGTGTGGGAATGATTTAAAATTTGCACCACAACCTCTAATAGTGGTGATAGTCATGTAGGAATATTTTGGGATTTTAATGAAGCATGGATCAATGTGACTCCTGAGGAGGTCACAACGGGCTAAATGTTTCAACAATGGGACCATTTATGAGTACATATATTATTTAAGTTATGATTTCAGTGAAATCTCAATGATTTATATTGGATACCAATATGAACCTCATTTACATTTACTGTAGTCATGGGATTCATTTTCAACGGTGATCCCCAAATTTTGAGCAATTTCAATGTCAATGTGTCATTTCTGCGCTTACCTACAGTTAAGTTTAGGTCCATGTGGGCTTGTTTGGGGAATTTAATGAAATATACAAAATTGTACATCCTTTTTGGGTAACTTTTGTTAAAGTGGCGGTAGAATTCAAATTTGGTGGAGAGGCGGATTCAAATTAAATTAGTGAAAGAGAGGGAAAGGCATCTCCTGAGCTTGTACCCGCACTTGCCCTCACTCATTGTCAACCTAAGCTGAGGTCACCACATCTCTCTTTGTTGTTTTTTCCAAAACATTTCAGTACCCGCGGTTGTTCCACTTTCAATCGCCCAATATCCATGATCTTGGTCTTGCGCACTTGCCTCTTTTTCCCTATTTGCATCCAATGATGCATGCGCCCCCTAACTTGCAGTCATTCTAATCAACAATTGCCTTGGCCAACTATTCCCGTGGTCTTTTTCTCGCGACCCCTTATTTTTGTGCATGCAATTGGGTCAGCAATTGAAATCGGCACCTGTGGTTGCACCTACCCGTTGTCGTCCTTATCCGCGGTTGCGCCTTGAATGCCACATGCCACATGTGCAACCGCAAATACTTAAGGGCTCCAAGGCGCACCAAAGTCCATTTTCCTACCCTTGGCCATGCGCAATGACTTCCAATGACCTCGTAGTTGCTAGATGCGTGCACGTGGCCTAGAGATTCTATAAATTTGGGGTAGGAGTTTTTGCTTTATTTACGTATTTCATATTTGCACCCTTTCTCTATACAATGGTGACCATGTTTGCTCCAAAGGAAGGAAGTAGTTCTTCACATCAAGCATATGTTCTAAGTTTAGATTGGGACCTCAATCATCCTTATCAATTTGTTCCACAAATATCAGCTCATGCAAAAACGGGGGGCGCGGTTGTACCAAATTTGAAGAAAGCAAAGTCAGCTAACGCATAGGATTCAAACTACCTTACGCTAAAATATTCAAATTACATGTACCACATGGCCGTGGAATGGTACAAACGTAAAAGCACTAACGAGTTGGAGAGAAGGTATTTGAGACATCCAAATACCAGCATTGACAAATTGAAGGACAAACTGATGGCCTTAATTCTACATAAATGCAACAACAATGAGGAATTCATGGATGTGCAAGATATGTATTACAATTGGTTTAAGGCATGGATGGCAAATTGTATACAAGTATGCATTTTCAACATCAAGAAATTCATGCAAGACTTCCGTCTTGAATTGCCAAGGCATATCAAGGGAGAAACAAAAAAGGAGTTTTGTCAAAAGATGGACTGGCAGCAAAGTGCAGTGAGAAGATTGTCCAAGACAAATATTTGGGGTCTTGAGTGGCAAGTTACTGCTTTGAAAGCTCAATTGTCAAAGGATAGTCCATCTTGTGTAACTTGGATCTCTAGGCAAGCTTGGCTAGAGGCCCTCACTGGATTTGAGAGCCAAGGTGGATATAAGAAGGTGCTCAAATTACGCATTCTTGGAATGAGTAATATCAGAGAACACATAGAATTTGCAAGGTAAGTTTCAAAGACAGTAGACTTGCGTCAAGCCAAGATTGAACATTCCACTGAGGCACTGGTGATTCCATTGAATCATCCAAGCATTATCAAAATTCTGGCCATCCATGATCAAACAATGGAGGCATATACGCTATGGTGGAATGGTGGTCACTTCAAGGACATGATTGTCTTGAACGACATGATGTATTCAACTACTGACTAGTATGAAATCAAGAAAGTGAAGGAATTTGACGTACAACAATTGAAAAATGTTAGCATGCATCAAAGGCGTAAGGCAAAGTTGATGTGGACTTTGGTGTATGTCACAAGTCTTGTGCACAAGGCAGAGGTGCTACATAATGATATCAAATATATTTTTTGTTGAAAGGTTGGAATAGGGCATTAAGAGTTTGCTCTAGGCCAAAGGAGATATGCTAGGTGGAGTACTTAGCATTGGAGAGAGAGCATGTGGTAGGAAGCACCTCATAGAGAGCATTAGACCATGGGCATGGTTATCCTATATAGTTAAGTGAAGGGAGAGTGGTTAAAAGAGTACATAGATGAGAGGGTTTGGAAACACTCTCATCTCTTCCATTTATATCTTATACATTTGAATATACCATGTGTGCCTTCTTCCCTATGTTTCCAATACTTTTCCATTTTCTAGTATATTCAAACAAGGTTATAAACATTGGAATTTGTGATTGAAGAATATCTAGTCAAATTTAGGAAGGGTATACTTCACATTACATATACAAATCAGAAGAAGAGAAAAACCATTCAGTCAAGGGCAAGTGGTGGATAGCTCCAGAGTTTTTTTGTTTGTTTTGGAAAGGAAACCTAGAAAAAAGCCTAGAGATGATGCGGGCGACACACAAGTTTACACTAAAGTTGGACTTATTTTCTATAGGGAAGTTGGTGTTAAAGATGAGAGTTGGGATTGATCACAAATACAACAAGGACTTATTCAGAAATGTTGTGACGCAAGATTACTTTGTAATGAAGTTAAAGGAACTAATGAAGCCTGATGTTGCAAAAAGATCCACTTGCCATGAGGTGGTGGCCCAACTCATGGGCACTCCGTGGTTCATGAAGCCTCTTGAACTTGTTTTCTGAGACGCTATACTATAGTATAGAACTAGGATATAGTTTCATTGATTATTGTAAAGTAAGAAATGTATCAAATAGGTTTTGGATAGATCTAAAGCATTTATATAAATACAATGTGGAAATTTGTTATTTTTTAACGCGATTTGCTCATTTTTGAATATTATGCATGATGAATGATGGAATTATTGTGTCGTTGTATGTGGAGACAGTGTAGTTGAACTATGAGAGTGCAAGGCACTATAATTATATGCATTATTTAATGAGTGTTTGACATTACAAGTGATTGAGTTCTTTGAATACATTATCAAGGACAATTTTGGAGATGGGCAATTTAATATTATACATAAAGGCAGTGTTTGTAAAGGGTTTGGATTTTGTCAAATTCCCAACCAATGGGTAGTATTAGTAGTGCAATAGTGTGATAATAACATAGTGTGTTCAAGATAGAATGATACCATAGAGAATGAATAAATCCTATTAAACCCATAAAGGGTTTTGCATTTAGGGTTTAGGGTTCAAATAGAATGGTTGCTTTTGTTGCAAATATCATGAAGTTTTGAAATAACCTACTTTTGAATATCCAAGTGTAGGATCTTTCTCTATACTAATAGAATACAACAAAATAGAAAAATCATGAAATGTTAATACATAGGCTGCAGTAAGATAAATTTAAAGTGTCAAAACCAAAAAATTTAGTTCCATACGTTGCTTGATTATTTCACATGAGATTTGTGAACTTCTAATTTTTTAAGCAAGTTCTTTTGAAGTTATTGTTCATACTATAGAAAATGAAGTTACTTATTGTTGGAATAATTTAATAGATAAAACTACTTGTTCTCCATCTTTTAAAGAAACAATAAATACATGCATTAGAAATTGAGAAAAAACTTGAATCATTTAACAAAAATCATGTCTTCAACAATATAAGAAGTTGGTATGTGGTTTGAACAAAGAAAATGAAGCTTTGCAAATTCTCTTTCTCAGCCATGTCATAGTTATGGAATTTGTTGTAACCCTTAAAAGCCCTAATGGTCCCTCAAGGGCCATGTGGAGATCCGGGCATGTTTTGACAACAAATTTTTTTTTGTGATTTTTTAAAACTATTATGGAAGATGGGGAATAAAAAGATCTAAGTGGGAAATTGGGAATCTAATTTTGTCTTCATTCCAACATTTATTGAAGCAATTATGCATGAAAAATTAAGTAGTAAGTGCAAATCCTGCAACTTAAAGTATAGGAAATTGCATTTTCTTAATTTGTACTTGAATTATTATGGAGAGGTACATGCAGCACTAGAGATTTGGGAGAATATATGTCAAGGGATTATTTTAATTCTCACACCCAAAACAACTACAACAAATGATTTAAAGTCAAAATTCACTTTCAATTCAAATTCATCCTTACATTTAATAAATTTATAAAATTTTGAAATGTTTTGCTAGAAGACACATTCATTTTCTATTCACTTTTTCTTTTTGATAAGTTTGATGGAAAACTCAAATTATTGTGATTTTTTGAAGCTAAATATGGAAATAAAATCATATCAATTAGAATGAGTATTTAAAACAATATGTACTTTCAACCAAAAATGAATGGTTGAATGAGAAACATAGTTTTGTACTTAAAAATGAATTTAATGAATATAAAATATGAATGAAAAACACACCATATTCTCATATTTGGAATCTAAATCTTGTAGCTGTTATTGACATTAACTCTTTTGATTTTTGACTTTTTTTCAAAAATATTGTATGGTTTATGAATAAATCTTGTCAAACTTCATTTTCTCAAATTAAACTCCGTACTAAATATTGCTATTTTGCAAGTTACAATCATGGTTGACCAAGGTGCATTCACTTTTTGGATACCGTGACCATTGAGGGTTAAAATGCTATAATGGTGCTTCATATTTCAACATTCATTCACATACTAGATAGAACATATAAAATAAGCACATATTATATGTCTAGAAATTGGTTTTCATCCACATTGTGGCGATTTCATCCAAGTTCTTTTTAAAACTTTGAAGCTTTTTGGCAATTTCATCCAAGAAAACGTGGTTTTTTCCCACTGCTCTTGGTTCCATTAAAAAAGAAATTGGTGCAATTTTGCCTCTGAATTGCTAGAAACAGAAATTATGGCCCCCAAGCGACCAGCATTTGATTTGCATCAGCAACTTGCCCTTTCCATGACCAGCAATTGTTGCCCTCTACACTTGCTCCTTCCATAAGTACCCATGTGCACTTGCCCCTTCCATAAGCAGCGGTCGTTGCCATGTGCACTTGCCCCTAGCAGGCCCGCCCAGGTGCACTTGCTTCTTTAATGATTAGCGGTCCCTGCCATGTGCATTTGCCCCTTTTAGAATCACCCATGTGTAGTTGCCCCACCAGCAACTAGTAGACGCTCCCATGTGCACGCGCGATTGAGCAGATTAGGGTAAACCAATCCAAACCTGCCCAAGGTGAGTGCTAGTATGTATCCGCACTCGCCCGAGGCGACTGTGAGTAAGTGAGCTGGTGCCCCTTCACAACTATGGGTGCATAAGGACCACATAAAAGAGACTACGGGTCTCCTCTATTCCCCTCTGCGCGACAACTTTCACTTGCCTTGATGTGGCTGACTGCGTGCATGTGAGGGGGGTATAGACTCTTTTGGAGGGGGAAATTTTGCCCTTTTTTACCACATCTTGGTCTACACTAGCATTCAGGGTCCGAGGCCAACACATCAGAGATTTGACTTAGTGTTTTCAATAGCACTAAGGTATTTCAATGATCATTATGGTGAATGTGATGGAGGATTCACGTCCTTCTAGACCAAGAGCAGTGATAGCCTTAGAGAGGAAGGCCATTCAAGACAAGATACAAGATCATAAAGGAAAAAATCAGAAGAAGCATGTGCCAATTTTGTTGAATCTAAAGATGAAGGCTTTTAGAAGTTGGGAAACAAAACCAAAAACTTGGAGGTACAAAACAGTCAAGAAATATGTGGATTGGTGCCACATTGACAAGTTGTTTCCTCTTTGTTGCCACAAGCGGCACTTGAACCAGAATAAAGCAAATCTTGGATACGCCAAAGATGAAGAATTCAAGCAAAAATGTTGCAAAGTGTGGCGGCAATTATATTTGGAGGCCTCAACTTATAGAAATGATAATTTCAATTTATTTCTTCTAAAAATGGTGTATGCTGAACGAATATTACAGAAGAAGGTGGATTGGACAACACTAAATGAGTTTCCAATTGCAGTGCATCCGACGGAAGCATCAATTTTGAGGGGTGAAGAATGTGCTGTTTGGAAGGAGATGTTGTCTTTTGTGAAGCCTAGAAAATTATTTGTTCCAAATGATTTGGTACAATGGTCACCTTTTTCTAGCAAATATGAGCACACCCGTCCATAGGATGGTTACTCTTTCTTTAACAATGATGACGATGACAACACCGCCATGAATATAGAAGACAAAGAGAACTGTGCAACCTAGCAAAAGAGGAAGTGGGAAGATGATTCAATGATACTTCCCAAGTGCTCTAAGAATATCAAGGAAAATGTGGCTTATGAACTTGGAAGTCCCAGTTTGCGGTAAGAGCATATAATTACTGGTAGCAACAGCAATTTAGAGGACAATGATTCTATGTGGATTGCAAAAATAGAGAGTACTAAGATATCTCTACATGCCAAGATTGAGGAGTTGAAGAATATAAGGGAATGTGAAGCAAATTGGAACACCATGAATGTATTGAAGCAATGACAAAAGGCTTTGGCGGACGTCATTAACTAGAGCAAAAAGGATATTAATGAATTGAAGAGAAAGCGTGACTTGTGAGTGGAAGGATGTGGTCATGCAAAATACATCTCTGAGGATGTCTACCCTCAATGGGAAAGTAGACTAGCAACCGCTTGAAGCATGTATGAAGATGTAGTACAAAAGAAGGGAAGCTTGAATATGGAATCATATAGATTGGAAGAAATTTATTTAGAGGTTGTCGTTGAACACATCCTGGAGGTGGACAAAGAGAGTAAGTACATTGCATATGGGTGTGAAATTGAACATGTATTAATGCTTGATAAATGTGTACAATTTCATGAGCAAAGAATAAAAATATTAGACTATGAGTATGTTGATCTAGCGGCAAAGAATAAAGGGCTACATGAGCTGTTCAAGTTGAGGAAGGCAACAAAAGGAATGACATGTATAGAGTTAGAAAAAGAGGGTCCACAGCCTTTGTGGACTAACTTTCTCTCATGAGAAAACCAAAACATAGAAAGTACTGAATAAAACATGAGAGACAATGTTGTAGGTTGACAATTGTCAATTTTGACTATGCAAATAAAAAGTGTTGACGTACATTTCCTTGTACACTGTAATTTTGGTGAAAATGTTGTACACAATAGTGTGGAGTGTTTTTGAGTTACCTATTTACTTAACATTACATAGTGTGAAGAGTTTGGATGTTTGGTAGGGTAAATTGTAATTGCAATTGATGTATGAATTTTCATGTATAGTAGTACAGTGCAAGTGTGAATTGTAGATCATACTATGAATCTATGATTCAAGAAATGATTTGATTTCATGCCAACTTATTTCTGAATGCCAAATTAGTTTGATTTTCAAAATATGATATTGAAAGCAAATCCACAAAGTCTAAGACTCTCATGGCATGTAGCTTGAAATAACAGACTCTGAAATTCCATTTCCATAGAAAAGAGTCAATAGGTTTAGAAATGTTATATATGTTTCATAGCACAAGAAAGTAGTTATCTTCAAACTAGTGTTCAAAACAATCAAAAACACCAATAAGATGACTTGTTTATTGTTTCGCATGGATTTAGTTTGTAGCTCCTAGAGAATTAGCCAGAACAATATCCAGTGACCCCTTCTAACACAAAAACACACGTAAACAAAATGACAGAGCGGAAGTTCTGCTTGTGTATTGTATCCGACTTCAAATCTTGTCTCTTGCCCATACAAACTACTAATACTATCCGTCAATCCGGAAGGAGTATTTGAAATCCTATAGCTCTCCTAGATGCGGTTACTCCACACGGTAACTGGTTTAGACGTTTAGCCTCTATATCAAAGGATTCCACTTTTAGAATTTAGGAAGAATGCATTAAATCCTACCCTTCTAGAGATTAGAATGATTGAAGTACCACTTAAATAAAACAACAACGAAAACAAAGACAACAAGAGGTAAGTATTCCTTTACAGCAGATCTGGAACCATTCTGGAATTATTTTGGATCAACAAGTCACATAGGAAATCCCTACCACTCTGATTGACTACAACAACAGATCTATCTAGATCTAGTTCCCTCAGCTAAGATTGGTAACCAAATAACTAGAACTCTATCCCTCTGTTCACCCCACTTCTGGCTGTAGTGGAACCTCATCAACCTGTCAACAAGCATAAATCCGGAATCTGTCCATATCAAACCAAGTGTAAAGGTGGTTATTCCTCATAGAAGTGTCTCAGCCATGAACCAAACAAAAGTTACAACACAATATTCGATCAATATGGAGTTATGCAGGTAAATGTGGAGTGTTAACTAGCATGAATTTTAGCTATATTAGTAAGCATTTAGCCTCCTCTGTGTATCATTTAGTTATATTTTTTTTGCTAACTTCAGAAATAGCATTCAATCTAGATATTTTGAAATTTTGAAATCATTCTCTGATGGACTTCACTTTTTGGTTCAATTTTGTCAATCACACTTGTGCTTCATAGTACTTCATTTTGTTATACAATTATTTGAAAATCTTAAAGAATATATCCACAAACTTCATTACATACTTTTCCTTTTGTTATATTATCATGTATGCGTGATTTACTTGCAATGTATTTTGAAAGTTTATGAATTATATTTTCCATTCAAATTTTGTAAAATGCAACAAAAAGAACAAGTATTTATCTTTTTTTTATTAAGAAGGGCAAATTTTCTTTTCACATTCTCATTTATGTGTTAAAAAAGAAATTTTGGCATGCTTTGTCTTGCAAAGTTATTATTTCAAGGCATTTCATGTCAAAGTTTTTTTTTCTCAATAATTTTGTATTCCATGTTCCTCAGATTGTATATTGTGCATTTTGTTACCTTATTCTCACATCATAGCTCACATCATGGTATGTGCAACCATGTGAGTTGCATGCCCTAAATATTGTTAGTCTTTTTTGTAAATTGCAATGGTTGCATTGCCTAACATGTATGACAAAGCCTTTTGATTGTATTGATACTTCTTTTACAATGCATTGTATTGCAAGTTCTAATAAAATGTGTTCTTGAGAAGCAATTTACCCACATTTTGCCAAGATGTGTTATTCATGTGATTATAGACTTATAGTGAGTAACGTGATTTCTAAAGGTCATGTGCACCTAGTTTTGAAACTTTAGATCAACCATTGACATTTCATGAACATGATAATTCTCTACTTCCATGGCTTTTTCATATGCTATTAGTTAATAAGTGCTAAGACAAATCCAATCTATTTCAAAAATAGAGGTTGTGATCACAAACTTTGGAAAAAGTATATGACAATTTGGATAGCTTGGTTGACTATTTAAATATTTGTAACCCAATAAATGGGGTTTAAAAAGTTGTTGCTAATAGATGCTTCTTGTAATCATTGTCCTAATTTGGCTAATTGGGACAAATGGTATATATTAATACATATTTGCAAATTAAAATGGAACTTAATTTCTTGTTTGACGTGTACATTGTCCAATTGCATCACCATCATAAATATCAACATGTAATTGCAAAAGCGTCTATTGCATGTGCATTAATTATAATTTTTTTTTCTTCTTTGTCCAATATGTTGTGTGCATACTAAGGTACTTACCACACTTATAATATTTTTATTTAATATTTGAAGTACTATTTTCTTTTACAATGGACCATTCCGCATAGTAGTAATTAACTAACTACTAACATGCACATATTCAATGGAACACTTGCAAATAGATACTATTATTAGATCAATCACTTCATCTTACCTTTTTTGCATACCATATTTTTGATGTTAGATCAAGGAATTGCTATATCATAAATGGAGATCTATGTGCTATGAGTTTTATCCTAAATTTCTTGTCAAAATACTAAACTTCACTCATAACCGTATACTTAGGGCCTCATACTTGAACATTTTAAATTTGAATCAATTGAAAAGATGTTTTTGTAGATTTTCCATTGATTGCAAGTTTAAATTACTTCCCACTTGTGACATCTTGCCCTATTGTTCATGGCTCACCATTTCATGCTCACAACATATGTCTTCCTAATGCATTACTACGTTATATTCTTGCCAGTCATTTGCCATCATCAATTCAATATCTTCAAATTTTTGTACATCTAACCTCCATTGTTATAAAAGGCTATTTTACCATAGGCAAGTTTTACAGGGCGCAAAATTTGTCTATATCTTCATGTGCTCAATTGGCAAAAATTGTTACTTTTGAATGCAATGTGTGGTGCAAAATCATGCTCTCATTTCATTAGGTATTTCTCTAAATGCTACTTCATACTTTCTTCTAAATTAATTTTTTTATTTTATCACTTTTAGTGTTTGCAATCCTCTTGAAACATTTTTCAACATTGGACATAAATATACTCACTTCTTTAAACAATGTGATACTTTCCTTGTTTGTCAAACTCTACTAGGTTTGCCAAGAGTTTTTTTACCTATACAACATGTAACTATATGAGAATGATTCTCTAGGTCTGCTAAGAGCTTTTTTACCTATACAGCATGTAACTATATGAGAATTGTTCTAATGCAGTTCAATGCTTTGTTCAGTAATCATTGACTAACTCCATATCAATTACAAGGGTGTCATTTATAACATGTGTCATTTTTCCACAACAAAGCTTTGCTGTATTTACCATTTTTCTTAATTATATATAATAAAAGCTTCTTTACAAAAGCACGTACCAATTCACTTAGACTATGTCAATGACTAGCATTGATGAGAAGAGATTGCACACCATGCAACATAATTCAATATTTGCATGTATTGTAATTTATCATTAGCAATGCCCACTTATTGTTCAACAACTAGAACTCATAAATATTGTCACTACTGCATCCTACATTTAAACATTTGCAAATTTTTGTCTTTATTTCCATATCCCTTCCTTCTAAGAAAAAGTAAGAAGTGTCTGTAAAGTTCTAATAGTTTGAATAGTAAGAATGGACTTTGTCAACATTATATACTTCCAGTTTCCACGCACCAACCACTGCATGAATGTTCACCCAATCTACTTCTTTGAATGCATCAAAGTCCAGTTGCCGCTTTATTGAAGGACTTGTGTCCCATCCATTGTATAATCCTTCATCCATGCCTTTTCTCTTTGCAAGTTTGGGCCATTGAAAGTGGATTTTGTTATTGTTTAGAGAGCCCACATCAAAATTACATATAACATTGTAAATCTCAACCATACAGGATGTGCACTATCAATAGAAATTTTCATAGTTATAGAGTATCTTTTTCTATAGTATTATCAAATACAAAATGGTTGACTAGGGCATAAATAACATTGTCTAATGAACTTTCCTTCTTCTTGGTCTTTTTCATCTGTAAGTGTCTACATCTTTACCAACAACATGGTATCAAATATATGATGTGTTTTTGGCCAATTTTTTTTACTAGCACATTGTTTTGCACCTTTGTATTACCAATGGCAACTTTCACCTTCTACCAAAATGTGCTCATTGCAACATATATTTCCTTGCATTTGTTAGTGGCATCCACATTTACCACACTCTTTATATTTCATTATCTTTGACAACTCAAATTTCCAACAAATAATGAATCCTCAAAATGCCACGTTACCTACTTCACGTCTTCTAGAATTTTTACTTGATTTATCCTTAATGGTTAAAATTTTGCAACTATATTTTCTCCCAATGTCAAAGTTTGTGTGTGGTGTGACATGGTATCTGCATTGTACTCTATTGTCACCTTCATTGATTGAATCACTTATTTTGCAAATTTTGTAATGTGTGGCATACTTTTGTTGATGTGCTCTCAAGCCCATATGCCTCGCAGCCCTAGCTTGCTAGATTTTTTGGTATTTGTAATAGCAAAAGTCTCTCACTGCGTATATTGATCACCACATTTGCATATACACTAAGCAACTATCTATCACTGCCATTTTTGTTCAATGTGGAAACAATGACATGAACTTTGGTGCACTGCTAGCTTTATATCTATTTTATGGATGTGGCTTGATTAGTGCATCTCTAACCTAGCAATGGCTATAGCTTGGCACATGAATCTGTTTATGCATGAGTTGTTGAATAATCTTTTGTTAAAGTCTTCCTTACATGTCTAGTCAACTAGAGCCTATTGTATATTGTTAGTCTAAATAACATCTATTATTTATCAAAAAAATATGCGCATTTTCTTTTAGTGTCTACAAAAAAACCTATGCTACTCTTATGAGCAAACTTATGATTGTAGAGTGATATTTCCTACTACAACATGTAATGGATAGACCACTCTTTTAAAGTATGCAACTTGTACAATTTTCCCTCTTCAACACTACAATTGATGACTCCCATATTTTCCTTTCTAGGAGCATTTTGGCCATTGATGTATTGATTGGAACTTGTAAATTATGCAAAATCTTTTCAAAAAACCATTCCAACATCACCTACAAGAATCATTTAGATATTTTCTAATCCATTTTTACCAACAAAATGTATTGAACAAACGTCTCCGAGAGTTCATTGCATCTTTGTCTTCCACAATTCCCTATTGCAAATCTCTATTCAATCAACACAAATTTGTGACCACATTGTTGGTAATTCTTGTAATACTCAACTTCAATTATCAAAATAAACCAAATTGGATCTTGAACACTTTGAACTTATAGTAGCATGGAAAAGTTTGATTATTCTTTGTACTATAGTTTCATAACTTCAAACACCAACTTACCTAATTTACATGTCCTTTGCAAAGAACATAAGCACAATCATTTAGAATGCAACATTTCTTAGTAAAGACATCATTTTGTGATTTGCAATCTGCATTTAAAAATATCATTGATAAATTCTCTAAACATATGCACATGCACATTCACAAACTTGATTGTGAGTTGTTTGCTTATAGCAAGTACCATCATGCTATGATGATATCTACTTTTTACAATATACGCTAAACATGTTAATCACTTTCTCCTCTTCCAATGCAAGTAAGTTAACCAAGGTTTCTTATAACACTTAGTTTTCTTTAATTCTAATTACATCTTATCATCAAAATTGCTGGAATTATATAATTCATCAACATTGTAAAGCAATTACAGTGAGTCTAAGATATGAAGACTTGACCTAATACATTTGGAGTATTGCCATTGTAGACATTAGGAGCGTCTCAAAACACTTTTATGAAGGCATTGCAAATGTATAGTCAACAACAACAAAGATGCAACATGTTGCTTTTGAATTGCTCACTTTCCAAGTAAAATCAATCACAAAGTCCAAGGACATACAAATCTTGAAATGCCAATTGCAACTCCAATTCCACCATCTCTAGGGATCCCAAAGTCTAGTGTTCTAATGTAGACTACTTAAAATACATTAGCTACAGGAAGATTCAACAGCTATCAACTACTTGGACTTATTACACTGCTATAGAGCTTTGACTGTCTACCATAAACCATACTTAACGCTATTGTCCCTTAAAAAGATGTTGCCAAGACTTCTTTATATCATTGCGATTTGCAAAACATTACGCATTAGTGTACAAAGCCCATTGAATTTATTAGAGACTTTATTGTACAAGCCACTTGGAAAAAAGAAGCTCTAGACAACAAGACAAACAATATATAACAATGCAAGCTGGTGAACTTTATGATCTCCAATTCTCTAGCTACATTCTAATCAGATGATATCTTTTGTGATCAATTTTAAATGAACTTTCAAACGGAATAAGATGTGTAAATAATTTGATGACCAATTAACCATCAAAACCAAGCCAAGACATCCTTTGTATGTCAAAGAACCATAGACACTATGCACATACATAGTTATTACTCTTTAGCAAGTCCACTTATGAATCTTAGGGTAATATATTTGAGAATTATAGCCAATATTGTTTTGTAATGCAACTAACAACTAACACGTTGAAATCTCCTCAAAAACAAAAATTGTCTGTTGATTATGTAGAGAAGAATAGATCATATGAAAAGGTAAGCAAAAGTGAATTGCAAATCATGCACTCACAAATCTATGATGTTGCAATTATGACAAAAATATGCTTTGAAAAAGAACCGTAAAATTTTTGAGCTAAACAAATAATGACTAATGGGCAAAGTTCAAGTAACGACCTCTAGTTGAATTCTATAGAGTCAACTAAACCCAACAAGTACAACCACGTTTGACTATTAACAATAAAGAGCCGCAACAAAATATGAATTGGTGCCAACACATCTTCCTCAATCTATCACCTTAAACTAGATTCAGCTAAACGAACAATGATGTGCGCAGGCAACCCATCACCATGTCTTTAAAACCAAATGAAAAAAAATTATCCATGCAACCTCCCAATTATATAAACCACCCTGTTGCTCTAATCAACACACTTTTCACTTAACAACATGGAAAACAATAGATAGATTTGTACCCAAAATCCCGTCAAACCAACTCCTACCTAAAGAGATTCTAGAGACAACATTGTCTCTAGAATCCCCAGGGTCCGACTCTGACCCTAGGGGATTCTAGAGACAAACTTGTCTCTAGAATTTCCACGGTCTCCTTTGTTGCCATTGTCATTAGTTTCAAATTATGAAAAGCCTTCATTGTGCTTTATTTAGGTAGCATGGAAATCTTAGAGTTTGCCATGGAAAGAATGCTCCCTTTGATTGAATCATGAAAGCAGTCTAGTCAAATGTTTTAGAGAATTTACAATGAAATTGTAGTTGCTTTTATAAAAGATTCATTGATATAGCAAATTGTAGCATCTAAAGTTGTAATTTTCTTGAAGCTTATTAAAGAAAATGATATACAATGTCAAAAGAGTATTCTATGTAAAAAAACAAGAAGATATTAAACACACCATGGCATAGATTTCAAGATCAAGTTAAGTGCCAATTGAACAAGTAGAAATCAATGGCTTCAAAAGATAATACACAAAAATATGGAAGAAAGCTTTTTCTCTCTAGACCTTTGATCTAGACTCTAATTTTTTAGTATGCTTCTATGGTTTCTTTATTTGTATCACTATGATGAATGAAACTAAAAGAGAGCGTTATAATAAAAAGGCGCAAAGTGTAGTGTCATGACTTTGAAATCCATCCATCACTAGCTAAACATCATAGTTGTAGGCATTTCTAATGAATTAGAGTTGTTGATCAACAAAAAATTCATTATTTCTAATTCATGAGACTTCCCAAACATTGGTTGATTTGCCACTTAAAACCAGTGAGCTTGATACGTTTATATCAATCTCATTGTTATGCATTGGATGCTCACGCATTGTGGAAAATCAATTGACTTTCTAAATCACAATTGCAAAGACTTTGCCAAAAGACAATTCTTTCACCGGGTTGACTCACACTACTCCAAGCCGTTCAAAAGTACAGGAGAGGACCTGCAAGAACTTTGAGTTGCTCCAAAACCAAGCTTGCACTTGCTATAGCAACAATTGAAACTTGCATGCGTCTTTCTCCTTCCAAGTTGTCCTCCCACTACAATTGTCTCCTCAGCTTGCACACCTCTTGGGTTGCACAATCATTCTTCTTCCACAATCGTCCAAATGACTAGCTCCACTCCTCTAAAGCTAGTCAATGTTGCAATGACCAAGTGAAGGCCAATAAGATCTGAGTTGCCCGGCCATGTTTTTTGCCACTTCCCATCTATAGTTTTGCAACTCCAAGTTTGCAGCAACCAATGACAAAAGAATTCAGCTATCCACAAGTCTAGGAGGTCATACATCTCAGCTTCCTTATTCATAGCTATGTGCAAGCAAAATGATTTGACAATGGAGCCTTAGCCTCTGTGTTGATGTTGCATTGCCATGTAGAGCTCAAGATGAAAGAACACAGATGTGCATAGGCAACTCTCGACCACGTCCTTGAGGCCACGGTTGGGTGGACTTGCTTCCTTCAGCGTCCCAATTCTAGAGACCAACTTGTTGCTAGAATCTTGACGGTCATTCCACAGCAATGTTGTTGTAAGTCCAAAAAGAATATGCATGTACATTTCTATACCAAGCGCACCATGGTCACTATCCAAAAAAGGCATTTACATACAACAATTAAAGGTCTTTTGTCTATTACCTCCACTCTTCTAGTGGCACCTACCACACTCCAAGCACCATAACATTGCATGATAGAGACAAACATGCTTTGCAATTTTCAAACCACATTATAAGCAAAAGGTGGTCATTTGCATCTACCGTTGTTGTTTTCAAACAGCTTCACAAACACAAGGTCCTCACGTCTGCCACTACAAGTCTCTAAATCAATTCAAAAGCAAATGAACTTGCATTTAACTTTTTTGGAATCAACAAGGATACTATCTTGTATCCACTAGCCACACTAGCCACAACGTACTTAGGTGCAAAGGCACATATCCACTCAGGTTTGGAGATGCTGCAATATTGAAATCCTGCTCACAACTCTAGCATGAAATTGTTGCTAGGAATCACTCCCACCTTATCAAGCTTGCTCCTACTCTGACTGCCTCCTCCAACTGCACTTTTGGCGGTTTGCAGGTTTATGGTTGTAGCATAGCCTTGTTTGCCGCCCAAGCATGCCAAATTACAAACTCACACGCTTTGCTCCCACTACAACCCACTCATGCATGTGTCAACATCTTTGGCAACAAATATGCAAGGCTTGATGCTAAAGTCTAAGTTGTCTAGTAGTTTTGTGTATAAACTCTTTAGCAAGCTCAAAGTAGTAGCCGCTCTCATTTTACTGTACTCTATCCAACCTTGACTTGAGCAAACGGATCCCTCTCAATCTGCACCACCTAGAAGTGGAATAACTTTGACCTTATGCAGCATTAGAAGCTCATACAAGTCAACCTATTGATGCACAACTTGTTGCAGCAACAAAGTTTCCACAATGTGGCCATAATTTGCACTGCCTCCAAAATCTCTTCTTGGTGCAACCTTGCCAAGTAGAGTAGAGTTGAAGATTGAAAGCCCACAGATGTGCATCGCCAACCCGCAACACCATCCTTAGTGCCACGGTCAAGCAAACTTGCCCCTCCATTGTTTCAATTCTAGCAACAACATTGTTGCTAGAATTTGGATGGTCAGTCATTATAAATATTAAAAAAATAATTGAATATGTTTTTCTTTTTCAATTTACAATACTAAAAATTGGATTTGTTCAAATACCACCCTACGTATTTCAATCATTCAGATGACAAGAGATACCTCTACAATTCCACGGTCTACGGTCACCATTGACAAAGGTAGGCCTCTACATCGGTTATAAGCCTCATGCTCATCCGAAAGGGGCAGAGACACAAAAAATTTGGCCTCAAAGTGCACCAATTGTGGCACCTGCCCTATTGAGGCAAGTATGAAACTAGGCAGCCAAGATACAGAAGCATTGTACTTTCAAATTTGGTTCAAAAGCAAAGGCACGTACCTCCTCAAGTTTGGAGATGCTCCAATGTTGAAGTTGCAATTGCAATTCTAGCAATTGTTGTGAAGAGTTGTCGTCACTGTTGTGAAGCTCGCTCCCTAAAACAACCTTCCCCTCCAAATACAAACAACCTAAATTGCAAACTCTCCAATTGCGAATGTGCTTTGGTGCAGATATGCACTTTCACAATAAACGTGCATGTTGCAAATTCACAATCCTACCACAAACTACTACTGCAATTGTTGACTTGCCAAATTGCAAATTTGCACTCTTAGAACAAGCGTATGGGGCTGCAAATTTATGCTTTCAACATGGACGTGGTAGGCTATAATGCTAAACCCTAAAACCACAAACTATTATTCAAATGGCAGATAAGTCAGGCTGCAAATTCATTGATCAATTGCCAAACTTGGAAGCCTTGAGTAAATGCATTCTACTCCTCCCAACGTGAATGAAAGATGCATAAAAGAACCTTGAGCATATCACAAAAGCAAGGTCCCTTGTGCCGTACTCTCTGCCCCTTGCAAAATGTGGCTATGATGCACCACCTCCTTGCTAAAACGCCCCACCACCTCCTTTCATTGGAACGCCCAACAACCTGCCACTACTTGCCTTGCTCTTTCTAATGTTGCATGTGATGCTCTTCTTGCTCTAGTTGTGTGCTTGTATGCAATACACCGCAGCAGTGCAACACCACAAGAGGGCCTTCTCAAGATCCGGCACTCACCCAGCTTGTCACAGCCACTCGTGACCCACTTGCCAAAGTCATGCGCCTACCAAAACCTTGTCACTGCCTCTCAATCTGCAATAACAAAGTTCAACCAAAGCACTTGCTCGCTGAAGCCTCCGTGGCTGTCTCCCGGGCTATCTCCAAGTTTGCAAAGTTGAAACTCAACCACAAAGAGCAGCCTTTGCCCCGCCCCCCTCCAAACTGCAAGCTGCCAATTTTGCCAAGTCTGACACAAATACCGGCGCGTCTTGAAGACCAACCGCCTGTGTTTTAACCCTAAAGATGACTCAACTTCTGAGTGTGAAGTCAAGTGAAATTCTGAGATTTCATTTTGTTCCCTCCTAGGAATTTAATCATTTTTTCAACAAGCTACATGTGTAAGACTACCTTTTGAAGGTCAAGGGCATGTTAAATTCTAATGAATGAGTGTGCAAATGTAGTGCTGTGTTTACCAATGTTTATGAGTGGAATTCTTGTGCCTAGAATTTGGACCATAATTAAAGCTTCATAATGGAGGTGCAGAATGCTCTTAGTGAGGGAAGAAAATAACAAAAAAAACAAAAAAAACATATTACATACTTCATTTTTTCAATGGAGAATGTGTTGCTATGAACAAACACAATTAAGAGGCTTTCAATCTTGATATTTATAAGTTAAAAGATAATCTAAATGAAGTATTTTATATTGAACCTCACCTAGGTGTTGTATAGTCTAGATATTGCATATATAAAAGTTGAGAAAACTACTCAGAGGTAGACAAAGGAGCAATGTCAATTTGGACATTTTTTGTCAATTAGGGCACCCTGATTTGGACGCTTTTATGTCAATTTTGACATATTTTTGTCAAATTTTTGTCAAATTGGACGTTTTTGTCAATTCGGATGTGTCACTATGGATAGTTTTTTTTGTAGTGTCCTACCTCAAAAAAATTGCAAGATTAAGTTAGATGTGACTAATGTGATTAACGCCTTTGGAAAGCATTAGTCACATTAATCACATTTTACCAAATCCTCCAAATCATTTACCTTTTGATTCACAAGTTGGTCCAAAACATCCCACAACTTCCATGAAGTCCAAAACAAGCATTCAAATTTATAGAAATGGACATGTCAATTCTATTTCTTCATTGATTGGGGGTTGGAAATTAAAAGAATTAATAAATTGTGAAAATTTCTAAAACTGTTTGTTGTTCAAGCAATCTTGCAGTTAGGTGTTTTGTGTAATCTACATACTATATACGTAAAAGCTGAGAAAATTTACCCACCTCTACCCAAATATTTGTGCATGCAAAATTGAGTTAGATGTGATTAATGTGACTAATGCCCTTGTAAAGCATTAGTCTCACAAGTCACATTCTACCAAATCTTCTATAAATCAAATTTAGCACTATTTGTTTTTTTGATTTTAATAGTGTATCATTTCTTTATTCTTTTACAAAAAATCTAGTGCAATGTTAGGCTTTTGTAAGGTTTTACAATAATAATGTATTCTTTTTCATGTTTTCTTAAATTTTTTGGACTGTTCTCAATTTGAGTTCATTTTTATTGACATAATAATAATAATAATAATAATCTTAATTAGTTTGCTAATTTTTTGTTCATTCTTTTATGTTTCTATACTTGGACTGCTTTTGTTGGATAACTATCAATTAATGAATGCTAATATGTGCTTGTGTTAATTAAGCATTGGAAAATGTTTACAATTAAGAAAGGAATAATTTTCAATCAAGCTTCATCCATCAATAAATGAATTGTGGACCACTAAATTTTTGCAAAGTGGTGTCTTTAAACTTTTTAATTGTTTAAAAAAAACTTTATTCTTAAGTTTTGTTTATTACGGCATTGTTGGTTTAATTTGTACAATTATTTTATAGAAAAATATATCATTTTCTTAATTTAATCATTGTGACTATTTTTTGGATCTATAGTATTCCAATATTTTTAAAATGGTACCAGCAAGTCAATCTTTTGGTTTGAGCTCACTACAACAAAATGGACATTAACTGACTCTAAGTTATGATTGTTGTGAGTCATTTATAATTCTAAGTGACTCATGACAATCATAAGTCAAAGTCATGAAATGCCCATTTTGTTGTAGTGACTGTCAGTTGATGCTCTACTTTAGTTTTCAACCATTTTTTGATTGTAAAAGTAAGTTCTAGTATATAGTTTCTCATTGAATTATCTCTAGTGTCATAAGAAAGAGCTCCATGGATATATACTTCACTTTTTATAAACAATCCTAGACCATTACTTGTTTGAAATTTGTAAAAATGTTGGTAAAAGGCTAATTGTTCTTTTACAAGTTGTACAAATGTAATTCATATTATCATTAAAGATTCCATATCTAAAGAATGAGCATGATTCTTGCTAAAATGTGTTTGGCAAACATTTATTAGATTTTTGCCTAAACCAACATATATGTGCTTTGTAGTGATTGATTATTGATAAAAGTGATGAATGGTTTTTTCACCAAATGTTAACATTGCATTTTTTAATATATTAATTGCAATTCTGTTTCCAATGTTCTTGAAAGCTTATTTTTGATGAAGAGATATTTTAGGTGAATGATGTAAAACAATATTCCCCATGGTAGTAATTTGTGCATTTGAAAAACAACTATGACTAATATTCTTATAATAACCACATTTTTAATTTTCAATGCTATTTTAATTCTTTGTTACATAAAATGGAAACCTCTTTGGAATATAGATTTATTAATTTTTTATTTTGAAATGGAATATGTTTTTATTTAATATATATAGAATACAAATCAAAATAACATCTTCTAGATCCAAGTGTTTAATAGTGAGAGTAATTTTAATACTGCCAAATATAACAATAGATGTTGAAATTGTAGGCACTAAATTATTTTCTTGAAACATATTTTCCCATTTATTTTCTTCATTGTCATATTCACTCAATTCCCAATATGGATGGACAATGGTCATAGGATTATTTTGATTTGGTATGTTTGAATAAGTAGTTTTGCATATCTATTTCTATAAGTAGATTTAATACATGACAAGTTGAATTATATAATGCACTAGATGATTTTGCTTCATGTTGTAGTATCAATTTCAATAAAAATATTGCTCTTTATTTTTGCAATGAAGTTTGAGCAGCCTTTTATCAATAAATGAAAGTCAATAAGGGTTTGAATGATAAAGCCTTTGCAAATCCACAAATTTAACAGAGGCTTATAATGTATTACACAATCAAAATATGTTTAATTAGGACATAATTTTCATTTTTTCTTGTCAATTTTGACTATTTTAAGGCGTTTTTTACAAATTTTGTGACATCATATATCATTTTACCTTTGGTCAGACCAACATGAAATCACCATCAAATAATTTTTTAAAAGTTTGATTTTTAACGTAAATTCACAATGGAGAAAGTACAGTACATTATAGTATGACGTCCTCACTTACTATATGGGAAAAAGTACAATAAACAAATCCGACTTTATTAAATGATAATTCATACAAATGCTCATTTTCTAGAAGGCTCCTTCATTCTGCTTGAGCATATTCACGTGGTTTGTAATTTCTTCCAATATTTGATGAAGAATCCATATTGTTTGGAACACCAAAAATCTAAAAAAAGAAAGATGTGTATTTTGTACAAAAATAAAAGTGCAAGAAAAAACCATATACAAAGAAAAATTGCAGAAATCATTATATATACAACTTGCAGAAGTGAAGGTAGAAGCAATACACAAAAACAAAATAATTAGACAAAACATATAAGCATTGGATAAAATACAAAAAAATTAAACAAAAAATAAAGGCAGCACACTACAAATCACCAAGGGGAAATTATAAATAGGGGCACAAAAATGAAATAAAATTACAAATGTGGGCGCAATTTCAGAATAATTTGAATTTTTTCATAAGTTTTTTGTTCGGGCATCACATTAAATGTTAGCTAACTTCCAAAGAACTTGTAGGTCTCTTTGAATCAAGCCTAAATAAGGAAATTTTAATAAAGGGAACAACATTATAGTTTCCTTATTTAGGCTAATTTGGAGAGGCCTTTAAGTTTATTGGGAGTTAGCTAACTATTGATGTGATGTCCAAACCAAAATTTTATGAAAAGTTACAAATTATTTTGAAATTGAGCCCCTATTTGTAGTCATATTGAAATTGTGCCTTTATTTGTTATATTTTTCATTTTTGTGCCCTTATTTGTAATTTCTCCAATCACCAAAGACCATGTCAATACACAAAAACAAATTTAACAACATTAAAAAATAAAATAAAATAAAATGCATTAATTGTATGTGGGTGATTGAACAATTAACAACAATCTAAAAATAAATATGTGAGAATCATTTGTGGTTATAGAAAGATATAGTATATTTAAGAGTCAATGGTATAGTTATAACTTATAAGTACATTAGATACACGTGCATTGTTTGAATGTTGGATCCAAACATTTTGTTGTTCCTCTAAACACATGGTTCATTTTATTTATTCTTTACTTTTGAACAATCATGTCACATTTATTTCAAATTTTGATTGTTTATGTAATTATGGATTTTTTAAAACTATAAATTAATTCTAAAACATGCAAAATATTTACAGATGTTCAATGTTTAGGCAAAACATCAAAAAAAAATTCAACATAGAGGCAAAACATTAGAGAAATGTAGATTTTTTACTATGTATCTCCAATTAAAAAATTGATTACTAATTTAGCTTTGACCTTGTAGATGAAGCTAAGTCTGACATCTTTATGGCATTTCACAACGACCTTTATTTTTTCACACAACATATAGACATAATTATTTGGAAGCTATATGGAACTTTGCAGATGGATATCATTTCAAAATTGTAAAGAAAATAAAAGCAAATTGTCTAACCATTGATGTTTGGTACACAATTCTGTCAAAATGGAAGACCATCTTTGGTTTCAATAATCTTTAAAAATTATTGCATGCTAAAATTAAATGCGTCATAATCAAACTCAATCACAAATATATTAGATCTTTTACCTTTTGATTTAGGTAAAAAACCTTGCATAAAAATTGTAGTTTTTATCTCATTTAAGAACAAAATGTTCAATGACTTGTTCAAGTGGTCAACATGTTAACATTTGAGTTTTAAAATAATACACTTTTTATTGTTGATATTTAAAACTTCAAGAATTCTACTAAAACAAAATTTAGGGTAGAATGTACATCTATGATTCAAATTTGGATTTCCTTTCAAATTTTAAATCAAGTATAAGCTTTAAAATATCAAAAGTTTAAGTCTTGCAATTCGTGTTGTACTCTTAACTATACATGCTACAAAAGTCATAGTAACTCTATCAATGATATTATGCTAATGATTTTGAAGAAGTCAAAATACATAACAAAGACATATATTCATATGGTAGATGTCTCAATCTTTTATTGGTTAATTGACTCAAGGCTATATTTAGCTCAATTGTAAAATTCCAAATAATACACTAAGATGTTGATACCATTCATAATTTTGTTTTAAAAATAGGCCTAGTAGAGCACATGAAGGAGAGCAACCTCCACCACTCATAAGTGCTACTTGTACATTTGTTTATTTTTAAAACAATTGGGTATTTAAGGTCATAAATATTAGTATGCCATTATTTGTTAGTAAGAAATTATAATAAGATAAAATAGTTCACATGTTTTCCAAGCAACCCAAATTTGTGATTAGTGGATAGGAAATATAATTTTACACCTATGTTATTAAAACAAACATTTGAACATTACATGTCAGTCAACGAGCCCTCTTGCATTAATAAATTCCAAGCCCACAAATAGATGGCAAAATCCAAAAATCTAATCTCTACAATAATTTGAAAATTGCATCATAACATAGAAAGTTAGAAACTTGTGAGGACAAAAAAAAATTTATAGTAAATGTGTTATTTGTTAATTTGGTAAAAATAGTGGTAACATTTTGTACTCCATCAACCCAAAAAGTCACCTTAAACCAGATTTGCAGGTATCAAATTCAATCTGAGCCACTAAGATTTTTTCCCTTGCAAATTCCTCCTCTCAAGCGAGGACACGTGTACAAAAAAAAAATATTGAGCTTGGTTTCAGGAGGGCACTTGAATTCCCAGAACGTAAGCTTTTTACCAAATTATCAAATAACACATTAGTAGTTCTAAACAAAATGACCTACATTTTGGGATACTTTTCCATTAACATTAGTACAGCTACTTGTGAACAAGAATTTTCTATTCAAAACCTAATGAAAATTAGGGTTAGGAATCAACTTACATTAAAAAAATTAGAAATGATAAGAATTGTTTTGGAAATGCTAGATGAAACTCTTCATAATATAATTTACAAAGCAATTCCTTTTTGAAAAAATGGTGTTAAGTTTAGATATCTCTACTATAGCCAAAGAGATATTTGTTCTCAAGTCCAAATGATAGTTGTAGAGGATATTTTGAAGAAGCATCATGTAATAAAATTTAATTCACATATCTTTTTGATGTACTAACTAGACTCCAAAAATATGTGGACTTCCAATTTATAATTTAAATTTTTTTTGAAAACTAAATCTTTGCTCCCAAGATGATGGAACTTGACTTTGTTAGAGTCCAGCCAAGAATGTTTAAGCAAGAGAAATCAACAATACATCCTTTTAAAGTATAAAAAAATTAGCATTGGCTATGGTGACTTGATTGTTAGGTAGTTGTTGCCTTAATCATAAATGTGTTTTGATATGCCCTGCATCTAGTAAGCAAAAGATGGATCTTTGAGCCGCATTTGTAAGAAAAATTAATTTGATATAATACATCAAAATTTAGATTTTCAACTGCAATGATATCCAAAACTTGAGAAATCAACCAAGTGAAAGAAAAAGTAAATGTTATTGACCAACCAAAAAATCTATATATCAAACATGATTGATAAATATAAAAATAAACCAAGTGGACCACAAAAGAATTAGAAAAGTACCAATTTTTATAAACAAACCTCCTTGGATTGTGTCAGGCACGAGTAGGTTTTCTTGGCAATCAATTAGGACAAGGTCAACTCTAGCCCTCCAAATAGTCTTTCCATAATAAAATTGTTCCTACTCACTCAAGAGTTGCCAAATTCCCACAAAAAAACATTAGAGTGAATGAAAACTCAATGACATTTTGATTGAATCATGCATAAACAAACGCAAATAAGCAGTCATGTAAAAAAAATCTAAATTAGAGATCAAAGAAAATAGTGTCAATCTATACCTTTTTCAAAAAATAAATGACTTTAGAATAGAAATTGGTGCCATTTGTTTCCATGTTCTCAACCACTTTAGATATTGAGAGGTTGCAAACAAGCACCTCTTAGTTCACCAGCCTCATCATTGCCTATGAATATAACTTTAGCCCCTTGGAAAATGTTTTCTTCAGTTAATTGAGACAATGCGGCCTTCCTCTTCACACATTTCTATGAAAAACTCCGAACATGATATCCTTGGTTCATTGTAAGGTAGAAGGCTCAAAAACCGTCCAGGCTCTAAAATTGCTCACCCTCCAAAATGTTTTCACTCTATACATGTATTTTTTCATAGATTTCCAAAATGTACAAGTGGTGTACATTTGAGGAGGTGAGCGGTTATAGAGCCCAATGCCACTTCAGCTTCAAAATTTCATAACTAATTCTACAAAACTCCCAAAAATATGAAACAACTTGGGTTAGATGTCAATTCTTCTTGTCTTTCAAGGAAATTTTATTGAAAAATATTTCAAGAAGTTTTACCTCCCCAAAATTCAGTTTCAACCCTTAGATGGTCGGTTTTTGAGCCTTCTACCTTAGAAGCTATAGATACTGTATTAATCTACCACCATGAACTTTGTTTTCACCTTTTGCTGTGGCCTTCGTGTCCTTCTGATTTTTCTTTGTCTTTCTCCTTTATTGCCACCTAAATCAATCTCTTTGCTTCTTTGGCTCCCTTTCAAGTCCAAACTAAATATCTTTGGCTTCTTTTTTCTGATCAGCAGCTACCCTTCTTGCAAGGGCCTTTGTCTTTGATATCTCAGCCAAGTCAACAAACTCATCCACCTCCATGTCAATAGCTTTAACCCCCGAGCGCCCAAGAGACATTATGAGACATTATCATGTCTCTCACAAAGCTAGGTCAACTCAATTTTGACCGATATAATCTCATTGTGCGTTTGGTAAAACCACTTTCAATCTAGTCCATCATGATGGAGACGCTTTCCACTAACAAATCATATGGTCTAATCTTGTGAATTGTATTTTCAATCCACAAGGGCACTTTGATTGCACACAAGTCAAGCTTTTTTCTGTTTCAACTTTGGGCGCTCAGGGGTTAACTCCTAAAGGTCAATTATCCCTTTGGGGGACAAATGGGATTTTGGGTAGGTACCTATGGCCTCAATTTTTTTCTTGATTTTTTGAAACTAATTTTGAAGATAGAAAAACAAATTGACTTTTGGGAAATATAAATTTTATTCCCATCTATGCCTAGGAGTAAAAGTTATGCCCACATAAGCACAAATTTGGGGAGATTGGGCACCAATTATTTTTTAATAAAAACTTGAGAAAAAAAAATCACTTTTTTCATATATTATATATTTTTCTACATTTGGAGCTTTGATTCATTCCATTTGGACTAGTTATGAGAAAGTTATGGACAAACTTGTTCTTCGGGCAATTTCAGCATCATCTTGAAAAAATAACTTACAAACTTCATTTTTGAATGCATGTTTAACATTTTTATAAAAATTTTGTAAGGGTGAAGTTTAGGGTCTAGAACAATCTCACCATTGGGATTATTGCGTTTCAATTCCATTGTAGGGTTATTAACAATTCAAGTCTATGTTCAATTTCATACCTTCTTCCACCTTTTTTTTTTTCTTAAGAATGAAAATTAAGTAACTTTGTTTTAATTTTTTTCCACATATGCTCAATTCAATTTTCCACCATAAAATTTAAGCCTCCAAACTCTATGGTGCAAATATTTTAAGTTAAAAAAGCTCAAAGTCAAATACTCTAGTCATGCAAGGTGCAAAATAGTTTGTTTTTTACACTTTAACCCCTAAAGGACTGTGCCCTTTTTTGCAAAAGTCATTGAAAACTGTCACTTCTAGGGCAAGGAATAGAGAGGTAGAAAAAATGTTTTAAAGAAAACAATCCAACCATAGGACCTTGCCCTAGACTATAGGAGGTACTTGTCGGAAATAAATCAGCTCATTCTAGATGTAGAGAAGTGAGATATTCACATTGGAAGTGCAAAATAAAAAGTTTCATTCCATGCTGTCCTAAAAATTCAAAAGCCTTTGGCCTCTCCTATATCAAAAATTATGCTTTACGCAAAGTTGAGGTCTTTTTTTCCACGTAGAAGACCAAGTTAGATAAATGTAGGAGAATTTTCAAATGAATTGGAGGTGTGAATCAGACTTTGTAAAATCTTGCAATGCCATAAGGCTATGAAATTTGCAAGTATACTAGGCAAAATTGGAGGAATTATGTAAAATTTAGAAATCTAAATTACTTTGATCCAAATGGTGAAAACCTAGTCTAATACAACTTGGAAAAAAAGAGTCAAAAAACAAATACACAAACCACTCAAAAAAGTAAAGCACCAAATTTTACAATGGGCAAACAAAATGGAGTTTGGAAGTCCCATACCTACATGCAAACTAAAACTTCTCATAACTTTCATTTCATCAATCAAAATTGAATGATTCAAAACTTCTTACATGTATATAAATCTAAAGAACCAATTTCAGAATTTTAATTTTAATAAATGCAATTTTTTTTGGGGTGCCCAATTCTCTCTTGTTTTTTAGTTATTCATGCATAACTTCTTCAATAAATGTCGGAATGAAGAAAATATAGATGCCCGTGTAGGTCTTTATATTCACTACCTTTGATTAAAGTTTCAAAAAATCACACAAAGTAGTTTAGTTGTAAGTACATGCCCAAAATCCCACTTGGCCCTCGAGGGGCCACTTGGGCCTTTAAGGATTAAATTACTATCAAAGACAACCTAATGGCAATCACTAGGGTAGATTCTTTCATCACAAGTCTATGATTTTTCAACTTTTTGGTCCCAACATAGATTGCCTTTTGGCTTTTATTTCAATAATTGAACTTGGTTATTCTATTTTGCCTATCATTGTGTACGTATATCAAAGCCATTAGATTAAAAATGCATGACATCATGAATGCACAAGAAAAGACCATCTTATTTTGTAAAACTAACCAATAACATGACACTATTCATCCAAATCTAAATGAACATTGTTACATTCAATGTGCAAGAAAATCCAAAAACAATAGAAAGTCAACCAAGTGAAACGGCAAAATAACCAACTAAAAACTAAATCACCCAAACAAAAATTGACCCATATTTTGAAAAATTTCTAATTGTAATATAAATTTATAGGCAATATTTGGTGCATGCACCAAAAAATTTGGTTGAAGTTGAGAAATGTAGGTTTTTTTTTGCTAAAGAAGCTCAAAATCTCCTTGCACACTAGTTACCATAATAAATAAAGGGTCTTGATATTGCCACCCCCCTTTTTGATACTACCACCCCCCTTTTTTAAATCATTGTTCAATTTTTAGTGGTTTTTGAGGACAACTTTTTTTTTTGAATTTAAAATTAAATATGTATCAAACCAAGTGATTTTTTGGTTTAGGTTTTTCAAAATGATAAACAACAACCAAATTTTTTGATAATAAAAGATAATAGAGTATTGTATTTTCTTATCAAAAAATTTAATTGTTGTTTATAATTTTGAAAAGCACCACCAGAAAATCACTTGGTTTTATACATATTTAATTCATAATTTAAAAAAATTGTCCCCAAAAACCACTAAAAACTAAGTAATGATGCAAAAGAGGGGGGTGGCAGTATCAAAAAGAGGGGCGGTAGTATCAAGACCCTAAATAAAGTTACCACTACTTTAATGCAAAAACATCACCCATCAAGAGTACAAATTTCCCATTGCTCTAGAATATTATGCCACCTAGTCTTCCATCCAAAACCATAAATCCATATGAGTTTGTACACTACCATTGCAAAAGTAATGCTTTGACCATTTTCCTTTGAAATATATGAGTCTTCGATTGCTTTGTGTTCCAATTCAAGAATGGATTGATGAGTCAATATGTTATAATTATTAGATTACGTACACATTAAGAAAAATTGAATACAATACTAAAAAGGCACTCTATTGCTTAAATATTTTAATTAAAGATCTATTGTATTGATCAATCAACTAATAATAACAATAAACTCAAAAATCCTTCTATTTTTACAAAAAAAATTGGATCATTACTTTTCACCTTTTTTGTGTGTTATCCAGATATTTCACAAATCTTATTAAAGGGTTCCAATTAATTTGCCATGACATCTTGTATTAGATGTGTGATGGTGTTAACAATAGGATGATAAAATGTTTTAGATAACTTGAGATCACATTTGATCAATGGTTGTATTTATGAAGTCAAAGCATATATTAAGATACTAAGAGTTTTGAGGACCCAATTATTCATTAGATTAATGTTGAGCTTCTTCTACTTAAATAATAGGAATTTATTTAATTTTGCTTTGATTGTGCCTAAAAGGTGAAATCCCTTTTAAATCATATATAGAGAATATTATCAAGTTCTTTTGTATTACAAATGTTTCCTTGCGCTAACCTTTGAATGGTAGTACGTGAAGGTGTTGACCCAATTATAAATTTTGAAACTACTTTTTCCGCAAAAGTAATAATTAACCCCTGAAGGACCAAGCCATTTATTCAATGAAAATCGCTCAAAATTGCCACTTTTGGGGGGAGGGGGTTAGGAAGAAGGTGATTGTTTTTGAAAATTTGGGAAATCCAACCATACGGTCTTGCCCTAGACTAGATTACGTACTTGTGGAAAAAATATCATGTCATTCCGGATGGATATGAGTGAGATATTTACATCTAAAGTGAAAAAAAAAGTTTTTTTTCATGCTGCCCTAAATTTTCAAAAGCCTTTGGCCATTCTTACATGAAAATAAATGCTCTACGCAACTTTGCGCTTTATTTTTCCCATGTAGGAGATCAAGTTAGCTATGTCTAGGAAAAGTTTCAAATCATTTGGAACTACACAACACATGGGAAAAATCAATACGTAAAAAGAAGTAGAGAATGAGTCAAATCACTAAATTGTTAAGCATTTAATTATTTAAATGAAAATTGCAAATCCTAATGGTCAAAATGTTGTGATAAAAAATCTACTTCTTTTGGTTTTTTTTGTATTTTTCCAAAATAATGAAAATTGAGTAAAATAAAGGACTTCAAAGTTTATTTTAGAGTAGAGCATCCATAACTGCCCGCAAACAAAAACTCCTCATAACTTTGATCTCATTGATTGAAATTGAATGATTCAAAGCTTTTCACCTATAAAAAAATCTAAAGAACCAATTTCAAATTTTAGTTTTTAAAATTTGAAAAATTAAAGAAGTTTTTGGGCTGCCCGGACGGGCAGTCCTCCCCAAATTTTCAGAAATTCTTGCATAACTTCTTTAATAATTGTTGGAATGAGGAAAAAATTAGATGCCCGCATAGACCTTTGAATATTCCACCTTCAATAAAAGTTTCAGAAAATTACACAAAGTAGCTTATCCAAAGGTACATGCCCAAACTCCCACCTGTCTCTAAAGGGACAACGGTCCTTTAGGGGTTAATGGATCTTTTTAAAAAAAATAATGTAATTCCATAGTTCTAGGTGCAAAAACAAATCTATGGTCATGGGTCCCCAAATTTACTGTAAAGAGTAACTTTTTTTTCTTATTCATAAATTAATCATAAAAATTTCATTTATTCTTGCATTTTTTAGAACAATCAAGTTTAAGGCTCCAAACTCATGGAATCCACGCTAGGGGCTCACAAGCTAGTTGCTTGAGACTTGCACACTAGCATCGTTGGGCACAAAATGTTATGGTATGGTATGGCACAAAATGGTAGGGTATGGTATGGCACAAAATGGTAGGGTAGGGTATGGTATGGCACAAAATGGTAGGGTAGGATATGGTATGGCACAAAATGGTAGGGTATGGGTTTGCACAAAATGGTATGGTATGGTATAAAATGGTATGGTATGGTATAAAATGGTATGGTATGGTATAAAATGGTATGGTGTGGTATAAAATGGTATGGTATGGCACAAAACAATATGGTATGGCACAAATTGATATGGTTTGGCGCAAAATAGTATGGTATGGTACAAAATGATATGGCATGGTATGAGTTGGTATGGCAACTAGTAACATTGGTTGATTTATCAAAAGGACACTTTCCTAAATGTGCTTTTTTTTATAAATGTTATACAAGTCTTGTAAACCCATTTACCAAGATAAATGCAAGCTTGAGCATAATTTTTAAATTTCTTTCTATCCATCACATGCCTCCCATGTGCCCATGTCTCCCATGTGCCTATGTCCCCCATGTGCCCATGTCCCCCATGTGCCCATGTGCCTATGTCCACCATGCGTCCATGTCCCCCGTGCACCCATGTCTCCCATGTGCCCATGTCCCCCATGTGCCAATGTCCCCCACGTGCCCAAGTGCCCATGTCCCCATGTGCACATGGCCCCATGCGCCCATGGCCCCCATGCACACCGGTAAGTCTGGTAGTATTAACTTAACAAACATGTCAGACCCTAAGTTATTTTATAGAATAGAGACAAGTGAATGCACCCATTCAGCAAAGCTAAATGATTGGTGGGATTTGAGAATTGTTTTTGATATTTAATTTTCTATTAACATCTCAAGTTCTATTAGAGAAGGGGAAGGAAGAAAAAATGAAATAAAAAATAAAACAACCATAATTCAAGTTAGTAGACCTATTCAATCTTGGGCAAATTTCATGGATACCCCTTAAGTTTGTAGGATTTACATAGATACCCTTACCCCTGTTTTTCCAGAAACATCACAAATACCCTTGGACCAAAAAATTTAGACGTTTATTTTGTTATGCATGTCACTTCCTTTGCCTTTTGTGCACACACATTACTTCTTTCTTGTTATGCATGCTCACCAAAGAAGAAGGGAAGTGGCATGCACAACAAAACAAACACCTAATTTTTTTGATCCAAAAATATTTGTGATATTTCTGAAAAAGCAAGGGTATCTATGAAAATATTGCAAACTCCACAAGTATCCATGAAATTTTCCCTTCAATCAGTGGTACTTATTTTAAATTCTCTTTCATGAGTTTAACCTTCTCTAATATAAAGTAATAATTGTCAATCATTGAGAGATTCTCTATCACCAAAAATTCAAATTGTCTTGCAAAGGAGGAAATTGAAAGCTCCCACTAAATAAGCAAATTTGAATTGAATAAGACTATAGTGATAAATTTTTATATAATGTCAAAGACAATAATTACAAGTGAATGCTTAGAGCACAAATTCCGTCCATCTTTCAACATAGCCCAAATTTGTAAGAGCCAAAAAACATCAAAATCTTTCAAATTCACTAAACTTTACAAAACAAATTCTTTGAATTTTTAATCATTTCATAACTGTAGCATAAGGATAAACTCTCTAACAAAAAATTCTTTTTACATTGAAGTACTTCAACCTAAAACTCCCATTGTGTAGTTTTTTTTTGAAGATCTTAATATACACCTACAAATTTGCTATAGTTCTTTGTAATATTTTAAATAGCAATCCAATTCAAAAACTTATAAAATAAAAAGAAAATTAAGTATAGTTCATAAATTTATATAAATAAAAACTAACTTTACATCAAACTTGCTCAAATTAAATTAGTAGCCCTATTTGGTTAAGCTAAATGTATGGTGGGGTGCAAGTAGAATTTTATTTGCAATCCACCTTATGCATAAGTTTCCAATTAAAATTATTATTGGTAATTATTAGTATATACAAAATTGTCTAAGTTTATAAAATTTTTTTGTTCCATTTACAAAAATGAAAAGTGGGGGGTATTACAAAGAGAGAGGGCATTAGAGAGGGGATGATAATAGACAAGGAGAGAGGGTATCAGAGAAGAGGGAGGGTGTAAGAAAGGTTAATGATAACAAGCAAGGAGGAAGGGTCTTAGAGAAGGGGAACTTGTTTTAGAGAGGTGAGAAATTCTATCAAAGAAGGGGTAATTTTATTAAAGAGAAGGACAACCATAACAAAAGGCAATCAAGTGGAGAGTGAAAATTTGTGGATTTTTTTTTTCTAAATTTTCTATGATAAGGTTGAAAGAAGAAGTCTTTCAATATAATATACATTAAATTGAATAGTACAGGTTTGAATTCTATAATTAAAAAAAGGGAATTGATATATGTACCACCCCTTTTTGACTATTCTACCACACCTACTATGTGTCTATGTATGACTAACATTTACAATATTAAAATAGGTGCGTAGCACGGGAAAGACCTCACTAATTTGAAAACACAACTTTACATTAAATTTACAATGTTAGTTTTGTCTTTTAGCTCTAGATCTCGCTCATAGTATCAATTGAAAACCCAAATTATGCTTAACTTACTTTAGATATTTTTCTAATTGATACTATGAGCAGGATCCGGAATTGAAAAATAAAATTGACATTGCGGCTTCTATGTCAAGTTGTAATTTCAAATGACTGAGGTTTTTCCCGTGGTCCGCACCTACTTTAATGTTGTAAATATTGGCCTTATATAGTAGGTGTGGTAGAATAGTCAAAAAGGGGTGGTACATGTATCAATCTCCTTAAAAAACACAAACCTTGAATTGAAAATTCAAGAAATCTTAAATTTCTACTCAAAGCTACTTCAAAGAAATTATTTACTCAAATGTAAAACTGATCTTAATCCCTAAAGGACCAAGCCCTATTTTCTATGAAAATCACTCAAAACTGCCACTTTTGGGGGAATGAATAGAAATGTAGGAAATAAAGTTTTTTGGAAATCCAACCACAAGATCTTGCTCTAGACTATGGGAGGTACTTGTGGTAAGAAAATCAGCTCATTCTAGAAGTAGAGGAGTGAGATATTCACATCTGAAGTGAAAAAAAATATTTTTTTCACTGCTGCCCACAAATTTCAAAAGCCTTTGACCTCTTCTATATCAAAAAATTGCTCTACGCAAAGTTGAGCTTTATTTTTTTCATGTAGAAGACCAAGTTAGGTATGTGTGAGAGAATTTTCAAATGAAACAAAGGTGTGGATCATACTTTGCAAAATCTTGCAATGTCATAAGGTCATGAAATTTGCATATACAGTAGGCAAAATTGGAGGATTTATGTAAAATTTAGAAATATGAATTACATTGATCCAAATGGTGAAAACCAAGGAATATTAGTCTTGTACAACTAGCAAAGAAAAAAAGTCTAAAAAAAAATACACAAAGAGCTCAAAAAAGTAAAGCAACAAGTTTTACAAGGGGGTAAAAGAATGGAGGTTTGGGAGTCCCATACCTACCCGCAAACTAAAACTTCTCATGACTTTCATCTCATCTGTCAAAATTGAATGATTCAAAGCTTCCCAAATACATAAAAATATAAAGAACCAATTTCAAAATTTTATTTTTAAAAAATGCATTTTTTTTTTCTGCCTGACTCTCCATTGTTTTTCAGTTATTCCTGCATAATTTCTTCAATAATTGTCAAAATGAAGAAAAAATTAGATGCCCACACTAATCTTATAATTCCTCATCTTCAATAAAAATTTCAGAAAATCACGCAAAGTAGTTTAGCCATAGGTACATGCCCAAAATCCTAAATGTCCCTCAAAGGGACAATGGTCCTTTAGGGGTTAAATAATGTTATTCTCTTAAAATTATCATGTAAGAGTTAAACTTTTATAGCACATATTTGATACTTGTAAGGATACAAGTTCTATGAGAAACTTGATTTGAGAAAAAGGAAATTCTTCAAAATAAACCATTTGAATTTAGTCACTAAATTTAAAAAAAAATACTACTACTAGTTTTTTGAAACTTTAGGGTATTTTAACATTTATAAAAAAACTCATGATGCAACTTGTCTCTTTGGTTACCTGATATTTGGAAGATGAAAGGCTATTCTCAATGAACCTTAGTAGATAGCTCTTAACTCCTAAACATCACGGAGGCATAGTAGGTACGTTGCCGTATATCTGGCATTTGCTACCAATAAGAAATTTTAACTAGGGATCTAAAATAGCTCACTAGAACCATGTTTATCTACATTCCAACTTCTTTGTTGATCTCAAATGAAATAGAGGTGAGGATCGATTCCAAATAAAAGAAAAACACCCCGTAATGTATTGATTGCAAAGGGCCTTTTTGACATTTAAGGCTTTTAAATTGAATATAAAGGGGTGGGGAGAGAGACAAAAAAATCCAAAAATACCCCTTTGAATAATTTTTAAGTTTTAAATTAATTTTATACCTAGAAGAAGTATAGATTGACATGAAAAAACAAATACATTGAGTCCCCACTTAAAATCTCACCACTATTCATTTACCTTGGTAAATGGGTTCACAAAACCAATTATAAACAAAAAAAACTTGAGCTCCATCTAGCTACAAAATTAACATAATTTAATTATGGCAGATAAGGAGAAGAGAACTACTAAGACACAAAAAAAAACTCAACATAAACAAAAGTCAATTAACTTTAAAGGAAAAATTAATGCTTCATATTTATAGCAAAAGAGTAAATTAAGTTCAAAATGTGACTCATGAGACTAATGCTTTCCAAGGGCATTTGTCACATTAATCACATCTAACTCAATTTTGCATGCACAAATATTTGGGTAGAGGTGGGTAAATTTTCTCAGCTTTTACGTATATAGTATGTAGATTACACAAAACACCTAACTGCAAGATTGCTTGAACAACAAACAGTTTTAGAAATTTTCACAATTTATTAATTCTTTTAATTTCCAACCCCCAATCAATGAAGAAATAGAATTGACATGTCCATTTCTATAAATTTGAATGCTTGTTTTGGACTTCATGGAAGTTGTGGGATGTTTTGGACCAACTTGTGAATCAAAAGGTAAATGATTTGGAGGATTTGGTAAAATGTGATTAATGTGACTAATGCTTTCCAAAGGCGTTAATCACATTAGTCACATCTAACTTAATCTTGCAATTTTTTTGAGGTAGGACACTACAAAAAAAACTATCCATAGTGACACATCCGAATTGACAAAAACGTCCAATTTGACAAAAATTTGACAAAAATATGTCAAAATTGACATAAAAGCGTCCAAATCAGGGTGCCCTAATTGACAAAAAATGTCCAAATTGACATTGCTCCTTTGTCTACCTCTGAGTAGTTTTCTCAACTTTTATATATGCAATATCTAGACTATACAACACCTAGGTGAGGTTCAATATAAAATACTTCATTTAGATTATCTTTTAACTTATAAATATCAAGATTGAAAGCCTCTTAATTGTGTTTGTTCATAGCAACACATTCTCCATTGAAAAAATGAAGTATGTAATATGTTTTTTTTGTTTTTTTTGTTATTTTCTTCCCTCACTAAGAGCATTCTGCACCTCCATTATGAAGCTTTAATTATGGTCCAAATTCTAGGCACAAGAATTCCACTCATAAACATTGGTAAACACAGCACTACATTTGCACACTCATTCATTAGAATTTAACATGCCCTTGACCTTCAAAAGGTAGTCTTACACATGTAGCTTGTTGAAAAAATGATTAAATTCCTAGGAGGGAACAAAATGAAATCTCAGAATTTCACTTGACTTCACACTCAGAAGTTGAGTCATCTTTAGGGTTAAAACACAGGCGGTTGGTCTTCAAGACGCGCCGGTATTTGTGTCAGACTTGGCAAAATTGGCAGCTTGCAGTTTGGAGGGGGGCGGGGCAAAGGCTGCTCTTTGTGGTTGAGTTTCAACTTTGCAAACTTGGAGATAGCCCGGGAGACAGCCACGGAGGCTTCAGCGAGCAAGTGCTTTGGTTGAACTTTGTTATTGCAGATTGAGAGGCAGTGACAAGGTTTTGGTAGGCGCATGACTTTGGCAAGTGGGTCACGAGTGGCTGTGACAAGCTGGGTGAGTGCCGGATCTTGAGAAGGCCCTCTTGTGGTGTTGCACTGCTGCGGTGTATTGCATACAAGCACACAACTAGAGCAAGAAGAGCATCACATGCAACATTAGAAAGAGCAAGGCAAGTAGTGGCAGGTTGTTGGGCGTTCCAATGAAAGGAGGTGGTGGGGCGTTTTAGCAAGGAGGTGGTGCATCATAGCCACATTTTGCAAGGGGCAGAGAGTACGGCACAAGGGACCTTGCTTTTGTGATATGCTCAAGGTTCTTTTATGCATCTTTCATTCACGTTGGGAGGAGTAGAATGCATTTACTCAAGGCTTCCAAGTTTGGCAATTGATCAATGAATTTGCAGCCTGACTTATCTGCCATTTGAATAATAGTTTGTGGTTTTAGGGTTTAGCATTATAGCCTACCACGTCCATGTTGAAAGCATAAATTTGCAGCCCCATACGCTTGTTCTAAGAGTGCAAATTTGCAATTTGGCAAGTCAACAATTGCAGTAGTAGTTTGTGGTAGGATTGTGAATTTGCAACATGCACGTTTATTGTGAAAGTGCATATCTGCACCAAAGCACATTCGCAATTGGAGAGTTTGCAATTTAGGTTGTTTGTATTTGGAGGGGAAGGTTGTTTTAGGGAGCGAGCTTCACAACAGTGACGACAACTCTTCACAACAATTGCTAGAATTGCAATTGCAACTTCAACATTGGAGCATCTCCAAACTTGAGGAGGTACGTGCCTTTGCTTTTGAACCAAATTTGAAAGTACAATGCTTCTGTATCTTGGCTGCCTAGTTTCATACTTGCCTCAATAGGGCAGGTGCCACAATTGGTGCACTTTGAGGCCAAATTTTTTGTGTCTCTGCCCCTTTCGGATGAGCATGAGGCTTATAACCGATGTAGAGGCCTACCTTTGTCAATGGTGACCGTAGACCGTGGAATTGTAGAGGTATCTCTTGTCATCTGAATGATTGAAATACGTAGGGTGGTATTTGAACAAATCCAATTTTTAGTATTGTAAATTGAAAAAGAAAAACATATTCAATTATTTTTTTAATATTTATAATGACTGACCATCCAAATTCTAGCAACAATGTTGTTGCTAGAATTGAAACAATGGAGGGGCAAGTTTGCTTGACCGTGGCACTAAGGATGGTGTTGCGGGTTGGCGATGCACATCTGTGGGCTTTCAATCTTCAACTCTACTCTACTTGGCAAGGTTGCACCAAGAAGAGATTTTGGAGGCAGTGCAAATTATGGCCACATTGTGGAAACTTTGTTGCTGCAACAAGTTGTGCATCAATAGGTTGACTTGTATGAGCTTCTAATGCTGCATAAGGTCAAAGTTATTCCACTTCTAGGTGGTGCAGATTGAGAGGGATCCGTTTGCTCAAGTCAAGGTTGGATAGAGTACAGTAAAATGAGAGCGGCTACTACTTTGAGCTTGCTAAAGAGTTTATACACAAAACTACTAGACAACTTAGACTTTAGCATCAAGCCTTGCATATTTGTTGCCAAAGATGTTGACACATGCATGAGTGGGTTGTAGTGGGAGCAAAGCGTGTGAGTTTGTAATTTGGCATGCTTGGGCGGCAAACAAGGCTATGCTACAACCATAAACCTGCAAACCGCCAAAAGTGCAGTTGGAGGAGGCAGTCAGAGTAGGAGCAAGCTTGATAAGGTGGGAGTGATTCCTAGCAACAATTTCATGCTAGAGTTGTGAGCAGGATTTCAATATTGCAGCATCTCCAAACCTGAGTGGATATGTGCCTTTGCACCTAAGTACGTTGTGGCTAGTGTGGCTAGTGGATACAAGATAGTATCCTTGTTGATTCCAAAAAAGTTAAATGCAAGTTCATTTGCTTTTGAATTGATTTAGAGACTTGTAGTGGCAGACGTGAGGACCTTGTGTTTGTGAAGCTGTTTGAAAACAACAACGGTAGATGCAAATGACCACCTTTTGCTTATAATGTGGTTTGAAAATTGCAAAGCATGTTTGTCTCTATCATGCAATGTTATGGTGCTTGGAGTGTGGTAGGTGCCACTAGAAGAGTGGAGGTAATAGACAAAAGACCTTTAATTGTTGTATGTAAATGCCTTTTTTGGATAGTGACCATGGTGCGCTTGGTATAGAAATGTACATGCATATTCTTTTTGGACTTACAACAACATTGCTGTGGAATGACCGTCAAGATTCTAGCAACAAGTTGGTCTCTAGAATTGGGACGCTGAAGGAAGCAAGTCCACCCAACCGTGGCCTCAAGGACGTGGTCGAGAGTTGCCTATGCACATCTGTGTTCTTTCATCTTGAGCTCTACATGGCAATGCAACATCAACACAGAGGCTAAGGCTCCATTGTCAAATCATTTTGCTTGCACATAGCTATGAATAAGGAAGCTGAGATGTATGACCTCCTAGACTTGTGGATAGCTGAATTCTTTTGTCATTGGTTGCTGCAAACTTGGAGTTGCAAAACTATAGATGGGAAGTGGCAAAAAACATGGCCGGGCAACTCAGATCTTATTGGCCTTCACTTGGTCATTGCAACATTGACTAGCTTTAGAGGAGTGGAGCTAGTCATTTGGACGATTGTGGAAGAAGAATGATTGTGCAACCCAAGAGGTGTGCAAGCTGAGGAGACAATTGTAGTGGGAGGACAACTTGGAAGGAGAAAGACGCATGCAAGTTTCAATTGTTGCTATAGCAAGTGCAAGCTTGGTTTTGGAGCAACTCAAAGTTCTTGCAGGTCCTCTCCTGTACTTTTGAACGGCTTGGAGTAGTGTGAGTCAACCCGGTGAAAGAATTGTCTTTTGGCAAAGTCTTTGCAATTGTGATTTAGAAAGTCAATTGATTTTCCACAATGCGTGAGCATCCAATGCATAACAATGAGATTGATATAAACGTATCAAGCTCACTGGTTTTAAGTGGCAAATCAACCAATGTTTGGGAAGTCTCATGAATTAGAAATAATGAATTTTTTGTTGATCAACAACTCTAATTCATTAGAAATGCCTACAACTATGATGTTTAGCTAGTGATGGATGGATTTCAAAGTCATGACACTACACTTTGCGCCTTTTTATTATAACGCTCTCTTTTAGTTTCATTCATCATAGTGATACAAATAAAGAAACCATAGAAGCATACTAAAAAATTAGAGTCTAGATCAAAGGTCTAGAGAGAAAAAGCTTTCTTCCATATTTTTGTGTATTATCTTTTGAAGCCATTGATTTCTACTTGTTCAATTGGCACTTAACTTGATCTTGAAATCTATGCCATGGTGTGTTTAATATCTTCTTGTTTTTTTACATAGAATACTCTTTTGACATTGTATATCATTTTCTTTAATAAGCTTCAAGAAAATTACAACTTTAGATGCTACAATTTGCTATATCAATGAATCTTTTATAAAAGCAACTACAATTTCATTGTAAATTCTCTAAAACATTTGACTAGACTGCTTTCATGATTCAATCAAAGGGAGCATTCTTTCCATGGCAAACTCTAAGATTTCCATGCTACCTAAATAAAGCACAATGAAAGCTTTTCATAATTTGAAACTAATGACAATGGCAACAAAGGAGACCGTGGAAATTCTAGAGACAAGTTTGTCTCTAGAATCCCCTAGGGTCAGAGTCGGACCCTGGGGATTCTAGAGACAATGTTGTCTCTAGAATCTCTTTAGGTAGGAGTTGGTTTGACGGGATTTTGGGTACAAGTCTAACTTTTGAGTTTGGGCCAATGAATTTGAATGTTCTTGCTTTGAGTTGATGAGGTAAGTTTGGGTACTATTGGAAACCCAAATTATCTTGTTTTGAAGTGGAAATTTAGTTCTTTGAGTTAGTCTTGGAATTTGATGTAGTACTTTTTTCTCATGCAAATCATCATGTAGAGTGAGTCAACATGGAATTCGGTTGTGTAGCTTGTGGTCTTTGTTTTGTTGTTGATCTATTTATATGCTTGTGATTTATTGCTATTGTATCTTGGAGACCAACTTCTCTCTAGGACTTTAAGTCTAAGAAGTTTAGGAGGAGATATGGGCCTTTTCATACTCTAGTTTGAAACTTGTTCCTAGAGTATGGAACGACTCTTCTACTTGTAGTGGACACCATTGTTATTATACTAGAGGTGAAATGTTTTATACAATTAGAGTTGGTTAAATTGAGAGGAAGTTTGAGAGATTTGTTCGGCATTTGTTTTGATAGGCCCTTGTGCAAACCAGGTTGAATGTGCTTGCAGAGTTCCATGTGAATGTGATAAAGGAAGCTACCATGTGGAGCAAGATTTGTACTATTTGTCTTTGATCCATGTGTAGACAATGTTTGGTAGCAATCATTGCGGCGCATTGAAAGGAGTGGATGTTGAACCCTGACATAAGATTATACTACCACCACTTGCTAGATTGTTGGACAAGCCAATTCAAGTGGCAATGGTTGAGTACCAATGCTTGAGGCCCTCTTTGGCATTGACAAAAAATGATTGAACAAGTGCATGTTGAAGATCTTAACTAGTTGTGTTCTAGAGAACGCTAACAACAAAGGTTGGAATGCAAATTTGGCTGAGATTTAGCTTGGGAGGCTAAGGAGGTATATTTTTGCGGTTGCAAGCATGAAAGTTTCATGTTTAAGATCACAAAGATAATTGGCAATAAATTGTGGTTTAGCTTCAATTGTTCACTTGGTTGTCACTAAAGGGATTCAAGTAGACAAAAGGTGGTTACAAGGACATTACAAAGATAGTTTGTCTCAAACAACAATTTGCGGCTGCTTCATGGAGTGGTTGTCACAACAACCCGTTATTGATCGTTTGATTATCGCAACGGTGATGCAAAGGCATGCAATTACTTGAAGCCATTTAGTGTGGTAGTGGAGTCAATTAGTCGTCACAGTAGAAACTTTAAGTAGCTGTGCACCATAATAAAGATGCATAGATAATATGGTTTAAACAATGTTAAACAATCATCTAACCAAGTGGTTGTTGGAAAAATCATTCTAAAGAGCATCTTATTGTCTTGATTGCGGTGTAGAGCTAACTTGCCTCAAGCAATGTTGTGCAGCAGTACTAATTATTACAATAGTTTAGAAATATTGGAGTGGTGGTTGCGTCAAACTAGTGTTGTAAGTGGAGCCGCTATGTTTTGCAGAGGAACTTCAAGTGCTAATGTATTGTGCTATGGTTGACTAATGTTGATTTATAGTTGCAAGGAGGTAATCATTGCACATTAAAAAAATTCATGTTGAAGTTGCGTGCCAATTATATTATCCAAAATTGGGTTGGTGGATCTCAATATGCCAAGCCAACATTTGATGGAAGCCATCTACTTGGAAGTTCCAAGTTTTGGACTTCAAAGAGAGAAAGCAACAAAGTGTGGTTCAACTTCAATTAAATACTTGGTTGTCACAAGCTGGATTGTGTCAAGCAATTGGTGGTCATAGAGGCAGCATGAAGGTAACTTGTTTCCAACAACAATGTGCAGGTGTGTAACTAAGTGGTTTAATTTTAACATCAACTAGTCTATGCATTTATAATGACAAACATTGTAGATACAATATCATGAATTTGACAACTTAGTTCACATTCTAGTGATAAGGTTGTTGCTAGAATAGAGACGGTTCAACCTCTACTAAGCAACGGCAATGCAAAGCCAACTTGCTTCTTGCAACTTTGTGCAATAGTGTAGCAAGTTCTACTTGGTAAAATAACTAAAAGATGTTAGGGTGGTGGTTGCACCAAACTAGTACCGCAAAGCGGTGCTACGGTTTTCCTACAAAGGGCAACTTCAAGTCTCAGATTGTTGTGCTATTGATGATTGATTCTAGCTTGTAGTTGCAAGTGAACCACACCAAAGGAGTTAGTCATTGAACATTCAAAATGAATCATGCCAAAGTTGCCTGCCAGTTATTTGCTACTTTAGATTTGACTTAGTGGATTTTTGCAAGCTAGGCTATTAATTTATGGAAATGTTATGTTTGAAAATCCCAAGTCTTGATCTTCAATTACAATCTTCAAAGTATGACCATTGATATGGATTTGGAGAATTTTTAAATTTCATTTCATTGAATTTTATTTTCAGCTGTAAAAGAAGGGAGCGCATGCAACTATATGCTATATTCAAGCCAATTGTTTAAAATTAAAGAGGTTATGTTTTATTAACATAATTTGTTGGTATCATTAACATGGTGAACTTTTCATTTTTGTGGGAATATTGCATATCTTTGGGCATGTTGCATGTTCCATAGATGACAAATGCAAATGTATAATAAAATTTAGAGAGTGTATAAAGTGGCCCTTTTTTTGTTACAACATGATTAACATTATTTTATGATACATTTTGCGTTAGGTTCAAGAGCACCTTCAACTCCATAACCAATCAATATGGAGTTGCATGTTATATACGGAGTGTATCTAGACATTCCATTGGTCCAGATACACTCCATACATAACATGCAACTTCATACAGATTGATTGTGGTGTTCTTCACAAAGGCAAAGTTTGTGTGGCTAATCAAAATGAGAATTTTTGCATTATGAAGTCAACTACATCTTGGTAGAGTATCAAAATCTAACATATTTGGAATATTAAATGTGCATACGTGTAGAAGTTGTATTGGTTGGTTTAATTGAATAGAGTTTGCAAGCTTTGAGCACAAACATTTTTTCATTTTGTTTGACATTGACCAAAACAATTTCATGTAGTGTGCTCAAAAGACCTTAACAAGTTAGGCCATAAACAATATTGAAGAAGAGGATTGGAGAGTTGGCTTGCCAAAGGTTTTTTTGGAAGAACTAGAAAGTGGATGCCAAAGGCGGTGAGCTTTTCATATAGAACTACTAAAACAAGTTGAAGACAAGCGTTATGCCAAGCATAACAATCTTTATGAAGAGAAGAGATGTATTTATGGTTGGTAAAGACATCTTTATTAGTGCTAAAAGGTGGTTTAAATTGAAGCAAGAAGTAGGATTTACAAGCTTGCATATGATTAAGTTCTTGGAATAGCCAAAGCTATTGTATCTAGAGTACCTTAGTCTAGCCACTCTTTTAGGGAAGGCTATTCCAATGCTAGAGGCTTGTATATGGCTAAAATGTATGGATTTTTGTATCACTTTCTTTACAAAACTAGCAAAATATATAGCAAAATTGCAAAAGCATAGAATGACAATTTGCAATTTGAACTTGCATCTTGCTTTCTTCACAATATTAGCATTGCTCAAGGTACTACTATATTTGGTTTGGGTGCCTATAATTGTTGAAGACTAAATTTATGACATAATTTTCTATTACAGACGTTCACAACAATATTTGCAATATTGCCAAAATTGCAATATCAAGGGACAATTGATGTTGGCACATAGAAGAAGTAGAAAACATCAAAATATATTCCACCCTTTGAGGAGTTCATGAATGGCAATGCTAGCCAACCTTCATCAAAAGATGTAAAAGACTTTTAGAAATGTCACAAGCATGGTCAATTCAAAATGGAGGCTAGACACTAAAATATCCTTTGACAACAAAGGAAAGAGGTCATTCTCAAACAAAAATGATGTTGTGGCATTGGTTGTAGAATCAAAGGAGTTGCCACTAACTTTGTTTGACTTTAAGAATGCAATTAGAGTGCATGAATTGTGATTTTTAGTTTTATTCACTAAACTAGTTGAAACATAGTGTACCATTTGTAACATATGATACATGTGTGTTTTTGTTTTTATACATAAAAGCTATATTATAAAGTTTTGAATTACATTAGATTGTTGTATTTAGATGTGTAATTGTTTGAAATTTCTATATACTTAGCTAAATGGAAAGTATACCCTAATAAGTAATCTAAAAACCATAAAGATGCACACAACCCACACATGGACAAACATTTTCACTTAAAAGAATGCAACATATACAATGCTCTTTTAGATACATTAAACGTGTGAAGACATGTTTTTAATGCTTAAAAATATAATTATGGCTATTACAAAATTGTACGCCACACATGGCTTCTACTTGTGCTACATACAAGATTTTGTAACAAAGATATGACCACATGTTATATAAGTTTTTACAAATAAGAACAAGTATTCAACTGATGGAACTAGTTGAACATCAATTTATTATACAAGTCTTCTAGAAGTAAACAAGTCCAACAAAGTATTGAAATTGGAATACTTTGGTAAGTAATAAAACTCATGTTTGCATAAGTATTGTATAATTATGTATGGCTAATAGGATGCATTACAAAAAATCTGCATTCTAAATGACATCTCATGAAAGTTGCACTATTTACATATTCACACATTTGATCATTTTATAAACATATGTATGCCATGCATACACAAAGCAGTGAATACTACTCTCAAGTGTCATATTGTAGGCAAGTAAACAATGCAAGTATAGGAATCATGCTTACTTGATGCAACATTGTTTCACAAGATAGCAATGTGTATATAAAGGGTATCAGTCTTACAAAAAATGACTAATCTTGCGGTTGTAGTACAGTAACTTATATAATTGAACAAAATCAAACAAGTAGTATATAATTAGAGTGAATTTATAGTTTATGTTGATACAAATACAATGTAAATATAAATTTGTCTTTGAATTCTTTTCATAGTATGAATTAATTAATTTTTGCAATCAAGTTATTATTATAAAATTTTAGGTCATATTACAAATAGCAAATGTCAATGTAGAAATTATGTTAGGATTTTTACAACAAAAATCATATCAAATAATTATCATCTAATAATCATTTGCAGTGTATAAGTACTTGCAAATTGTAATTAATCCAACTGCATTAAAGTTATCTATACCTTAAATTAGGTTGTTTGGATGTTTGGATGTTTGTTTGTTTCTCACATTGAGATCTCCTGGACCATGTGTCTCCTTGTTGCAAGCTTGGTATTGTTAGAAAGCACTTGGCAAGGAGGAATGCACCGGCTTGGTTTGGTGGCATTTGGGCCTATATTTTTATGGATTAAAATTTTAGAAAATTATTGATTGGCCAAAGACAATTTTTGTGTAAAAATAGGATAGAGTACAAGTTTAACTAAAGTGAAATTTGGATATCTACTTGAAAATAAAGTAGAAGACAAGTTTAATTGAAGTAAAGTACAAGTTTAACCACATGTGGCATGAAGAGATGGCATGGGGGGCATGGGGGGACTGAAAATTAGGCCAATGGCACTGAGCCATACTAGTAAAGTTGAAGTGACTATTGGATAAGGTTGCTTATGGTTATTGGATGTGTAGATGCATGCATGCCAAATTTTGAATATATCATAGTGCAAATGCAAATATAAATGATTGAGTGTTAGAATGTTGCAAAGGAAAATCATTATGAATAAAAAAGAAATTATTTTTTTTCATTTTATATGTGGAGGAAATCACAAAAAAAGACGCCTTAAACAAAAAGTACAATTGGAAATCACTTTCAAATAAAATAATACAAAACAAAAAAAATCATATCAAAAGTTCTCGTTGATGGTGTGCCCATAAAAAATTCATCAAATATTTTGAACTAATTGATATTGCAATTGAAATCAACTAAAAAAATTACCATAAAAGAAGACACTTGCAAAATTCTACTACATTAGAGTATGGGATTTAATAACATAACAAAAAAGAGAAGTTTCATATGGAATTAAAGACATTCAATGTAAGAGAAATTGTACCAAACAAATTTTTGAGTTGAGATTGATGTGAGAACTTGTGTTTGGTAGTAGTAGTAGATGTTAGACACTATATATTCAAAATGACTTGAAATATGTTTTTTGGTTGCCTAAACTAACAATGAAGGCTAAAAACATTCAAAGTAGGCTTTTTTTAAAATGGATATGATGATTTTCAGACTTTATAAGACTCCATATATTGATGCATACTCCATATTGATTGAATATTGTGTTAATTCTAGAGACCATATTGTGTGTGGGGACATCATGGTTGATCATCATTGTACAGCTGAATCTTGCTTTATTCACTTTAGAGTCCTCTATTACAAGAAAATAACAAGTTTGTTTCACTACAAGCAGATGTTCGGTCTGCAGATGGTGTTGTTAGTGTTGCCATTGAAAGACAAGCCGGCAAAATTGCTGTTTGCTTTCGTCACCAAAACGCACCGACTTGGAAGCCATTTACAAATGTACTTGTTTGATCCTAGCATGCAGATTGACAATAAGCTCCTGGATGAATCTTCAAACAACGGTGAAACAACGAATCTGCAAACTTGCAAAGTACAAAGCACAACAATTGCAGTGGGTAGAACCTTCGCCGTTGAAGAGGTAGCACATGAAGGGGGGCCTAGTCCTGAGGCAGAGGACACAATTTTTAGCAGCTCTAATTAGCCAATGCCTAAGGCAATAGATACACAGCTTGTACCAACTGAATTAAACTATATTTGTACGTAACGGCAATTGGATCTTGGCTTTGCCAAGCTAGACATAACAGGACACAACTTTGCGACCAGGAATCCCAATCCAATCCCTTCTGGGATTAGGAACCACAATGGTTATGAAAGAAGCCCTGGTGTTTAGCAAGACAAGGATGAAGAGGATATTTTTCCACTTGCACAAACTCGTCTAAGCATCTCCTTGAGGAACAACAATGCAGGGGAACCATTTCAAGAAATGGGGTTGATACAAGATGTGAATAGGTCCATACCGGACGAGGTGTTTGACCTCACTCCAAGCGTCCCTTCTCTTAGAAATGTTCAATTTGACGATGACGGCTGTGCATCAACGCCAATGGAATTGGGTGACAGCGATGTCAAGCGGAAAGACAAAGGAGACAACAAGTTCGTAGTGTCCACCCCAATAGAGAGACTTGCAATTGGAGATTACTTCTCTACTCTGTCAACAAGTGACAAAACCAAGAGAATTCTCATAGAAGAGGACGTTCGGTTTGAAGGGCACTCAAAGATAGAGAGAGGAAGAAATCCTCAGAAATTGCCTAGTTGTAGAAGTCGCAAGTCCAAGAGCCCTTTTCTTTAGATTGTGAGTGAACACCCTCTGAAGCGTCGACGAGTTCATCATCTAACAATGGGTGTTTAAAAAGTGAGGTCGTTGCTATTGAGAGAGGTCTCAAGGGTAGCTATGACAAAAGAGCTGCCGCAGTCCACGCAAGAGTACACGGATACTCCAGAGACCGGAATAGAAGCCACGTAGGCATAGCTTGCAAAGGAGGTCTTGGCGAGTGTGGTTGGGGCAACAAAGGTGGCCGCATCAAAAGAGGTTCCGGCGAGACAGCTGCAGGTTGAAAAGGAGGTCTTGACAAGTGGGATTAGGATTGCTGAGGTGCCCGCGTCGAAGGAGGTTTCTGTGACAAAGCTGCAGGTTGCAGAGGGTGATTTGTCTCAGCAACTTTTTGCAAGTAGAAAGAGGTCCGCGTAGGTGGGAGCGCTAGATGAGGCTACGACAAGCAGAGTTGGAGCCGCGCAGGTGGATCTGTTGGAGAAGGCTCCAGCAAACGAGGTTGCAACTGCGGTGTTTGACCCTTTGGAGGAGAGCTAGGCAATCATAATCCAGACTGGAGAGGTAAAAGTGACATAGATCCTAGCAGCAAGGATTGAAGCCGCGGAGGAAGACACTTTGGGAAGAACTCCAGCGAGCAGGGCCTTGCCCATAAAAGTGGATGCATTTGAAGTCCTAGCGTTGGAGATTCAAGACAGAGAGGGGGCCATGTCTAATGAGCAAGTAATTCACCACTTGATGCCCAAAGTGCAGGTCAAGAGAGGCCCTGCGATGGTAGCACAAGGCGCGAAAGTACCTGCGATGCGGATTGAGGTTGTTGAGGTGTAAATGCATGCGTGTTATCGACAGCAGCAGTGATGCACGTAGGGATAGTAGTGAAGGTTGAGAAGGGGCGTGGACTAGGAATTTGCTAGCGTAACACACCAAAGGACTCCATTGACCTCAACGATGTTCATGACTGCCTGCCGGAGGATGATCCTCCCTTGCAAAAGCAAATAGATGATTTGAAGCCATTAGCCTTTGACGGGCACATATAATGCCTAACACAAAAACTCCAACAAAAGAACAAAAAGAGAAAGCGGCAAATGAAGAGTTTGTTGGAAGCAGCAAAAAAGAGCATCAAAGATAACTACAAAAACAGTGCAAAGAAGGATGAATTAATCAAGCAACAAAAATTGGAACTCAAGCGCCAAAAGGAAGAATTTTGGAGGGAAATGGAGCAAAAGGTGCAAATGCTGGTTCAATAGGCAATGGCCAATATGCTAGAGAAATCCAAGCAAGTGAACGGGGAAACGGATGTACCGGCAAATGTCCAAATGGAATCAACGCATGGTTTGCCAAAGAAACTGGTATATACTCTTGCCTTTATAGGCAATGATGCTTTGCAAACAACAACATTGGAAGTGACTAGCGCCGCTTCTGACTAGCTAGGGTTCATGCAACCCACCAAGGATCATATGGATGTAGGGATGCCCGTTCTACCAACTCAGGTTAGACTATTGGACTAAAATGTGTATATGCATATTTGTTTCCAAATTCTAAAGTTGATGGATGATTTTGAAATAATTTCATGACATCAATCTTGATATTGCAGGACTCTATTCATTGTCAAAGAACGGAGGTACCAAGACCCAATGGCATGGGGGCTGCATCTGAAGCCATCGTTGCCATCCCTAGAGATGCAAAGATAGGCGCCAAACTCAGCTCGGAATGACATGTTTTCATTATGTGGAAGGCTTTCCACCTGATAGAAGACATTGCATGCAAAATAGGGCATGACAATACTTTGTAGCTACTGCATAGCAACAAACCAAAATTAAACATCTTCTTTTAGGGATAGGGTGTAGTTCTAAGGCAACTGCTGTTTTAGAAAATGGAATAGAGGCCATGTCGCTACGGAATCTACATTGCCTCACAAAACTGAGGCAATGTTTGGATGTTTTTTATTAAATAAGCAATATTAGCACATAAAGTGAACAATCCGGCATGTGAAAATTTGTTAGAAAATAGAAGTTTTCTTGATTATTCACATAGAAATTAAAAACAAAATACACATAACATATGGAAACACTAAATTTTGAAAATAAACCCCTCACTGACTCGGTTTTGGAATTGTGTGTCTATACACACTCAAAAATCAATTCACTTGCCCCTATGCATAACAAATTGCTTGCATCTTTGGTGGCATGCTCTCATAAAGGTTCTCACACTCAGTAGAAGTGATAGAATGGAAAATTTGAAACCCATGCTCTCACAATTTTAAAGACCCTTTGGATGTGTGGATTAACAATTAAGCTTCTGTTTTAGTGTTGCCCATACATGTTTTATTGGGTTTAGGTCGGGTGATTGAGCATGTCACTTTAAAACATTGAAAAGCTGTTTAAATAATACTCTTTCATTGTTTTTTTTGTATGTTTTTGATTGTTGTCATTTTGAAAAATGATTCAAGATGCATCTATGCCATACTTTGAACAAACATCATAAGGAGATTAGTCTCTAATACCCTAGAACAGACATATTGATTTATTGTACCTTCTATCTTGCAAATCATACCAAATCTGATTGCACTTATGCAATCCCAAACTGTTGTATGACCTTTTCCATGTTTCACACCTTTCTTCATTGTTCAATCTATAAAATCCTCTTTGTCTCAATTCCAACAATAGTAACAACCATCTAAGCAGAATAGATATATTTAAGTCTCATCTCAAGAAATTACTTACTTCCAATTTGCAATAGTCTAACTTTCAAGAGACTTGGCAAAATTTTGAACAAACTTAAGCATATATATATATACATATATATACATATATATACATATATATACATATATATACATATATATACATATATATACATATATATACATATATATACATATATATACATATATATACATATATATACATATATATACATATATATTAACAGGTTTTTTCTTCTTTACATAAGCCTTTAAACTTGCAAATTCAATGCACATTGCATTGTCTAAACACTCATTTCATTATTACATTGTTGCCTAACTAATTTGAATGGTTCAGGAGCAATCATAAATCTTGTACGTGTCATTACTATCACACATATCCTCCTTACGTGATTTAAAATTTTAGTTGATTATCCATCTATAAATAGTTTAGTATAAAAAGACATTTCTTTTGGATTCTCTCAATGATATTACACTATTTTTATTTAAGCAATGGCCTTATCATGTTATGGAACCATTAAAAGTGCAATATACTATTAGAGAAGGAGTAGAAACACTCTTTCCTACTTATAACATTCACAACTAAATTTAAGTTCTATGATGTATTGTCAATATAAGGAGGAGATGGAGATACAGACATGCAAGACCAAAAGTGAGTCAGTTAGTCACTCTCCTTTGAAATGAAATATCGCAATCACCCTTGCAAATTTTTCATTGAGGTTTCCTTATATTAGTAGGTACTTGGATACCTTTAATCTACTTTTTATGACACTTGAAAATAGTTATTAATGTACTTGATATGAAAAATTGTATTAAATAATAGTAAACACTAACTCAATTTTGTTAGTCACTGTAATTATGTTCTAGCACACTATTTTAAATAGTATGGCGTGGATACATGGTTGAACATGTCTTTGATGTTAATGATATGTACCGCACTTGAATTTCAAGAGTAAATCTTCCAATTGTTGTGCATGATTGTCTATATTTCTATGTATTAGTATATGATGATTGTTGTTCCGTGGTATGGATCAGCCCTCATGTCCAACTCCAACGCTTGGAATCAACATAAAACACACCATATCATGTCTGTCCCCCGTTCAACAAAAAGAGGAGTTACTGGTAAGCGACATCAATGGCGTGTTATGCAAAATAAAGCATCCAAATGCAACTGCAATGCCAAATAGATCTTGGAAAGCGGCAAATCGCATCGTCTGGAAGCGCCTTGGCCTTCTTGAGTTCTTAGCAAAAGTGATTGCTCATTTTCACATAATTATTTGTAGTATGGAAGATTGCAGAACAAAAACTATCTTAGACCATCTACTAGACCGTGGAATGTTAACGCTAGACATGAAAGGCCAAAGATCATATACACAAGTTTTGGATACTCATAAGCAACCACTAACATATCCCCTCAATCCAAGGAAGCCCATATTGTTCAAGAGCCTCATAGAAGAATTATGGCATAAAAGATCCAATTTTGAACAAGATTTAGGATTTAGACCTTCACCATCAAACACGCTCATCATTGACAACACTCCGAAGAAGGTCTTCTTGAACCCTGTTTCAAATATAGTAATACTTGATCCCTATGTTGGAGGACCGGATACCTACTTACTGAACATACTGTGGCCATGGCTAAGTAACATGGCACAACAACATAGGAATGTTTTGTCATTTGTATGCAAAAATAAAATAGATAGAAGTGCATTGGGGCAGAACAACGAATTGGGATGTACAATATTTAGGGCATGTCTAAAGGATGTTTTGAAGAGCATCACGCATTTTTTGTTAGTCTCCCATAAGCTAGTCAAATAGGAATTTAGGTTTAGAACAATCGATAGAGTTCCGTACTATGCAATGCAATTGGATTGCCTACTTGCAAGTTTTGTTAAACATTTCATTTTGCCAGGCATATATGGTACAAGTACATTTATAATTAGCAAGAATCATTGTATTTCCAGCACACATTGACCTTGTAATGAAGATTGGTGTAGTACTATGAGAATTGCGTGCCCGCAAAACAAATCATAAGATTGGCAATAAATGAACACATGGAATCAAGCTTTAGTATTCTTGGAAACATCTAGGACATGCTCATTTCTTACACAGTCATAGGTAGGTTACAACAAGTACGCTTGCTTTATTGGAGACACATGCAATGTTGTTTATGGTTTCCATGAAATCAGTCATGTAGGCAATGGTCTCTCATGTAAAAGTGACATTTCAAACAGAGTCAAAGCGTGAACATAATGATTGAAAGGGCAATTTATAATTGCAAAAACTTGTTGCAATAATAAAAGGCATTGCTTAACATAGGTGTAAAAATTTGATGCACTAAGCCATCAAGTAGCTAACTTGAATCCATTAACCTCTCTACAAGAAATGAATAAAATATTAATCAAAAGATCCCACAATGTTGGTTATGGAACAAATTGTAAGCCATAGCAGATATTTCTAGTACTAGAGTACATGCACACGCTTCCTTTGATTGGGAAATTTTTGAATCATGCAACATTCACTATTTCTTGAATTTGATATCCCATTTCTATTGGTTTAGAACCTAGTCGCATGTACTAAGCAAAAAACCCATCTTCAAACTAGTCTAGAATTTAATCCTCAAAAATCATCATCTTGGTGTGACCATCATTACAAATTGCTTTCATCACAATGTTACTCTATGGGGGCTTGGCATTTTATTAATTTTCTAGCACGTGGTTGTAGGGCATTTGGAGTTTTATATTTGGGTCATTGCTTATTGCTTCAACCTCCACCAAATGCTCTGGGGTATTTTGGGAGAAAAACATGGTTGGAGGGCAATTTGTGTTCTTTTTCTCACGCATCCTCTATTGGTTCAACTTAAAAGACAATGTTCTAAAGGATATGGAGAAGGGTGCAAAAAGGGATAACCTCCCATTTAGCAATATAGACCAGTATAAAGTCACACGGTTTGAGTGAGTAGGACATGTATGAGTAATGTAACATTCAACTTTACAAGAAGCCAATATCTTACAAACCAATTGGTCTATAATCTAATATTCATGGATTATACAAATAGAAAAGGTTCATATCTCATAATTGGTGTAGAATGTAATCCACATGCAACATCATTTTGGTCCCGTTTTGAAACTGACCAAAATCAATTACTTTTGTCACAGTACTACCCTTCTATATTTGGTAGGAGGTGCTTGAAATTATTTTGGTTGGCCAGCATATGGTGGAAGGGGGTTGGGAGAATCTTGTAGTGTTTCAACTTCCACCAAGAAGTCCTACAAAATTTTGGAAATGGACATGGCTATAGAACACCTGGTGTTCCATATCTTGGATGTATGTTGTTGCTTCAACCTACAATGGAAAATGCTAATAGGTTCTAGAAAAAAACGCATTTAGAGAAATCCTCCCACTCAATAGTATAGGCAGATGTTGTTTTGAGGATATTATTGAGATCTAGTATGTTTTTTCTCCTATGGACACTTGAGCTATGAATTCAAGACTTGAGTAAAGCCAGATCTATTATTGGTACATGCTGTTATTGTATTGGCAAATTGTGCATCACATCCTTATGATTACTAATGTAAAAGGGCTTTGAAATTCTGGAATATGTATTTGGATGTGGTCACTTCACCTACCATGACTAGCTTTACAAGACTAAATGTATTTTTGTCTAAATGCAATTTAGTAATTCAATGAACACAACAATGATTTATTTTAAAGCAGTACTCTCTAAAAGCACCTACCTCTAAAACAAACGTACCATAGTACCCACTACCATGTAGGACATATGAAGAAGTGGAACCCGGAAAATGAACTTTGAATCTTGTAGTAACTAATTAAAAAACATGGCGCCTTAGTCTTGTCCCATAGAAATAATGAAATAACCGCTTGCTAATCATCAAGGAATTTTTAAAATGTTGAGGTAGGATTGTGAGCAATGAAAGGTGCGGATATTGTCTTGATATGTATGATTGGGTAATAAACAAACATCCAGTGAGAAGATACAAAATCACATAAATTGTGTGTAACATAAGGGTTTGATGGACAACAATCAGCCCAAGCAACAGCAAAGGTTCCCCTACAGTTTACATATTGATTCTAACTAAATTTGTACCTTTTAACATATTATTGTGTATACTTGGTGGAAACTAGATATCATATGAAATTAGAACTTTTCCAAAGCATGAGAATGTTCTAGAGGCCCCTAAACCACGTGCTTGAAGGTGTTTGTTTAGCATGGAAGATGTGCATATGGATGCTTTCCTATAGTAACATGCAATCAAATCTCAGAAATTCATCACCAATGGTGGTTTTTATCAATTTTGAATTTTGACACAAAACTGCTTACGAAAAACTAGAATCTATTTTTTTGCAGTTGAATATTGATATGCTTGTCTAGGAATGGGGATGAGAAATAAACCAAAAAATTGGAAGACAAAAAATGTTAATTACTACGCAAACATGGGAAAAAGTACATGACATTTGAAATCAATGGATGGGTTTTGTTTGCTGACTTTCATGTATGTAAGATGCTTGAAATTGTTTGTGTTGGTTGGTACAATTTGAATTTATCCACTCAATTTACTGAGGAAGAGGCAATTCTATGAAGAACAAGGTATGTTTTTGAATATTTAAGACTCCATATATTCCCGAATACTCCATATTCATCCAATATCCAGTTTCAAGTTATTTAGATAGCTAACATTTGCAATTTCTATACAAATGTTACAACATTATGCTTTGATGTATCACTTATGAAAGTAGATCTTTTCAAGGCCACGTAGGTACCTAGTTATGTCCAAGGTTATTTTGATAACCTAGCTTTTTCCTTTTTACCTGAGTTTTTGATTAGAGCTTCTTTTGAATTGTTTCAGCCAAGGCGAGGTTTATCAAAATTTCAAGTTTATGAACAAATATGCAAGTGCGTGCAACAAGGAAAAAATAAGTGGTTTGACCTTTGCCAGGAAGCTGGCTTCTCACCAGCCACAATGTTGGAAATTGATGACGCAAAATCAAAAACTGAAGAAGCTATGATTGAGCCTCTTAGACATGGACTCAACAAATTTGGGCTTGTTTTGGTTTAGTGTGGTTATCATGTTAGGCATTTACCTCTTCTTTGCGTTCTTTTGTCATTGCTTGAAACTACTTTGATCCTAGAAGTAATCAAATTTGTCACATGATTTGGGGTGCTGTAGTGATCTGTACTTTTAGCATAGTGTGGAGAAACACTTTTGAAACCCAATCATTTTTGTTCCAGTGCTTAATCACTGAGGTTGTTGTTTTTTGTTGGTGTAGGTCACTGATGTTCAAGGCTTGTTATACAATACAATGATGGCTTGTAGGATTACACCACATGAAATGTTTTGTTCCCCTATTAGGTTGCCACCAAGTCAGGTTTCTAAAAAGCCACCAAGTTAGGTTCCTAAGAAGCCACCAACTTCAAAGAAAGCTCTCCTAAATTTGAAGCCAAATACTGAATCTAAGAGAGTGGCATCTATTGATATTCCTTCTTCTGGAAATGGGCTTTTCAATGTAAAGCTTACGTCTACTAACAAGAGTCCTAATTTGGAAGAAACACACACAAAGGAGACGCCAAAGAGGCTGACTCAAAAGCACATGCTGCAATGGATGACCAACAAAAATCGTGTAAATAAACCGCATTTATCATGAAAAGCTACATTGTCATATTTCTTTGTTACCTTCATTTAATTCCAAAGTTTTTTCTAGTCATTTTAGTCCGTAATGGGAAAATATGGTCAAGCTGATGTCTCAATCTTCATCACCATTTGATGTACACCAATTGATTCTTATCTATCACGCAAGAATTATGACTTTTTCAACGTAAAGGTCCTATTGCTAGTGCTCTCTTGGTTTGTATCATGTGTGTTGAAGTAGATTTTGTGGTTGTCAACCTGTATTGTAAGTGTGTTATAGTGTCCCAATTACAACGCTATTGAAAAATCTAGGTTTGTTATTAGTACCCTAGTGACACAAACATGTAGTTATTTTTCCAAATACAAGAATAGCTATCTTTTGTGTTTCTAATTTACATCTTTTGCCATTTGGTCATATAATTGGTGTACATAATCCACTTAGACTTGTGAAGTATTTGATTCTTGATGCAAGGATCCTTGTTGTTTCTTTAGGTAACATTAATGGAGCTTGTTTAGGAGTTTCAAGGTTATAACAAGTGTCAGCTTATGCAGCTTATCCTATTGCTGGAGAGGAAAAAGCTTATTCAACTAAGTAAGGGCATTTTCACAGTGACTTCACTAGGTGCAGAGCAAACTATATAACAGGTAAGCCTTAATCTAATTGAGTAAGACGGTATGTTGATACTTAGTCACAACTAAAAATACATTCTCATCTGTACTCTTTGATTTGAGAGACACTAAACAACCATGTTCATTGAGTCTTGTGAAACTCCTTGTGTTTTTTTGTTACCGGTAGAGCCAAGATTGGGTATGGTTTTGACTTGTTTTGCAGTCTCAAAACTATTGCTTTTTGTTGTGCCTTGTATACTTCAGTGAGTCCAAATGGAACAAATTAATCAAATTGACCTAAAAACCATGATGTATCCACAAAAATCTCATTGAGATTGCAATATGATACCATTGATAGAATCAACAGTGTGTAAACAAATAGATATAATATGTTGCTGGCAAAGAAACTTCAAGAGAAATACTTCAACTAGGGCCTAAATAGTGCAGTGCCTAAATTTATTTCAGCTCAAATGCCTCACCAAAGGTGGGCAACCAGCAAAGAAGAAGGTGTGGTTCTAATGCTTTCTAATCTTGCAAACACATGGTAGATTTTGATAATTGCTAAAAGCAAGTTATATGAAAAAGAGTGCTATGTGACCCCAATAAAATTGGCCATGTAATTACCAAAATAGAAACTCTCACTTCATCCATACAAGCCTTCGTGCTCCCATATGTCTACCAAAAAGTCCATCATTTCCTGTGACGAGCAAAAACATTGCTCAACCAATTTCCCATGCTAGTCACTAGCAAGAGTCAAGACTAGAATTTTGCCTAAGGAAGAAAACTATAAGAGAACTTTGATGCCCATGCTTTTAACTACATATAAGTTTGTCTTCTTTTCTTTGATAAGAGGAAAGGCTCAATAACAAGAATTTTAAACATTTGCAAGATTCTCAAATTTCAACACCTTCTATGATAGTTTAGAATAATTAGAAGAAGAACTCTCCAACACTAAAATTGGTTATCCAAGATTTCAAGCATACTTTTGGAAATCTAGGTTTTTATATATTCTAGCAAAATTTTTGATCTTGACAACCCTTATTGTTTACAAGTGTAGAACATTCTAGAGATCTCTTTCCTTGGGCTTTCTACAATATCCCAAACAAAGAATAGAATGTTTTCCTTGAAGTACTTAGGGAGGAATGATAATTGATGTTACACCTTGCAAATGTGAAATTTCACAACACAAGTTTCACAACACAAAAATTGTCACATTTTTATGACTATAACTAAACACTTAAGCCCTAAATGCCTAGCTAGTAACTTTGACCACCATTTTACAATACCCCTATAGGGCTTTACAATGATGTGGCAAGTGCCTACCCATTATGATACTATTTCTAATAGTTGCAAAAGTCAAGAATGCATGGTGTCCTCATGAAAATTGCAAGAAGGGCAGCATAGGATTTAACACCATGTTTACAAATCTCACAATTTGGGTTACCTAAACAAAATATGAGTACATCTGATGGGACTATTTTTTACATTTCATGATGGACCATGTCTTTAGGATCACTTTTGAAAAAAACCAAATGAAAACAACTTTTTTTTCAAATTACGAAAGATTTTTTTTTGTTATACACCTCTAGGCATTTAAGAGTTATCAACTGACGCATGTGAGGAGTGGTTACATAACATCCTAATAAATAGTGTCTGCCATACATGTTATAATGCAATCATGTCCTTTTTTTTAGAGAGGCCTTACTAATATAGACTTCACAAACAAGACCCTATTTTGGAGAGTGGTACAACTGATTAATAATGTTATGACAAGTTACAAGCAAAAAAAAGAGGCTTGAGAGTGTGTAAAAATGGAAAATCCTTGAGCTGCATATTCAAGCTAGATACTCAAGGAAAAAAATTCTAGACAAGGAAACCTATTGTAAAAAATTCTTCAGTAGAAACCCCAGAAACAATTGGGTGGGAGTAAAGACACCAGTTTTGTAACTTAGGAGTTGGAAAAAAGGTGAGAAAGAGTAAGACATACAATGAGTGGTACAAGCTCTGTGAAGGAATGACTAATGCCAAGTAGCTCCTCATATATTGCGCTCCATCTGGAACTCAACAATCACCACATTCAAACAATTGAGCAAATCCATCCAAACACAACAACATTGGCATAACAAAAAGATTGCACTTTAAGAAGAAAATTGTAGATTCTTGTTTGTATGTATAATAAACTTGGTTTGTATTAGTTGTATTTGTTGGTCAAGTGAAATATGATTTATAATTTTTTGATGGGCTGTTGCATTAATTATGTGTGTCTGTCAAGCAAAGTATGATTTAAAAATTCATGATTGGCCAAAACTTGGTTTGCTTTAGTTTTGCTTGACCAAAAAAGTATGATTAGCATCTCATTTAAAAATTTGTGAATGGACAAAGGCCAAGAAGCAAAGTGAAAAATTTGTGATTAGTTGAGGGCCAAGGGGCAAAGTGATGAACATGGGTGTTGAGTGTGAAATGGCATCTTTGGTAGAACCCATTGAATCTTTTCTAACTTGAATTTGAAATTCAAATACAAAGGGGTGGAGAGGGAGATGAAGAGGCAAACTAATTTGAATCTAAAATTGAATTCAAATATACCACCTGAGGTAAGCATCCTAAGCTTTGAATAAGACTTTACATGGCTCACAAACACAAATCAAGGTCACCTAATGCCTTTTTTCCAAAATGTGTCCATAGGACATAAAGGTATACTAGTTTTGGTAATTAGATAGCAACACCCATAAGTGTTAGCGTCTCCATAACCATCACCTCTAAAATCTTGGAAAATCTATGGAAGTGAATAGTTGTAATTACAAGGATGTACAACATGTGAACAAGAAACCTTGGTGTTGGTATTAGGTGCAATTGTAGTCATCTCTTTAAAAATTCACAACTTACTCTCACAAATACTACATTCAAAACGGCAAAATTGTTGTTTTTCTCTTGCTAACAAGATCCTATAATGTGCTAGATGTTTATTAATAATTGTCATGCTTAAAACCCTTAATTTGACGGTGATAGGTGCTGCTACCTTAATATTATTAAGAAAGGTGAAAGAGAAGCAAACATTTGCAGGCATATGGGCTGAGAAAGGTCAAGCACCTCAAAACATGTTTTTGCAGTTGTTGAGGTTGAGGCTTTTGAAGGCCAATCCATTCTTGTCTTTGTTTGTGCTAATGGGCTAATGCTGTTGTAACCCAAGCATTTACCACCAACCCCTTGCACATTTTAGCAATCAAACATGAATAGACATCTAAGTGGCACTAATGCATTGATCCTTGGATAAGGTCAATCCATCAAGTGAGAAAAAAATGTTGTAGACCATATTCAAGCATTGTAAACAAATACCCCATTTAATTGGGCCTAGAACACAAAAAAAAGAAGGAAAAAATGTTGATCATATCCAAGCATTGACCGTAAACAACCACTTCATTTAACTAGGCTAGAACACAAAAAAGAGAAGAAGACCTTAACACTATCCAAGTGTTTCTCTTAAAAATGTTGACATTATCCAAGCATCATTGTATTTGAAAATGTTGTAAATTTGAATTTCAATTAAAAAGTATAATTTTTCATGACAAATGGGATTTGAAATTTTAATGTTGAAGAAAATCAAGTCCATATTACATAAATGTTGTATTCTATATTCTTCATAGATACTCCACAGAAGTAAGAAGTGACAATATTTGCAGAAAAAAGGTTGCACTTTAAGCTTTTAAACCAAATTTTGTTAATTCCAGATTTTCATGGATTTTTTGTATTTGTCAAACTTCACATTTTTAGATGAATAGACTTTTGCAACAAAACAGAGATATTGAGGGGGAAGAGTCAGTTACCATGGTTTTCAAAAGGAAAGTTGTAGTTGTTAATATTAGATGAGCCAAGTTGTTGGAGAGACATTGAAAAACTCCAAAGCCCTTGGGAATTGAGAGCGAGAGCAAGCTAACCCCGGAGCCCTCGATTGGACCTTCTCTTGGATGGTTTGTTTACCTGCTTTGGCAACATGGCAACAAAAGGTGGCTGCACATACCTTGCTAAACAACCATTGATGCCAAATAGAGCAAAATAACCAACGATCGAAACAAAACAAAAAAACAACCCATTCTTACCACAAATTTACATGAACCTTTTTGCTCTTGTAAGCCTGCACGTTTGTACTTTTAGAATATAAGGTAGGACCACCTATTCTTGATCATATAAGCTCCTGCAAGATAGCATGTTAGAGCAACAATGCGGCGCAAACTTTTCTTTGGCGGCTTCATACAAAATATTGCAAAACAAATTTTTTGGAAATTTTTTTCATGCAAAACTGAGTTGTATACAAATTTTGGAGTGCATAAAGTGTTTTGAACCCATAGACAATCACTAGACTCTCCTTATTCCAGTCATAGCCAAACTACTTCTTGCTCACTATTTCCTGCTTTTTTTTGGGACACATGTCATGACTTCATTAGTCTTAATTTTGAAAAGGAAAAAAATATGCATTCCTAGGCTTGGAAATAGGCTGGTTGGAAATAGCACACCCTACAAGTTGGGTTTAGATTCTTGGTTGGGAATGGATGGTCCTACCTTAGAATGATAACTGATTGGCTTTCTAAACATGAATTTTATCTAAGAATTTGTATATTCATTACCATACAGCTCCTCTTTGCTTTGTTCCTATGTATTAAATAGTAAGTCAACATACAATTTTTTAGCAAAAAAAACAAGAGAAAAGATTGCAAAACTTGAGCTTATTCTAGGGAGGTGCAAAGATGTGTCCATGGTTGGGGTTGAAACAACCAATCATTGACATAATTTCCACAATAAACAAAGAAAAATTGAGGTGAAAAAAAAGACACAAACTTTTTATTTATTAATCCTTAAACATTCCATAGGGATAGTAGATATGTTGTTGTATAATTGTCAGTTGAGTTTTATTTTGGGATCTCAAACAGCTCATTAGAACCGCATTGATCTATATTCCAACTTTTTTGTTGACTTCAAATGTAGTAAAAAGGTGATTCCATTCCAAACACACAAAAAAAGTACCTTGTATTGTACTAACGGCAAAAGGGTTTTTCAGACGTTTAAGGGTTAAGTTGGATTTGAGAAAATCAAAATGATGGATCTGCACTGAATATTGCATTTAGGTTGCCCACATTAATTTATTGACATTTTACACTATATAAATCTTTATTATTTCTATAATGATTTATTAAATTAATTTTTGTCATAATCAAATTTTAAGGACTTGTCAACAACAATAAAGCTACAAAAAAAAACTAGCTATGTGAATCATTTGAAATCCTAATATTTCAAGAATTACATCACTTGCATGTGCTTCCAAGTGGCCAAGTAATGAGTCCTTAAGTAACTTTCTAAGGGAAGGCAACCTTTATATTTAGATAACCTAAATGCTATATTTAGTGTAGATTTTCTGAGTGTAGCACAAGATTACTACAAAATGCAATGGATGCTTTCACACAATCAGAAAATGATCATGCACTTGCAAAAAAACAAAGATTAATTAATTAAAATGGGTTTTTAAGTAAAAGTGAGGATAAAATGCACCCCATGAATGCATTTTTCCTTTGCAACTAAAGGGCAAGAATCCTATAAATCCAAGTACAATGGCGTAGATGTTGCATATAAATGTAATCCTTGCTCTAATAAACCGTTTGGAAATGTACGCAATAAAATCAATTCAACATTTTCAAGTATTTGACTTCTTTGCTCCACCTCCACCTACCATCCACCTTTTGAAAAAGAGCCACAACTTCAAAAACTAGGTACCAACAAACATGTGTCAAATTGGAATAAAGGTGCATAACACTTATAACCAACAACTACTGCTGCAACAAGAAATATTAAAGCACAAAACATACACCTTTGGTTTAACAGCAATTCTACCACTAAAAAGAATAAAACCTCAATCTCATCCTAGTGATTTCAAAACTTTGATAGCTTTTCTTTTGACAAAGCAATAAAATGACCATCCAAAATTGGAAGTTGTTGGTTATAAGTGTCATATACCATATGAGCATGGTACTATCATACTACTAAAATCATAGTGACCTCTATAATATCACAAATGCCCTTTTGTAACATCACACATCTAATCTTTGTGACAATATTACATACATACAATTTGAATTTGAAGACTTACTAAAATTTTGAGCTTGCAAATTATCTAGCATATGAAAACTCTAATAAAATGCTAATGGTGAATGCGTAGCATAGCAAGCGCCAACCGCTAGTAGAAAACTATAAAGAAACAAGAAAACATGCATTTGGCTGCAAATCTAGAGTATCATATTTAGAGGATCATTACGTACAATGCTGCTATCAATTGTAGTAAGTTGGTATATTTAAACCTCTCTAAATGCATACAATCAAAACTAGGGTAGGATATGAACTTAGATGGATTAGTCAAAAATGGACGCTACTTTTTATTATGGGACTTGAAGTTGGTATTGAGAGATTTTACTATTTATGCAAGATATTGAATTAGAAAGATTCTACAATATTACAAGCTTGACCATTTCAAATACATCTTAACTTTAAAAGTGAACTTCCATCTAATACCGGAATTGATAAATGCCAAAAGCAATAAACAAATTTACACTAGAAACTTGTTTGTTGATTTTTTATTTTCCAAATTGAGACAAACATGGAGGTTTGCCCTAAAAAGAAGTGAAATGCACATATTCTCCAATTATACATATCTATGAATTTCAAGCTAACTTCAATAAACCTGATGATCCAAAAAAAACAAAGCATTTCATTCAAAAAAAATTAGACATAGCTTGATGAAGACATCTTAGGGGGGGGCACAATGTTATCTATACCAAAAAGAGAAACTTGCTAAATCACAATACAAAAGTATTTAAAAACATTTTGTAGAAGGCTAACTAAACTTCTATGAATATTGCTGCATTTTTTCCAAAATCTTTCAAAAGCTTCAACCGCAAATTCCAAGAGGAGAATTACATTGTATGGCATTTCAAGAAAGAATTAGGTGCCACTAAAACTGAGCAGGTATGGCGGTATCACTAATAACTAGGCAAATTTGGCAAAAAATGGTAAAACTCTAAGAACTAAGCAAGAGAGTAAGCACTTGAACTTTTTCAAAAATATTCAAGAGCTTGAATTGCAAATTCCAAGACAAAGATTGCATTGTATGACATTTCAAGAAAGAGTTGGGTGCATTGAAATTGAGCAAGTATGGCAGAATCACTAAAATCCAGGAAAATTTGACAAAATGGTAAAACTTTGAGAACTAAGCATGAGAATAAGCAGCTGCACTTTTTCAAAAAATTCAAAAGCTTAAACCACAAATTCCAAGACAAAGATTGCATTGTATGCCAATTCAAGAAAGAATTGGATGCCATTGAAACTAAGCAAGTATGGTGGCTAAATCACTCAAATCCAAGAAAATTTGGCAAAAATGCTAAAACTCTAAGAACTAAGTAGAAGATTTAGCATCTTTGACAAAAAAAAATGCTGCAATAACAAAACCAACATTGCAAGGAAAATATGAGCTTGGTACTAATCCAAAAACCATATGAACCTATATTGATGATCTACGTGTTCAGAGCAAGACCCACACCCATGTTTGCGCAGCAAGCTGTGATTCCACTACTCTAGCTAGCGCATGCTCTAGAGAAAATGGCGTAGTAATGGAGGAGGAGCAGTAAAGCTTAGTTGAGTTGGAGTAGTTCAAATTATTGTGTAGGCTTTAGAGAAAATGGCACAATAATGAGGGAGGAGCAGTAAAGCTTAGTTGAGTTGGAGCAATTCAAGTGATTGTGCAGATTGTGAGCTTTGCGAGGTGGAAGGGATTTGCTTTGAAAAGCTAGGTATGGAGATTATTGGCATTGTAAGTTTATTGGTGGAATGGGCCGGGCCCCAGAAAGAGATGAGGCTAGAAAAAACCTTTCTTTTTGCAATTTGTCTTGATTGACTAGAACACAACTTTATGTAAGATAGACAGAACCATACCTAACCATTTAACCCTTGAGCTTCCATGCCAGTTTTACCCAAATGAGGGTTTTGGAAGACCTACAACTTTGATGCATCATATCTCAATCAATGAAAATTACCTTGAAAAAAGTCAATATATTTGAACCCTTGCTAAAAATTCTTTGCTACCACAAAATACATTGCAAGGAAGCTTGTAAAGGATATTGACCGGTTGCAGCCTGTAATATGCTCCTTGCCATCTTGCCACGTCTGGTGTTCCATGCAATCAAGACTTCCTAGGTACTAGTACAATATTTGACTTGGCTTGTCATTACTTCGTTTGCATGGACCTCTTGAATACCTTGATAATTGCAATTTATAGGAAAGTCAAAAAATTAGATCTAATCCCTCAAAGCGCCCCATGATATCCTAAGCGATAGGATCCTATTGTTGTGGCACTCAAGGGTTAAGGATTTGGGGGTCCTCAAGGCTTGAGAAAATCTAGGAAAAAAATCAATACAGTTAGTCTTTCAACAAGCAATCATGAAACGTAATTTTTGTGGAAAAAATATTGTATATTATTTTATATTAAAGGGCAAAGTTGCAACTCATAGGGTCCCTATTAGCAACTCTAGACTAATCTTGAAACTCCTTAGATGTGTTCCTATACCTACACTAAATGGTTCCTCACCTAATTGTCCCAAAGTAGCGTAGCAATTGACATGTGACAGATTTGCCTATGCAAGTGGCATACACTACTCCACTATAAGTTTGGATGAGTTGTCCAAAAAAATTGGTCATATTTTCACAAAATGGCTACTTTTTGAGGATTATGCATCAATTATAAGGGACTACTAGACAACATCAAACAACAACATTGTAGGATGCCTATTGGGGTTTGAAATTTAAAATTTAATGAATAGGTGTTAACTCCCTACTTTTTTACTGTTTGAGTTTAAGTGGATGGTTTAAAAGTCTCAATTAGGTCATGGAGATAGGAAAGATGCCAAATAGGACAAGAGTAAAAAGGATGCAATGGAAAGACAAAGGAAGAGATCCAAATAGGTAAAAAAATACTATAAAAGAAAGAGGAATCTAATAACACTAGTAGAAAACTCCTTCCAAAACAACAGAAAACCAACAATTTCTTGTTGATTTGGGCACTTGCCCACGCTAACTGACTTATTTAACAGAATTCTGTAAAAAACTAAATACGTTTTGTTGATTTGGACACCATTATCTAAATCAATAGAAATTTCTGAATCTTTTGAAGATCTTTTGGGAATTTTTTGTGAATCTTTAAGAATCTTCAAGAATCTTTTGGGAATCATTGAGAATCTTTTCAGGATTTTTAAGAATATTTAAGAAACTTTTTGAGATTTTAGAATCTTTGAAAATCTTATAGGAATCTTCATGAATCTTTCGAAATCTTTCGAAATCTTTTCAAATTTTTTTGGAATCTTTGAGAACAATTGAGAATGTTTGAGAATCTTTGAGAATCTTTGAGAATCTTTGAGAATCTTTTGAAATCTTTGGGAATCTTTTCAAGTTTTTTTGGAATCTTCGAGAATGTTTGAGAACAATTGAGAATGTTTGAGAATGTTTGAGAATCTTTGAGAATCTTTGAGAATCTTTTTGGAATCTTTGAGAATCATTTGGAATCCTTGGAAATCTTTTGAAGTATTTTGGAATCTTTGAGAATGTATGAGAACAATTGAGAATCTTTGAGAATCTTTTTGGAATCTTTGAGAATCATTTGGAATCCTTGGGAATCTTTTGAAGTATTTTGGAATCTTTGAGAATGTTTGAGAACAATTGAGAATCTTTGGAAATCTTTTGAGAATCTTTTTTGAAATTCAAAAAATCTTTGAAAATCTCTAAAAATTTTCAAGAATCTTTTTGGAATCTTTGAGAATCTTTTTAAAATCTTTATGAAATTTATTAAAGTACTTCAAAATACTTATAGAAATAGAATCTCTTAGATTGAATTAGAGTCCTTTTGGAATCTTTTTGTAAATCATCAAAATACTTTCAAAAAAACTATCACAATAGTTTAGGTTTGTTTTTGAAATCTTTCTAAAATCTTTTTGGACCTCATTAAGTTTTTTTTGAAGTTTTAAAAAATAAAAGAAGTTTTCAAAAAAAAGAATCTTTTAGAAGTTTGAGTGTACATTGACTGGTTTTATTTTCTTTACTTTTCACAATTTGGTAAGATTTAAACTTAGCAGCCTTTAAAGTCAAGTAAAAACATGACCATAATAACAAAAAACTCAACAGATTTTTGTTGATCTAGATACTTTTGGACACAACTTCACTAATTCAACAAAATTTTATATAAAAAGTACAACATTTTGTTGTTTTAAATACCAAAATTTCTTTACAAACAAATATAAATGATGCTCCTCAATTCTTTGAAGAAATCATAAATGTCCCTTAAGGATTAAAAGTACCAAAAATATCTTTGTGTTACATGATAACCAAGTGTATAGTTTAATGCAAACTCTTACAAGAAACCAAAGGTGTTTTTTACATTTCAAATAATACAAGGATATATTTAACATTTCAAAATAGAAGAGTTATTTTATTAATTTTCCAAAATAATAGGAGTATAATTGATATTCCTACAAAAAATAAGGACTATTTTTTATGTTTCACATATTTTTGGCGTAAACTTGATATTTTAAAAGACTTAAAGGGTATTTTTAGTATTTTTCCTTCTATTACTAATCAAATGAATTAAAACAAAACAATCTTATAAAATATTTTTATAAGCTTTAAAAGATGGGAATTGATATGTGTACCACACCCTTCCAATTACTATACCACACCACAAGGTAAATTTTAGATTTTTACCATCAAAAAGCTAAATTTGAAAATTTTGAATTTAGATTTGGGTTTAGAGACCATGGTATTGTCTAGAACCATAAAAAAAGTTGCAATTCAACAACACCCAATGAAAAAGTTTAGTTAGGGAGAAAATTGTTAATTTTACTTTCGTTTGTAAAAAAAGATAAGCTTTTTCATTGGGTGTTGTTGAATTGCAACCTTTTTTATGGTCCTAGATAATATCATGGTCTCCAAGTCCAAATTTGAATTCAAAATTCTCAAACTCAAATTTTTGATGGTAGAAATCTAAAATTTACCCCGGGGGTGTGGTACAGTAGTTCAAAGGGTGTGGTTCACATATTAATGCCCTTAAAAAATATCCAAAACTATTCAAAAGTCAATAGAATTTTGATTTTGTAATTGCAAGGTTTTAATTGCGTAACTTTTCACGACTTCATGTTATTTGAAGCTATCAAACTATGGAGGCTATTTTAACAAAATAAGGTTCTTTTTACAAAAAAACTAGCACTAAATAATAATTATTAATGAATCCAACATTTGCCTGCAACAATCCTTATGAGATTTGTGGATTCCAAAAAAAAATTATAAACAAAATCAAAAGGATGGAAATAAACAATTTATTTAAAATTTCTAAACACCTTCTCTGATTTTAGCTCATAACTTTTGATAAAAAGATTGAAATCCAAAAAAAATTGTTGGAGGTGAAAGTAAAATACATTTACCAACTTTTTTTAGTTCTAAGTTTTTTGAAAAAGTCCTTTAATGGGCGGAAATAGCCTCCAAAACCTACTAGATTACTAAAGACATGAACATTTAATGTACAAATAGAATCAAGATACCAATGTGTGCATGTGCATTTGCACATTCTCTAGTGGTTTTGAAAATGTGCTAAGGTTGTGGAGTGTGAGAGGAGAGGTGGAGGGTTCAAACTCCGCTACCAGCAGCTGCCCGGGGGCTCGGGCAGCTGTCCATGGGCACGGGCAGCTGCCCAGAAGTTCAAGCAACTGCTCGGATGCTCGGGCAGTTGCCCAAAAATTTGGGCAGCTGTCCGCCCCCTAAAAATTTCACATTTTCTTAAAGTTAAAACAAATTCTATGAAAATAATAATTTAAAAATGAAAAGAAATAGAATTGAACAATATAAATTACGTAATAGAAATCAACAACAAATTAACAGAAAACCGTAAATAATCAACAAAAAAGTACCCAAATCAACTTGACCAAATTCACAGAAAAAATCAACAATTTTTGGTTGAAATTTTGTTGATTTTGTGCTGAATTTTCTACTACTGTCAAAATTTCTAAATGACTATAAAGATGGGAGAAAAAAGGGCTAAGCCCAGAAGGTTTAGTATTTCCGAACAACTCTATCATCTTGAGCACTAGCTCCTTGATTATGTGCCCCCAATTAAACACTATCTCTTCTTCTAACACTCCAAGAATAGTGCTTCCTAACAAGATGGTGCAATATCTAGGTTTGTCCGGAGTTAAGATCAAAATTAATAACTCTAGCACTCTCTTTTACCAGATATTTATACAATCTAAGATTGCATAACCATTCTTAGGGTGGTTGTGGTGAGCAAACTTACCTTCACATCTCTTGGGCATCCGGGAAGCCATACCTTCTCCTTTCGGAAAGAACTTATAAACTTTGCACCATAACAAGGTTGACCACTTATCCATATCTGCTCTCTTCATTCCGGTCCACTCGTTGGATGGATCCGCCATTAGTTCTCCCACCATAGCCTTGTTCTTCATGTTCCACGGCACTTAAATTAGTCCTTGGCACCCCATCCGCTTCAGGTCCTCCTCCAACAACTCCTTCTCCCTCAAGTGTTCTAGAATACCTAGATTCACTGACCAAAGAGGTGTTGATTCTCTCTTTTTCTCTACCTTCCCCATTGTTCCGAGTGGATCCAAAAACCAAAAACTACAACTTTGTAACCTCACTTGCTAAACTTCAATCAGTGAATTCAAAACTTGCACAAGGAAAATTCTAGGAGCAAAATGGTGCGAATGAGGAAGATGGACAATTTTCCTTCTTTCCCTAATCCTAGAACGGCGCAAGTCAGACCGTTGCGATTGTTGCCCTAATCAGTGGATTACCCTAACTCTATCTTTTTTCTTGTTTAGGTTTCTGTTAAGTTTTGTTAAGTTTTTGTTGGGTTTTGGTTTAGGTTCCGGTTTAGATTTTGGCCAATTTTTGGATTGCTTCTTATAACCTTTCCCAACAGCAATGCCACCTTCTTTTTATCCCGGTTTGTTGTTCTTGGTTCTGGTTTCCGGTTAGGGAGGAAATTTACAATCTCTCCTTAACCTATTTAATAATTTAAGAAACCTGGTAATTAATAAATCCGTACATTTGAAAATTAGTTCACTTCTGTTCCATAAAAGCAAAAAAATTGATCCAATATGGATTTCCTAACATGCTTTTACTGGAAATAGCTCTCCCACCAAATTCTAGGTCGCCACATGGTATGATATAGAAGAATTGGGATTGCCACAATGATAAAGGGGTGTCAACAAGCTATTCGCTGAAGCAGTTAATCTAATGGACAACTTCCCTAGAGATCAACAATTTCAGCCATAAATGAACTAAACCTTCTACACAATAGCAAAGTGAAGATTGACAGTCCACGCTAGACTGCGGCAAGTATATGACAACACATCCATACTCAAATCATTTCCAAAAGAATTCCCAAGAATACAAACATGAAGCAATTCACACTAAGGTAAGACCACCCATTCCCAATCATTTATCCATTTCCCAATATTTAAGCTCTTGCAAGACAGCATGTTAGAGCAACAATGCGGCGCAAATTTTTCTTTGGTGGCTTCATACAGAATATTGCAACACAATATTTTTTCAGAATTTTTCACGCAAAAATAGAGTTGTATAAATTTTTTGGAGTGCATGAAGTGTTTTGAATCCATAAACAATCACTAGACTTTCCTAATCTCGGTCATAGCCAAAATATTTCTTGCTCAATATTTCCTACGTTCTTTTGGGACACATATTATGACCTTGTTAATCTTTATCTTGAAAAGAAAAGAAAAAAACGTATTCCAAAGCTTGGAAATAGGTTGGTTGGAAATAGCACACCCTATAGGTTGGGTTTGGATCCCTGGTTGGAAATGGGTGGTTCTACCTTATGTCCAACCTCCCACCTTTGTTGGCTTAGTACAGGCAAAAAGGAATACTAAAGAAGGTCGTGGATATTTTAGGCAAAAAACTAATGGAACTTGGGTTGAAAGTTTGATCTAGCAAATTGGTCAATCCAAAATTTTTGAGCAACCCAGAACGTACAATATAGTGTGAACTGCCCAAACCCAAAGAGGCTCCAAACCAATCAGATTCTCAGATTTGAAAAAAATGTGGGACATAGTGTTAACAGCCCCACATTTTGCAGGAAGGAACACCTGAACAAGTGACATCATTCCTCATATGCAACTTGGATGTAAAAGCCAAGGTAGATGACAAAGATGTGCATTCTCAAAATTGTTTAAGGCCACTATTTTAAGGAATAGATGCTGACCAACATGATAGCAAGAACTCCAGCCAAAATTCTAAGATCCTCATTGGTAACGCTTGAGAGACAAGGTGTTATTGCACTTCCACGTGGCACAGACTCAAGGGCAAGCCTTGTTGTACAAGCATCCTCTGCCACAAAGACCCCAGTACTTCTTGCATGTCGAGGTCAATCCATGCAACTCACAATGCTTGTGCACCGGTTTCACGATCCAGCTAACGTGCGGGTCCTTACGGATAATGGTATGTTGTGGGTCCACCAAGATGATTTTAAAGTACATGTAGGTGGAAATTTGCAGAAGAGGAAGGAATTGCTTTCAATACAAGCCTTTAATTGCCCAAAACTACAAAAAAGCTGAAGACATTGATAAAAAAGTATGAAAAATTTCATGGCTATCCCTAAAGTTTGCAATACTTGCATAGATACCTCTATTTTTTCATAAATTGCACAAGTATCCTTGGACCATAATTAAAATACAATAAAAAGGCTAAAGACATTGTTAAAAACTACAAAAAGTTTCATGGATACCCCTGAAGTTTGCAATATTTGCATAGATACCCCTTTTTTTTCAGAAATTATACAAATATCCTTGGACCATAATGTTTAGCCATTTATTTATTGTGCACGCTTCTTTTATGACCAATGTTGAAGAAGAGAGTGTAATGAAACAAAAAAAGAAGCAATGTGTAAACACAAAAGGAAGAAGGAAAGTGTGGCATGCACAACAACGCAAACACTTGAAAATTTTAGTCCAAGAGTATTTGTGCAATTTTGGAAAAAGCAAGGATATGTATGCAAATATAGCAACCTTCAAGGGTATCCATGAATTTTTCCATACTAAGTATTTGCAATAATTAGCAAATATGAAGTGTGCCAAATAGATTTTAGCTAGAGCCACACATACAATGATCTAGAAACTACTTGATTCATAACATCACTAGGGGAATACTCTGTAACTAATCACCAAGCTGACAAACATGACTGCCAAACAAACAGCCACTTCTAGAAAAAAAAACTCAACTTTATAGAGTGAAGTAGTAAGCATTAAGGGGTGTGTAATCGAGCAATTTATGTAACGTAGTTAATAGAGTATAATAGCTTACAAAACAATGAAAGCAATTGTAATTTTGAAGTAAATCTGGAAGGATAAATAGCATATCTAGTTTGAGTAAAACAAAAACATTGACAATAAAAAATCAACAAAAAAATAGAGGACAAACCTGATTGATCCAATACGAGTTCAAAATACTTAGGCCTCCAAGTTTGCATCTAGCACGCTCGTCAGCAATAGACCTCAAATTATGCTAAAACTTGAGCTGCGTGATACCCTGGTTCTTTGGCTTTCCATACACAATATCCTTGGCCATTGGCCTCTTCCTGCCTCCACAAGGGACGCGCACATGGTAAACAATGTATCCCTACAATCAAAAATAAAATAGGTCATCACAAAAGAGCAGAAATGGCATAAGCATGGCTTAGAAGTAGTTTGGCCAAAATTAGTATTCAGCTAAATTCACGTAAATAATCATAGAAGAATCCAAATTGGTCGAGGAAGTAGACGATATGTGCAGCACTTCACAATCCAATAGAACCTTTGTAAACTAATATTGTCTAAACTAATATCCCCTGATCTCAATGTGAGCTCTATAATATTTAAATACAAAACTATGTAAGAAGGCACAGAAAAATAGATGTCACTCATGGACCAAAATAATTCATTAAGCATCTATCATGTTTCTCAATGCTATCCTTGACAAGCCGGCATGACCCTCAAAGTTACTCTAATTACACATCCACAGACCTAATCAATGACCTATTTAAACTAATACAAAACATTTAGTCCCAACCAAGTTCTACTATACATAACCAAGCCTAAATGCAAAGCTTTGTTTGTGACCCCTCGACAAAAACAAACAATGAGATAGAATTGTAAATAGCAAAGAGGTGAATGTGGACTTTGTAAACTAACCTGCTTAGCCTTATATTCTAGACGGCAAGCCTTGTCAAGGTGGCTGGAGCAGGTAACGCAAATAATGCCAAGTAGCTACTTGAACTCCCAACAACGCACACAAAGCAAGAAATGTAGCACATCATACTGCTTCTTCCTCCACAATTCCTCAATGTACATGTACGCACCTATAAAATCATTCCAACAAACTTGCCTATCAATGCAACGGACTTTTTTTGAATTTGTTTTCTAATAACGAACTAATGAAACAAGCAGGTGCATGACATGGACTATGCCAATAGACAAAGAAAGGCGCATATCCATGGTGAGAGAGAGGTTGCGCTTGCAAAGGAGCGCGGCTATGGCAATGAAGATTCAAAATAGAGGAAGAGTCATGGAGGTTCAGTCTCAATAAGCTCTGCCCCTGAGCTAAATCCTAATCTCGCCCAGCATATTGCGAGGTTGATTGAAGTGACAAATATTGGGACCTTGGCTGTTTGTAGTGACTAAACTTGAGACCCTGGCTTCTTGAGGTTCCAATAGTATTGGTCTTCCTTCTCAAATTACTTGACTTCTAAGGTGGAAGTAGCCATACCCAGTAACTTAATCCCTAAACATCCAAAAGGACTTTATTTGTCCTTTGCTTCTGAAAAAACATTCTATATGACAAAAAAATGCCAATTTTCATTTGATTCTTTTTGAAAAGTGATCATAAACACATATTCCATCATGCAAGGCAAAAACACCCTCATCAAGTACAGTCATCTTTTTAGAAAACCCAAATTGTGAGAAGATTCATACTATCTTTTGCGCAATTTTTATGAGGTTGGCTTGTGTTGTCTACTTTTCAACTTTTGAAAACATTATTATAAGAATTGGGCACTTGTTGCACCAATCATAGTGCTGAAATTTCTCAAAACCACTATAGAAGTCACTGTAACAGGCTAGTTGCGGTGACTAGCCCAACATTTGTGGGTTGAGAGATTTTGCAACAATCTATAAAAAGTTTGAATTAACAAATGTTTTTCTCATATAGGAAGATAAGAAATTTGAGATTGCAAAATTTTTTTTTAATTATATGTGCAAAACTTAAAATACTATGTTTTGAGAGTCAGAAGTGTTTTGAGCCCATGGCTAATGTCTAGACTCATGCAATTCCACCAGTAGCCAAACTAATTTCAGCTCATTACTTCCTACCTCACTTTCGGACACATGGCATGACTTAAATGGTCCAAACCTTGAAAAAGACAAAGAACGCATTCCAAAGCACTTATCCATGCTAATGTTGGAAATGGCACACTCACTATAAAGAAAAAAGGATTGAATTGAAACGTCCAAATTGACTAAAATATCCAAATTGACAAGAATTTGACATAGACATGTCCAAATCGATAGAAAAAATGTCCCAATTAAGATGACCTAATTGACAAAAGATGTCAAATTAACATTGCTCCCTTGTAGTGACCCAATTGGTTGGGTATGGGGCATCAATGGCAATGGGTGCTTTCACCTTTCTTACAGCATAGCATAGTAATATTGTTTTTGAATGAGAAAGTGTCATGCAGTATTTCATGATTGGGCACCAGTGTTTAACAAACTCATGAAGAAGTTTGTTTATATTTGTAGAATGCACATGGTTTAACATATTCCAAAACGTCTTTATAAATTCTTTCAATATTTGATATAAACCAATTTTTTCTTAGAAATGATTTCCAAAAATGCTCATGAGGGCGGACCTTTAGGACTTCTAGTTTTGGTCAAGTTTTTTGCAAAACTATTAAAACCTTAGTAATAATAAAAACTTGCTTGACAATTAGAAAAATCATAGAAATGAAGGAAGTAATATATTTTTGTGTTTTTTTTTTGTTTTTTAATTTGCTTACTATTTTTTGAAATCTTGATTATTTACATTTTGAATTTAACAAATGTTTCAATATCAAGATTTCATCAAAACCAATTCTTAATTCAAGAGGTTTTCATCACAATAGAAATCTCTTCTTGGCTTCTTAATCCCTAAGCATCTTGCTAAGAAAATTTATCATGCCTCTAGTATGAAACCTTTAGCACATTCCCTAAGTTTTTAGGAAGTTGAAAAACTATTCACACTATCCAAACTAGTCATTCTATACCCAACTATAAATCAAATGTTTAATGCCAGTCTTGTTTCAAATCCAAATAAATTTCCAAAATCCCCATCGTTGAGAATCTCATATTTGTTAATTTGAATAGCAATCCACAATATGGATTGTGCACTTTGGTAAGACTTTTTCTTCATAAAAACAAATTTCCTAATGATTGATCTCGTCAGACCATGTTTAAATGTACTTGATGGAAAAAAACTCCTTTAATAGGTAAAAAATCCAAAACATATGGTCAGTCAAAGTAACTAGATCTAGCTAGCTCACTACCTCTGAGCTACAAAAATCTTGCCCAATCGAGAGAAAAAAAGTGACACATCACCAAACTTCTCCCATGTGCAATACAAAACATGGGAGCATCCATCCCATGCGCTCTCTAAGCTGCTTTCTTTGGTTGTCCAAAGACATTCTTCTCCTAATTGTTAAAAAAATAAAATATTCTCCATATTCTTTGTAGAATCTAGAGCAAAGTAGGCGCTTTAAGGAACAACAAGCCAATCCAAAAGTTTTGTTGGACTTGCAACATCATTTGGACTTGAGTGGCAGACCAAAACTTGAGCATACAATGTCTTTTTTGTCTACATTTTGCACCTCAAAGAACCTTGTTTGGCCATATTGGGCTCTTTGGTCTTTAGGGATTAAGGAGTGTGAGATTTTCTAGATTTCCAACTTGAGTTTACTATCGTGAGTTACAAAGTGCTATTAGGATTATCAATTACATGATAATTGCAAATGAAACAATTTAGACTATAAACCAAGCATGTCCACACACTATGATCTTCCATTGCACATACCAACATTTATCAATGGGATCTGACACCAAAAATAACTTCAAACTTTGAAATTGATTGTGAATACAAAATCAAAAGTTTTCAATAGAATTCATGTATGTTTTTTATATTTTGTAAAATACTATTCTAGTTATTTTTGCTTTTCTAAAGTGATATTCAATATTTTTGTACTCTAAGGAGAACAAATACAATTTACCTCAAGAATAAACATTTTTAGTTCAATATTTGGTTTTGAACAATGACTACATCAAACAAGCAAGGTTCTAATTTCATTTTCAAAACTCCAAACAACTAGAAGTGGTCAACTTTGCTCTTTTTTGCAACCTAGTTTTACAATAGTTGCACCAATGCTTCAATATAGAGGCAAATAATTGGGCATAATTGGACTGCACGCATTTTTGCCATGTCATTCCAAAAGCACTACTAACTAAATATGAATTAAAATGCATTTTATATTAATATATCAAAGCAGAAATGCCAAAATGAAAAAGAGACATAACATTACTTGTAAGATAACAATTGATCCACCTAACAAGACTACAATAAATGGATACATAAAAAATAGATGAAAAGCACTTGGTAGCTTTGTAGGTTCTTCTAAGTGTTTTTCAAACTCTCTCCAATAACTTTTGTCCTTTTCTAAGAATACACTAGTTTTTGTTTCAACTATCACCAATTTCATCCACTCAATTCCAAAATCTTTTACCTACTATCTCATTACCTTAAAATTTCACTTATTTGAGTCTTATCCTGACATGAAATTGTTGGTGTAAGAATTTAAAATACTCATTTTCATACCGCCCTTAGCAAGAATCAAACACACACCTATCCTTTACCAAATGTGGGCCTAAGATCCTTCTAATTGACTTTTTTTTGTTATTAAACAAACAATGCATTGGGTAGACCATTGTGTGTCACTTCCTCTATTATAAAAAAGAACACAAATGAACCTAGCTAAATTGTTTTTGATAGCAAATAAAATTTCCTTTCATATCATTTGTGAGTGTGCCAAAATGGATTATAAAAAATTTTTTACAGTACCAAATAAAAATCAGATTAGAGTTTAGGTTCTAGGCTAGTTTCTAAGTAAAATCCAACACCACTTGTTCAGCTCTATACTATAAGCTTTTAGAGAGGTGCTATTATAATCTACAAATTGCACTAAACATTATGAAAAGTCACTAAAACAAGAGTTGCTTAGAATTCACCAACTAAAAGTTATAAATAGCCACTATTTTTTTTGCCTCACCAATTGATGTTTGGCCTTTCTATAACTTTCTCCATTGAAATACCCTTTATTAAAAAACCCAAACAAATCTATTTGTGCACTTTCAAAGGGTCACTTTCTATCACTCTTTATGTCTCCTTTGACTTGTCCATGACCAAGAATAATTTGGAATTAATGTCACTTTTGACAAGTTAACAAGTTGTATAATGCAAAGTCAATTTTGACACTTACTGTGTTCCCACTTGAGTTTCAACTTCAATTTCAACAGATGTAATGATCCAACTTCATTTTCAATAGATGTAATGATCCAACTTCATTTTCAACACATGTAATGATCAAACTTCAATTAAACAAACAACTTCATCCAACCTTTGTTGAAACAAGCAATACAATACAACTTCAATTACAATACCAAAAGTGCTATTTGACATTGAAATCACAAAGTTCAACATGTGTTTTTGTTTGATGTTGTTGCTTGATGTTTGTAGAGTATTAATTTGGATTACTTATTTATAATCCTAATCTAGGGATTTGTTTGTTCAAGGAGGTTATCTTGCATAGGTTGCTACACTTGTTCTAATTTACTATAAAAATCCCGAGTAGGATATTTCTTCATAATTTGGATCATGGCTATTAGACTTAAGTCTAATTACTATTTTTTATGCCTTTCACTCTTAATGAACACCCAAGTAGAGTTATAGTAGGTCAAATCTAATTTTTGCATCTTTTATCACCAACTTTCTTTGAGCTTTCTTTCTCCAGCTCCATCTTTTCTTTATCCTTTCTAGTTTGCAACAATCTTTTGAATTGGCTTCACAGCATTTTTTTATTTTTATTCCAAGCAGGAATTAACCATTCTATCAAACACTCAAGCAATCACTTCCAAATTGGTCTCTCATTTTCTCTCAACTTCTCATATACAACGCGGGAATTTCTCTTCAAATTCTTTTTGGCTTTTAATTCTAACTTGGAATCATTCTTCTCTATTCCTTCAACTTACCCACTTGGAATATTCACTTCTTATACTCTCTAATTTCACTCCGACTTGGCTTGTTCACTCAATCATTCCAAATTGGATTTATGTCACTCTCAAAGTTTCTTTAATTCTTTCATTCTCTCACCAATTCTACTCGGAATTTTCTATTCTTTGTTCTCTCTTTTTCTTCTCAATTTGGCTTTGACCAAACTCTTGATCACTCTTCAAGTTAGTTATGATGTTTTCTCTCTTATAAGCCACTTGAAATTATCTCACCAACTAGGAACTAATTTATTTAACCTTTTCAGCTTCTCACTTGATTCATATCATTCCCAATTTTCAAGCTATTAGGTTCATCCCACCTACTCAGATTTAAAACACTTAAGCATTTAGCATCCTACTTGTGAAATCTCTCATGCATCCAATTGGTACAAACACACTACAACAACACCAAAATATGCAAATTTAATCAAACAAACATCTCTCAAGATTCTTTCCTACTCAACAAATTCAATCCAAGTAGAATTCCATATGCACTCATGCAATCACATTTGATCCAATTTGATAACACACTCAAATAGAAAATTTCACACACATGCTCTAAGAAATCAAAACATTTCTTCAATCAAAAATTCTCCAACTTGGGATTAATTTCCTCACACAACTAGAACACTCTGATCCAATTCTCAGTAGGAGTACAACTTCAATCTCATGCACACACATAAACGGTTCTCACAATCCACTCCAAACACAACACACAAACAATCATACAATGACACACAACACAAGTAGTAACATATTACTATATTATAGACAAGCAAAAACAAGTAAAAAGCACTTACACGGCCAAGTAGGCCAAGACTCTCACGCTCTCCAACGCTGTGGGTCCATTCTTACACTAGTAGAAAATTTAGCACAAAATCAACAAAATTTCAACCAAAAACTGTTGATTTTTTCTGTGAATTTGGTCAAGTTGATTTGGGTACTTTTTTGTTGATTTTCTATTAATTATTTACAGTTTTTTGTTAAATTGTTGTTGATTTCTATTACGTATTTTATGTTGTTCAATTCCATTTCTTTTCACTTTTAAATTTTTTATTCTTCATAGAATTTGTTTTTATTTTACAAAAATGTAAACTTTTTAAGAGACGAGCAGCTGCCCAAACTTCCAGGCAGCTGCCCGAGCCCCCAGGCAGCTGCCCGAGCCCCCAGGCAGCTGCTGATAGCGGAGTTTGAACCCTCCACCTCTCCTCTCACACTCCACAACCTTAGCACATTTTCAAAACCACTAGAGAATGTGCAAATGCACATGCACACATTGGTATCTTGATTCTATTTGTACATTAAATGTTCATGTCTTTAGTAATCTAGTAGGTTTTGGAGGCTATTTCCGCCCATTAAAGGACTTTTTCAAAAAACTTAGAACTAAAAAAAGTTGGTAAATGTATTTTACTTTCACCTCCAACAATTTTTTTTGGATTTCAATCTTTTTATCAAAAGTTATGAGCTAAAATCAGAGAAGGTGTTTAGAAATTTTAAATAAATTGTTTATTTCCATCCTTTTGATTTTGTTTATAATTTTTTTTTGGAATCCACAAATCTCATAAGGATTGTTGCAGGCAAATGTTGGATTCATTAATAATTATTATTTAGTGCTAGTTTTTTTGTAAAAAGAACCTTATTTTGTTAAAATAGCCTCCATAGTTTGATAGCTTCAAATAACATGAAGTCGTGAAAAGTTACGCAATTAAAACCTTGCAATTACAAAATCAAAATTCTATTGACTTTTGAATAGTTTTGGATATTTTTTAAGGGCATTAATATGTGAACCACACCCTTTGAACTACTGTACCACACCCCCGGGGTAAATTTTAGATTTCTACCATCAAAAATTTGAGTTTGAGAATTTTGAATTCAAATTTGGACTTGGAGACCATGATATTATCTAGGACCATAAAAAAGGTTGCAATTCAACAACACCCAATGAAAAAGCTTATCTTTTTTTACAAACGAAAGTAAAATTAACAATTTTCTCCCTAACTAAACTTTTTCATTGGGTGTTGTTGAATTGCAACTTTTTTTATGGTTCTAGACAATACCATGGTCTCTAAACCCAAATCTAAATTCAAAATTTTCAAATTTAGCTTTTTGATGGTAAAAATCTAAAATTTACCTTGTGGTGTGGTATAGTAATTGGAAGGGTGTGGTACACATATCAATTCCCATCTTTTAAAGCTTATAAAAATATTTTATAAGATTGTTTTGTTTTAATTCATTTGATTAGTAATAGAAGGAAAAATACTAAAAATACCCTTTAAGTCTTTTAAAATATCAAGTTTACGCCAAAAATATGTGAAACATAAAAAATAGTCCTTATTTTTTGTAGGAATATCAATTATACTCCTATTATTTTGGAAAATTAATAAAATAACTCTTCTATTTTGAAATGTTAAATATATCCTTGTATTATTTGAAATGTAAAAAACACCTTTGGTTTCTTGTAAGAGTTTGCATTAAACTATACATTTGGTTATCATGTAACACAAAGATATTTTTGGTACTTTTAATCCTTAAGGGACATTTATGATTTCTTCAAAGAATTGAGGAGCATCATTTATATTTGTTTGTAAAGAAATTTTGGTATTTAAAACAACAAAATGTTGTACTTTTTATATAAAATTTTGTTGAATTAGTGAAGTTGTGTCCAAAAGTATCTAGATCAACAAAAATCTGTTGAGTTTTTTGTTATTATGGTCATGTTTTTACTTGACTTTAAAGGCTGCTAAGTTTAAATCTTACCAAATTGTGAAAAGTAAAGAAAATAAAACCAGTCAATGTACACTCAAACTTCTAAAAGATTCTTTTTTTTGAAAACTTCTTTTATTTTTTAAAACTTCAAAAAAAACTTAATGAGGTCCAAAAAGATTTTAGAAAGATTTCAAAAACAAACCTAAACTATTGTGATAGTTTTTTTGAAAGTATTTTGATGATTTACAAAAAGATTCCAAAAGGACTCTAATTCAATCTAAGAGATTCTATTTCTATAAGTATTTTGAAGTACTTTAATAAATTTCATAAAGATTTTAAAAAGATTCTCAAAGATTCCAAAAAGATTCTTGAAAATTTTTAGAGATTTTCAAAGATTTTTTGAATTTCAAAAAAGATTCTCAAAAGATTTCCAAAGATTCTCAATTGTTCTCAAACATTCTCAAAGATTCCAAAATACTTCAAAAGATTCTCAAGGATTCCAAATGATTCTCAAAGATTCCAAAAAGATTCTCAAAGATTCTCAATTGTTCTCATACATTCTCAATTGTTCTCAAACATTCTCATAGATTCCAAAAAAATTTGAGAAGATTCCGAAAGATTTCCAAAGATTCATGAAGATTCCTAAAAGATTTTCAAAGATTCTAAAATCTCAAAAAGTTTCTTAAATATTCTTAAAAATCCTGAAAAGATTTTCAATGATTCCCAAAAGATTCTTGAAGATTCTTAAAGATTCACAAAAAATTCCCAAAAGATCTTCAAAAGATTCCAAAATTTCTGTTGATTTAGATAATGGTGTCCAAATCAACAGAACGTATTTAGTTTTTTACAGAATTCTGTTAAATAAGTCAATTAGCGTGGGCAAGTGCCCAAATCAACAAGAAATTGTTGGTTTTCTGTTGTTTTGGAAGGAGTTTTCTACTAGTGTGAGAAAAGTGGAACTTTTTGAGTATGAGATTGTAGAGACTGCGCTGGAGAATGGCATTACCTCGGGTGTGGAATTGGCACATGAGTCCGCTGAGTCCAAAAATGATTCTCCAAAACCTATGAGAGTGAAATGTACGCGACAAAAAGGAAGGGACGAGCTGATTTAAAGGAGAGAATAGGGAGATTGGAAAGAGCTAAAGGGATCGATCTGGTATGGGGAGGAAAGACAAAAGATGATTCGGTCAAAAGGTGATCAAGGAGCTCGAGGAGATCCAAAAATTGATCCTATTTCAACAAGATGTTCCTTGGAAACTTTGTACAGTGTTGGAGGTGCCTTTGTTCCAGATTGTAGGCAAGGTAATGGACCTCTGTCATTTGAAGGACTTGAAAGATTCGGAGGTAGGTGTACCGCAAGCCAATGTGAAGGGGCTTCAGTAAAAGTTGCTAAAAGAAGCTAAACATGAGAGGTTGCCCAAGGAAGCAATAATCCACATTGCGGATCTCCAAAAGTTTTTGGGGAATCCGGGTGACGTGGTGGCTACAGCAAAGCTCTATGATGCCAAGGTGATGAAGGAAGGAGCAACACTAGTAGGGCCCAATATAGTCAAGGTGTTGGTGGAGTATAGTCGGAGGATTGAAGCAATGCTAGTCAAAATGAGGATTCTCACTTACGCAAAGAAACTAGAACTAGAAACATTGAGAGGATCCAATCCGATAAAAGAGGCAACACCTGCCCAGAAGGACACCCTATTCCTTTCTTCCAAGCTGCCAACGCCAAAAAAGAAGGACAAATCAAAAACTCTTGATTTCGAGCGTCTTTCGCCCAAGCTAGATTTTGGACCAACAAAAACATCTATCTAATGCTTGCTTAAAAGTCAATCTTGGACACCAACAAAGGATCTAGGTACAAAGAAGGATCTGGATACATTGAAGGAAGACGGTATAAGAATTGATCTGGGGACAACAAAAAATCTAAGTTTGGCCAAGATACCAAGTTCGATAAAACAAAAGACAACAAAGGTAAACAAAAGGGCGTCAGCTTCACCGAGTAAGGAGAAGATTATCCTCACCATTGAGGAAGAATCCATTCTAACCAAGTTTGATACTTATAGTAGGTCTGGAACCTCTTGAAACAAATAAAAATACTTGGATTTGAATGCTTATAATCTAGCACTCGGAGGGAAGCGGAAATTGTCAACCAAGAAGCCGCAATAGACTTCAATCAAGAAGAAGAAGATTAGAAGGACATTGAAGGCCCAGATAGTGCAAAAAACTACTAAACCTAATAGATAGATTCACCATTTGGTAGCGGTAATAGGTGGAATATATATTTTGGAACAAATAGCTTGAGTATTTAGAAAGTTGAAATTTAGTCACTTTCTAGTTACAATAAACTTGGATGTGTAGATTCAATAAAATCAAATCTAAGATCAATTTTTTGTAGAGCTTTGCGGAAGGTAGTTAGATTCATAATTTTCTGGATAAAGGAATTGTTCAAAGGTTGGAATTGGAATAGGACATTAGGAGTTTGCTCTAAGTCAAAAGAGATATGCTAGGTGAGCACTTGACATTGGAGAGAAAGCATGTGGTAAGAAGCACCTCATATAGAGAATTAGACTATGGATGTGGTTATCCCATATGGTTAGGTGAAGGGAGAGTAGTTAAGAGAGTACATAGATGAGAGAGTTTAGGAACACTATTATCTTTTCTATTTGTATTTTATACATTTGAATATACCATGTGTACTTTTGCTCTTCTATCTTTCCTATGTTTTTAATAGGTTATGGGCCCATTTCTTAGAATTTGGAGGTGCATTGTGGTGAGTAGAGATCACATTTGAGGTAGATCAGCCTTTAGATTTTGACCTTGTGCAATTGGAGGACTTCTTTAGCTACTTTTGGGTGTTAGGGGTGGTTTTGTAGTAAATGTGCTTATCATTTGAGCTACTTCAGCACTTGTCCTATCTTGTGGAGCTTTTGGAGGACTAGTTGTACTTGTTTCTTGTGTTGGGGTGCATTTGTGATGAGAGAGGACTTTTGAAGAACTTCATCTCTCTTTGCATGCCCTTTAGAGTCTTTGGAGATCTTGTTTTGCCTCTTAGAGAGTGGCTAATCTTCATTTAGCTTGGTGGAAGACTAAATTTGAGCTTGTGGAGTTGTGGACCTTGTTGGAGAATCTGATCTATTATATTGGAGGATTTGATCCACTTAAGAGCTTATTCGAAGGTCTATTTGGTGTTGCACAAGTTTTTTGAGGAGTGGAGTTGCTAATGGTAGAGTCGCACCATCAAAATGCTTATTTGAAGCACAAAGAGGTGATTTGTGAGTTCGTACTTGCTTTAGTTGGTTTCTATCCTTGCTTGAGGTTGTTTATTCAAGTGGATGCATAGTATTTGCTCAAAAGAGGCTGAAATTGCAATGAGTGAGTTTAATGGTGAAGTTTGAGTAATAACTTCACATTTTAGGTAGATCTTGTGCTTTTTTTAAGGTTGGATTGTATACTACAGCCCTTTATGTGTGGAGGACACTAGAGTTTGCTTGGGAAGTGGTTGTATTGCATACTTTAACTCTTTCTGTGTGTAGAAAGCTAGAGCTTTATTTGAGAAGGAGTTGAGGTTCATACTTTCAACCGTTTTATTTTTGGAGCTAGCTAGCATTAAGAGTGGTTGAGTAGCTTACTTCATTCCTTTGTGTGTGGTGAGAGTTAGGATTTGCTTGTTTGGTGGTTAAACTCTTTACTTCAACTCTTTGCTATCTTCTTATAATATTGAAAGAGCTTTGAGCTGCATACTCTAGCCATAGCTACGTATGAAGGTGAGACACTCTATGTTGTAGACAAGTTCAAGGGAGATAACTTTTCCTTGTTCAAATTCAAGATAGAGATGATCTTTAATGAGAAGGATCTTTGAGACATTGTGAATAACAATGAGGCGGCTCCTTCAAGAGATAGCAATTCCAATGTCATCTTGGTTTTCAAAAAGCGTGAAAAGATGGCGTTTTGCATTTTATGCACTCACATGGTAAGTGTACAAATTCAAATTGCCAAGTCTTGGAAGAGAGCTGCAGAAGCATGGAGGACTCTATATAGCATCCATGAGACCAAGAGCTTAGCCAATATGTTGTTCTTGAGGCGCAAGTTCTTCACCATGAAGATGCAAGAGATGGATAACCTCTTGCAACACATCAATAAGATGAAGACTTTTGCGGATAAACTCAAGGCCTTTGATTTGCCCGTAATGGACGAGAATATTGTCATGAAGATTTTGGAGAATTTGCTACCTTCTTTTTAGAATTTGATTGTAATAATGGAGACCAAGGACATCAAGGAATGCACCCTCATATCCATGAAGTTGTGGTTGATGTATGAAGTGACAAGGAAGAAAGAGCATCACATTGTGGCCACAGAGAATGCGGCATTGATTATTTGCCATAAGAGTGATAGAGATTCAACTAAGGTTGAAGGCAAGCCCCTTTTATGCTTCTATTGTGGCAAATTGGGTCATTTTGCTTGTAATGGCTACAAACGGAAGAGTAGTAAGGGTGAAAAGGCCAACAAAGCCAAGGCGGATGAGAGTGGTGAGGACTATGCATTCATGGCCTCTCACAATGGTCCATTGAACTAGGTAGATGATTGGATTATAAATTCAAGGGCAATCACCCACATGTCACCATATAGAGTTCATTTTGACATCTTTAAGGCCATTTTAACAAAGAAGATGTTCATGGGTGATGATTTGGTGCTCCAAGCCCTTGGAAGGGGCTCCATTTTGGTGGACTCCTTTATTGAGGGATGTACCAAGCACATTTGGTTCAAGAATATGTAATATGTGTTCAAATTGCAAATCATTCTCCTTTCCATGAACAAGATAATAGATGGAGAATTGAATGTACAATTTGGAAGCCTTGAGTGCATTGTGAGGTCTTCCAATAGAATCATCCAAGCCATGGCAACACGTGAGGGCAACTTGTATCATTTGCAGTGCAAAGTTGTGCATGGAGGAGAGAGAGTGCCCAAGTTGCCACTTCAAGTAATGATGGTCTAATATTGTGGCATCAACATGTAAGACACGTAAATGTGCAAAGTTTGAGGGTTCTTCCAAGCTTGGTGAGTGACTTTGACCTTAGCACAGCTAAAATATGAACATGGAGCAGCAAGCACTCAGATTTGAGCGGCAAATTGCAAATTTTAAGGGAAAAAGCAATAGATGAGGAAATTTGGGTCCTTAAATTATGAAGTTACAACCTATGATATTAAGTTAAAAGGAATATGGATATAGTTCAAAGATTCAAAGTAAGTCAATTTTCACTTGGATGGTGAAATAATTAATGTAAAGTCTAAAGTGATTGATAAATCAAGCCGTCAGACTTAATGATCTTTGAATGAAAGTCATCTACTCTGTAAATGAAATGCATCCTTCATCCATCCAAAAATCATCTAGACTTCACTAAACTTGCACATTTGTGTAGTTCAGAAGGGTATAACAGCATGCATCATAGCAAAAAACTCAAGAGGATCTACCTTCAATTATCTCAATTTACATGACGTTCTAAAAATCCTCAGTTCCATAAAACTTTCAGTAAATATCAAACTGTGTATTATGGGAGGTAGCCATATTCCCAATTGTAAAATAACAATTGTGGAGTGAATGAAAGAAGAGAAGAAAGCCATGCTGCAATTAGACTATTATACAGGGTCCACATTGACCTTCCTCAGATTCCGAGGTGGCTGTGCAATGTCTATAAAAGTCATGGAAACCCAAAATTTGGGCAAAAAAGCAAACTCTTCGGAACCAAAATTAGAAATGGTAATCATTCTGACCAATTGAAATCTGGTCAACTTCCAGCAGATGAGGCAGCTAAAGGCCCATCAGATTTCAAGGAAAATATAGGGTGAGATAAAATTCCTCAACGGTTGAAATATGAGCTGTTTTGGCTCCTCAAAATTGAAGACCCAAATGATGTTTGTTTAGGGGTGCTGAAAGTAAGTCTACATTTGACATGAGAAGTAGCCAAAGGCCCCTCAAATTCCAAGGAGGGTAGAGGGTGAGAAAATTATGATTTGTCAATTGCTAAAATAAGAGTGGTTTTGGCTCTTTGGAACCAAAGTCCCAAGTGGTGTTTGTTTTTGCGTGCTCAAACTTGGTCACCATATAGTAGAAGTTGCCGAAGGCCTCTCGGATTCTGAAGAGGGTATATTGTAAGACTACTGCATTACGTAGAGTGCTAAAATGGGTGCAGGCTAGACTCTTTGGATCCAAATTGGCTCAAGGAAGAAAAAAAACATGAATAATAGTGTCCTTAGTTCTGCTTCAAGTTGGAAAAATTGTCAGGTGAAAATATAGAGCGTACCCAATAAAGATATCATCATGAACCTGGAATAAAAGATTCAACACCTTGACAATGTCAACAAGGAATAACCTTCTATGGACAAAGCATTATATGTTGCTTGCAATAAAACTTCTAAATGAGTTGCAAGACAACTGAGGCATTACAAAAAATAAGTTGGTTACAAGTACAGATATCATCATCACATTATTCCTTGCTGAATACGCATCATTTTTTGTTTTAATTGAAAGCATTACCTTCAAATAAATTGAACACTCAAGTCAAACATTTCACTTCAAAAGATGTTTACATATAAGTTGTCAATACAAGAGGGTCAATAAGATAATGATTTAGAAAATATCATCTGCCAGCTACCTACCAAAAACCTAAATAGACTAGATGTTGCTACCAGATAAGAGCTGCTTGACCTCTTCAAAACTCAAACTTGGAGCATGTATGTACTTGTTGTTTTCAGAGTTATACTTGCATAGGATCTTGTAGACATAATATAAATGCTTGTAGTTTATCCAAGACTTTCTTGTTCCTAATGAAGCTACACTCATGGAAATGAAATTTGGACAAGTGCAAGATGGAAAGTCCAAAACTGTGATGCGGTAAATAGTCTGATTTGGATAAATGCCAAAAAGTATGGATATCACTCTACCATATCCAGGGTACGATATGACAACTACACTCTCAACCATTGCCTTTAGATTTTGGGCAGTCTCCCACTTGTTGTGTTGGTCCACGGTTGGAGCATTAGGATTATGCCTGATAGTTTTGCCATTACGCTTGGTTGGATGGGTCTTAGCATTAGAAAGCAAAATTTTGTATAGGTCTTGTTGTGGATTTATGGAGGTGTCACCATCAAATGGAAGTCTATCTTCAAAGACTTGTTTTAGGGTTGCATCACTCAATATAGTCTGCAGTTGAAATCTGGCTTCTTCTAGGGATAATATCTTAACTTTAGTGAGGTGAGTACCATAAGTGACTGGCCATATCTTTGGCACTGACAGTCAATCGTGAACCCACTTGCAGCTGGGTGCACTTGCACACTTATGTAGATTGTCAAGACAAATTCAAAAATCAACACCAACTACTGCTCTTGTCACATACTTTGTCATGCGGTTATTGTATGTTGGCGCCGCAGTTCCCTTCTTCTTCAACTTGTTAATCTTTGCGCCACATTTCTTCTTGTTTTCTGCTTGTATTCCATAACAACATTTATCCTCCTTTGCACACCTTGCAATATGCCACAAGGATGGATTGCAGTCAATTTTGACAACCTTGGTAGCATGCAAAATAGGGTCAATATGAATTGGTTCCGAGCATGGGGTAATTGTTGAAGGCTTTGCCTCAGTATGTGCTTTGGTTGACTTGGTGGTGACTTTGGGCATAGAGAACCTTACAGTGTTGTGGCAATGTGAGTCATTATCAGCTCCAAGTGGTATGTTGAGCTTTCGCTTGGTGGATCCAAAAACCTCCTTGCCGTCAACGTGCGGTTTTCTTGTCATAAATTCACTTGCATTTGGAAGTTTGGAGACAACCTGCGCAAATTTGGTAGGGTCCTGGGTCCATTTAGCAGCTCAAAGACGCAACTCGTTTAGGCAAGGACCTCTGCCAGATGGAGCTCCTTGCAAGTAGGCCTAATAGTTAGTAGATTGCTAAATAGATTGCATCATGTCATAAGTTGTGGCCACATATAAGCACTTTTCACGCTTTGTTGACATTTGCATCCACTTGTTGTGCACAATCTCTAACAAGTTACAAGATGGCATCTCTGCAAGTTCATCATCATTCAATTCTTGTTGCAAGCACGTGATAAGGTTATTAGTCAGAAAGTGCTATTTAGAGTAATCATTCTGTCATCAAATAACTCTACTATATCTAGAACAAGTGAACAAAAACAATCATCAATTGAAAACATAACATGCATAATGATGTAATTGAAAATACATTGTAACAGGTTTTCCTTATAAGTTTGCAAGACAAAAGAGGTGATTGATAGAGAATTAGAGGTACTTTCACTTACCAGCTCAAAATAAGAGCCCCACTGCCGATACTTGAAGTGCCAAAATCCCAGCCAGTTGTCCAATTTTTGCAAAGACTCTTCAGGTGTAGCCCTTGAAGAAAGCCACCATGCCTTAATAGCAAGGTATTGTTCCTCTACCTCACCAATAGTTCTAGCATCCTTATATTGTTTACAAAGTCGCTTGTGTGTTTCCCTAAACTCTTGGCAAATGAGTTTATCCTTGTGTCTATTAAGGGAAGTTGTCCAATGAAGCAAACAAGAACGCTCGCGGTTTGGCATTGGCTCAAGCTTATTGCCACTCCCATAGACAATGCAAACAGCATGCCAATTTGCCATTGCATTATCTACCATAAAATCCTTAAAATTTGGAGCTGTGACACCATGACATGCCATGATTGCATTAAAGGATCTCCACATTTGCGTTTGTGATAGAGCATCCTCACTCATCATATTACAAACATAAATTTTTAAAACCTTGCAGTACTTAGAATCATACACATGGCAGCCATGGTTGTCCAACCCTTGACAAGTTTGATGTGATCAAACATGCACCAACAGTTTTGCAAGTCGCCTCCAGGTTGCATCCGCCTAACCAAGTCCACTCTGCTAGCTGGACCATCCTCCGACATTTTGAAAAGGTAAACCTTTTCTTTCCCTTGCCCAAAGAAAATGCTATCTTGAATAAAAGAATATGTACTCTTTAGCTTTAAGAGCATAATGTTGTCCAAATAACCTCCACTTGAATTGTTGCAGAAGTTCAAAATCTTATTCCATATATTTAGCAAACTAAGGGTAACAAATTGGCTCATAGCAATTTCTAGAGTCTCCCCACATAGAGGCTTGCGAATTGAACCCTCTCCTTCCTCACAAAACATAACGATGTCTAGGAAATCCTTTTGTGCTGCTAAAGCAATTGCTGATGGTTTTGCTGCGGGTGTTAAGGAGACATGCTGCTCAATCAAGCTTGTCGTACGCTCCATTGAATCACGGCATATACTCCTCCCAACAAGATGATTTCGATTACCTATATGAATGCATGCTTTTGGGAAGTTTTAAGGGTTCAAAATTCTAGACATTTTGCAAGGGCAAACAGATTTGTAGTAAGGGGGTTTTTTGCAAAGACAACACACTAGGCTAGATTTAGGAGGAGGAGGATTTCCTACAAGGAAGACGCTTGGTGAACACCCTTCCCATTCTGTCTTATTTTGGACATTTGAATGGCAAAACCTAGGGCATAAAGTATTGGAATAAACCAAATGACCCACACAAAATGATGACCTAAATTTAAGGCTGTAATCATTGGCTATGTTTGTTGTTTGTGTATAACTCCAATTATGACCGTCAAATTTACAATCCATAACCTCTAACTCTCAAGCTTTAGTAAGTGCAAAATTTGACGCAAAAGAGGAAGGTGGTCCAACTAACAAAGAGGAAACTGGAGGTAACTCAAACATAACGTCTCCATTGAATGAAATGGGTAGATGACGAACTAACTCGTGACATAGAGTATTGAAGTTTAGGAACTTGAGAACGTTCCTAGCCCTTGGACGAGATTGGAGATGCTTCAGGCATTCAAGAATGGAAGTGAAAGGAAATTCCTTTCGAGGATCTAATGCGAGAAGGCAACTAGCAGGTGTAGCTTGGGTGGATGGAGGAACAAGATCCTCACCACTCTCTAGAATTGGTGTCAGCTCCTCCAAAGTATTACTCATCATAATTTTGTCATCATCAGAAGATTCACTTACAATAATTCTTCTTTGATGAGGCTGCTCGGCAACCGCAGGAGCTTTGCATGGAGTTTGAAAGGTACTGGCTGTTGAGGTAGGAGTCAATAGCATTGTAGGCAATGGTGCAAGGGCAGCAGGTGAGCCAAAAACATGGTATCTTCCTCCACAAAGCTTCCAGCCATATCTCCCATCAACCATAACTTGGAAGCACATAACAGTGGATTGAATCTCATGTCCACCCAAACTATAAAGCTCTTCCTCCACCCAAATGTCATTGCAATCAATACCAAAGCGTAAGCCCAAAACGGATTCTGGCACCCAAGCTATTCCATCAACACCACATGGAAAAGAAATTGGAATTGCTAATCCGTCACCATGAATTGTGACCATGTTCAATTTTAGTGAGCTCATTCTACAACAAATAGTAAGACTTAACAAACTTATGCTTTAGAAACACATTTTTCACAAGACGCAAACAGATTGCAAGTTCAAAATATAAAACTAAATAGAATATAATAAGAATAGAGTAACAATTCAACGGATATGCTGGTACATGGTTTTCAGCTGACCGTTATGGTTTAGGTGGTTGAGTCATAAGCAAATGGGATACTTTATTTAGTTACTTAGGCTAGTATGGAAATTTTGAAAATTGAGGTAAATCTGGATGATCTTATTCTAAGTAAGATGAAGCACTGGTAATTAATATTGACAAATATAGGTGGCAGCCTACAAATTTGTCAAATCTGTATTTGAACAAGTTTATACTAATCCAATTTTGTAATTATGGTTAAGACCGGTGTATGACAATCATGATATTAATGCTCCTTCTAGCAATGATAGATGTCAATTCAACCAACGTTTAGTAATACCAGTATAAGATGCAACGTCCAAGGGCAGCTTCAAGCCTTTCTATTTATTTTCCTTGTAGTTACCAGGCATGCTAGAGGCTATGCAAAAGAAGAGGCAAAAACATCGATTATTGTATTCAACTAGAAAACAATTGGCAAAGGCCAAAATGAGTTGTTAATTACATAGAGGATCTTTTGCAAGAAGGAGAAGCACTGCACAGAGAATTACCTATGCTTATGAGAGGAGGGAAGTGCATAACTTGGACAATATTGCTGACATTGCACCAAGCGCATACAACATTGACGAAATTGGTGATGTGGATGATGTAAACAGCTTGACGAGCTCAGAAACTCCACCAGTACTATTCAATGAAGGAGTGATAATAACTGAACACTTTCTTGTTTGCTTTGGATTTTTACACTATTTGATTTTTTATTGCATGTTTTATTTTAGTGTATCAACTTTGAACTTCATTATCCAACAAATCAATCCGTCACATAGTTTGTTAATTTCAAAGCAAATAAAGTACATCTTAGTTTGGGATGGGCAAAGTATATTTCTCTCCGGGCATACAAATTACAATGTAATTCATGAATATGAATTTCCTGACAGTAATGAGATCTAATACTACGTATTGAGTAGGCGTTCAAATCAACATGTGGCACTTAGTTTAGTGAGAGTCTCTGTCCATTAGGAACGCTTGTTCCCGCTGCCCGTTGCCATTGCCGTTCCCATGGAACTTCATGATGAGGCTTAGTTGTTTTTGCTTATTTTCCGCAGCTGAACTGTGTAGACCAAATGAACCGCCAATTGTTGCGTAGGGTCAGTTCTATAGAGTACTGAGAGCTCAAGGTTCTGAAGTTCTGAGAGAGACGCGAACTTGGAAGGGCCTTTGCAAGCATCAAAAATGCCAGTGGTTAAGAGCTGGTTTTCTTGCACTAGTTTGTACTTGGAGAGCATAACCTGATTCAAACTGCTTTGATCAGACAATGGCTAGGGAGACAATCCCGATCGGAGGTGATGCAGATCCTCAAAGCGTCCAGGGTTTTGACTACCCGGAGATGCAGTGCAACATTGGATCCACATAACTTCAAAACTTGGATCTCAACATGGACAACGGATTCCGCGAGAAGGGGGCGGATGACCTTGCACTGGTGATACAGGAGTCTGCAGTGGCGGATGCAATCGTGGAGTCGCTGCCTGTGGAGGAGGGTTCCATTCCGAGGGAGTCTGCTAATGCTGCTGACCAGAGCGACATGCGGTTTGAGATTCAAGCAGTTGAGCCGGAAGTAAGTTGCGATTCACTCTTCCTCGGGTTTTCAAATGTTGGTATCTGTAAAGTTGATTGCAATTTTTCTCTTAGTCGTGAGTTTAGGGTTCTAGGTTTCTGAAAAAGCTTTTTAGAAGAAAAATAAGGAGGACCAAAATTTTAGTTCACAAAAACTATAGTATCTGCAATTGCAATAAATCCACAGTCAAGAATTCTCTGATCTTAGAGGACTTTCAGCCTTTGGTTCCGAATTGCAATTATCAAGTCATTAGAGAAAGAGCAAGATACTGTAAAGATTTCAAATGTATAATTTTATTTTAAGTGAGGATCTAATATTAACACGCTCAGCTTCTGAGAATTAAAAGATGTTCAATGTAACGTTTATAATCCCTAGAGCCGGAGGTTGAGTCTAGTCTTAGACAAGTTGCAGTACCTTCTGTTTCTTCATTGGAAATTCGGCTTTAGGAAGCACCTACTGGTCCGAGATTAGCGGTTTAGCGTTTTAGGGTATTGTTGCATTTTTGATTATTTAAGGAACATTAGACACTTGCTTTTGTCCCAAATATAATACAATGTAGTTCACAACCTTCCAATTTAAAAATAATCAATTGTAAAAGTGTAACTTGATAGTCTGTATTTGCTGAGAGGAGGTAAATGACAACCGCCTTATCCTTTAACCACTATTGATTGGCTTCGCAGGATCAAGAAACGGAAGAAGCCCCTCCGGTTATCCAAAAGACACAGGAGGAGGTCATAGATGAGTTCCGCCTCAATTCAAAACTTGATTTGAACAAGATCATCAAGAGAGTTTGGTTTCAACCAGAAGACTGTAGCTTGTTCAAAATTCCTCTTTGTCAAATGATATCTCTTCCGCTTGTTTGACCGGTTTTACAGAACAACGTGACCAGGGTGGAGTTTGAGTTTGTACATGGCTACAACAACGGTGACAGGGTCCTCTACGTGTCGACTGCAAACGACAAGGGGGAGACTCAGCGGGTGTCAGAGGATATTCAAAGTAGTTAGGACCCATTGTGGATTTCTGAGAACGACAAATTCAAAATTCAGCTGCTCAAGCATTCTCACAGGAAAGTGTTGAGTGGTTTTATGTTCTTTGTCTGGGACGGCAACCACCAATTTGTAGCTTGGACAAACTACATCAAGAAGATGAAGAGCAAAGACATTCTTTGGCATTTTTAGTAAACTGCATCTTGCTAAACACCAAAGACTGCATGGATATAGTCATGCATGCCATGAACAAGGTGAATAGGTAATTGATTTCTATCATCATTCAACTGCGATTTCATGTCAATTTTCACGTTTGGAGAACGTTACTTGATTAGTAGATGTTTTGTCTTTCAAACTACTAGTTCTAGAACTGAAATTGTGATTCTAATGACAATGAGGATAGCATTCGGAATTTGATCGGTTTTTGTTGATAATTTCTAATGCAGGCAGACAGAGGGTGCCCACGTTGTAACAAATGTGTGCCACAAGATTCATAAAATAAATACGTATGGAATCCTTCATCTCTCAGATTTGAAAGATTTGTTAACTGCAGAAGAGAACAAGGCTTGCGAGAATCGGACGAGAACAATGTCTTGGCATCCCATGACAACTGACATCTTTATTTGATTTTTATATTGAGTGAGTGTGATTTTTTTCAATTGTTGACTTAGTAGAGATTCTTGATGTATAGGCTACATGTTGCTGATATTCTGTTTTGCTGCTGAGCAGCAAGAGGTTACAGCCGCTGCTGAAGCAGCTGCGCGTTCGTACGAGGAGCATGTCCAAGCAGAGGAGAGAACGGCAATCGGAATGCAGCCGGCGATGGCAAAAGCTAAGAAGGCAAGAGTAAAAAGCTTTCAAATTGAATTCAAGAAGCTCAGTTCTATTGCAAAGCCCGACAATGGTAAAAGGTGGCTTGAAGAGGTAAGCTTCAGTTACTTCAAATTTATACATTGCTTGAACTTGTAGGTGGTTCTTCATTAACAAATCAGCAGGTTAAAGGCTCTCGGAATTTGAGGGGCTTTTTGTGTATAGGAAATTGATTTCCTTTCTCTACATTGATGTCGGCCTTAAGAGGGTCATTTGCTTTTAGGTCTTGAACAGATAAGGAATTGATCATACTATTCACAAAATTGTCATAATTCTATCCATTTTGTCCAATAGAAGGCAATTTTTAGTTAGGTAGTTGGATATCATTGCAGTTATGCCGCAAAAATGCAACCAAATGGCTCAAATGAAGCATAATATCTTCTGATGACTTCAAAACAAGTAGAGTTGTCAATGCACCAGAACCACCTCGGAATTTGAGGCACATTTTTTTTTGAATGTTGAGTTGATGTTATAGACTAATTTTTATTATTCCAATGGTCCCTTTCATTTATTCAAAGTATATTTGAGTAGTGAAAGTTTAGGTTTTGTTGAACCTAGTATCTTACAATAATATTCTGTTCAGATAAATGAAATTGTAAAGCACGTCAGTATTAGACTTGGTCTGAGTCTCTTTTGAACTGTCCTTGGAATCAGTCTTAGACAAAGGTCTAGCAAGTTACTTGAATTGTAAGTGCAGCTTTGCAAATCCAGGTGAATAAACCACACATTTTGCCCACCCAAATTCCAAGGTTTCTTTTTAGAGTGTCCATATACTCAGCGATCATGATTGTGCATTAAAATAGCTTGAGTTTTACATGGGTCCTAGGAAATTGACTAACCTGACTAGATGGAGCAGCTCGAGCTCCGTCAAGTATATAAACATGGCAATTACCAGGTTTAGCATTTAGTGTTTACGCAATTAAATTTAAGTCGTGCTATACTAGATTACTCCAAAATTTTGCATAAATGCAGTAAAGTAAATTATGACATGAGCTGCCTCTAGACTACCAAAATCTCGAGGAAGACTATCCAAACAAAGTGAACATAGGTTGTTCAAATTTTTGTATCAGTAGTTCTGTTTTTGGTAATCATTAAAGTGCTAAAGCTCGAGCATATTTCGAGAAGCATTTGTAGTATCTTTTATCTCAGAGCTGCTGTGAGGATCCTCGAATTCCGAGGGGAACCAGGAGCCTTTTCAATTTCAGATATAACAGGTGCACTGGTGCTCCTTGAGTCCTCGGATTCCAAGAGTAGTCAAGGACTGGTTTTGTAGTCAGAGCGATGAGGTTCCGTGAGGGTCTTCCAATTCCGAGTAGTCCAAACTTGGGTCCTAATCCATAGCACAGAGCTATCGAGGGACTTCTCGGTTTCCCAAAGCATAAAAGGGGTGGTTGTTTGCAAATTCATGTATTAGAATGGCTTTTAAACTCCCCGGCTTCCGAGCAATGTAGAAGTGGAGTTCAGTTTTCATGGAGTACAGGTGCCACTGGGCAACTTGGATTCCAAGGGAGGACAACAGGGGTATCTGGTTTTAAAGTCCACAAGTGCTGGAATGCCCCTCGAAATCCAAGGGGGTGCGAGAGGTCAGTGAGAGCTACAATGTTCATGTGCTGGAGGGCCCCTTGGATTCCTAGAGCTAACCAGAGGGGCAATCAGTTTTAGAAATGTGAGGTGCTGGAAGGCCCCTCGGAATCCGAGAGGATGTGAGAGAGGCAGTGGGAACTAAAATCTAGGGGTGCTGAAGGGCCCCTTGGATTCCAAGGGAGGACGATTGCGACAGTTGAATTCAAAGTCTAGAGGTTCTTGAGTGCCCTCGGAATCCAAGGGAGTGCGAGAGGGGCAAAGGACTATAGTCTAGGGATGCTGGAGGGCTCCTTAGATTCCAAGGGACAAAGAGAGGGGCAATTGGATTCAATGTCCAGAGGTGCTGAAGGCCCCTCAAAATCTGAGAGGGTGCTAGAGGGACAATGAAATCCAAAGTCTATTGGAGCAATTTTGTTTGTTGAAATCCAAGGGGGTTTGATAGAAGCTTTTGGATTCTTAGTCTAATGATGCTGAAGGGCCTCTTGGATTCCGAGGGTGGGCAAGAGGAGCATTCAAATTCAAAGGCTAAAGGTGCTAGTATGTCCATCGGAATCTAAAGGGGGACGAGAGGGGCATTCTCATCAAAGTCTAGAGGTGCTAGAAGGCCCCTCGGATTCTAAAAGGGCAAAGTGACTAATTTTGAGAGCATTGAATAGAGGTGCCATGGGTGTCTTTGGAATCTAGGACGCATAGCTTTTTGCCAAAGTTGTTAGTATATAGCGATCCAATATTACTACCTACCAAAACTCATAAAATTTGATAAAGTTGAGATAACAAATACACCTTAAAGTAGCAGGCAAACGAGTAAAAGATTACATAACCATGGTTTGTTGGAGGCTTCGGCTGCGTCCATAATTTTTGATAAGTGTGTGCGCCTGCATCAGTTGGCTCTAAAAAAATGAATCTTTTTTTTTGATAGTCAATACTGTCTAGACTATGTTAATTAATTGTAATGATGAATTTGTATGAGTTGTATATCAACTAAATCTACAAGTCTTTGATTATTACGTATATCTAACTGTGTTGTTTTCATACCCCTGCAAATAAACCTATACTATATCACACATTCACTTGAGAAGATTGAGATGACCGTGGAGAAGCTCTAGATCATCTCTGGAGCTATTGTTCTAGGAGTATATAAGGGCAGGTGGCTATCTTATTGGAACTCTTTTGACACGAACAAGAGAGCTCTTCATTTCCTGGTCCTAGCACCAACTGAAGCAAAACTTAAAGACTGGTTGATTAAAGCATCTTTTTGGGCAGAGATACAATTAATTGAATAATCTTATTTACTGGCGGTTTCAATTGTAAGTTCGAACAATTGATTAATTTCTGATGAAGTGGATTGAATTGCTTGAAAATTAGTGGAGCATTGATTGCAGTGTTTGATTTTAAACTTTGGATAGACTAAAAATATCCTTTGTTGCTGCAGCTAGAAGAAGCACCAATGGTTTACTTCAACGACACAGCTCAAACCTACTAGATTGAGATAAACTACTCCTCTTTCCCTAATTTGGACAAGATTAGGGATTATGGTGAAAGAAACCGCTGTTTTTTATGTGATCATGCTTATAGCAACTTTTTCAATTGGAAACCCAAGTTTGACCGCAAAGAAATATTCCTAGATCAAGAATACATGACATTTGCTATGCAATGTTTAGTGTATAGGTTCGCCACTACTTACCCTATTTGATCTCTTAAATCTTTCTTTGTTTCAAAATGTCAATCAATTCTTCTTAGACACCATAGTGTAAAGCTATGATTTTCTTATGGATTTGTAGGTATTTCCACTGCAAATTAGTTCCAAAAAAGCCCTTCAAAGTAAAAACATACTAGTCTTGTTCTCTACTTGGGCAGACAAGTCATTAGTCAAGTGTGTTTTCACTCCTTACCAGCTCAAGAAGTTTGTGTATGAGGAGCTTGTCAAGTGTCCATGGTACTTGGATTGCCAAAAGTCTCATGTTCCAGCTCATGAGCAAGAAGAGAGGAACCATATTCTACCACCGGCAACTCCATGGGAGTCTTCTGATGATGAAGATGAAGACAAAGAAGCAGATCCTAAACAAGAATCGAAGCAGAAGAGCAAGCGCACTACCAAGAGGGCACCACCTTCTAAGAGAGCCTCATTGCCAAGGAAGATTTCCTCAACAGCAAAAATCTCGTCCGCTGCAAAGTCCACTTCAGCAGCCGGTATGTCTTCACCCACATCGAAGCTGCTGTCATAGAATGAGTCTGAAGACGTCCCTGAATCACCATAGGCAGCAGACTAGTCCAGCAAACCCAAGCTTATGTTTGTCTCCTCTCAGTGGAAAGTAGCCACTTGTCTTTGTATCGAGACAGAGGACATTGTTCCAACAACGCTCATCTTGAACTACTCCATTATATAGGCGATTGCACACAAAGTGGAGAAGGTAGTTCCATCAGATGTGCAAGTCTAGTTACTGGATTATGTCAAGAAGGTACAATTGATTCCCCTTTTGTTGTTCATGTTTACTTCTATCACTTTTTTCTTGTGAGATATTCACATTTCTTTTGTTCATTCAGGCTAGTAGAAGAGTTTGCTGCTCACTTGGTGGAGTTTTAAAAATAGAGGTGTGTTTTGACCTCTTCATAGCGGATGTTGCTGATGGGCTTTGAGTTCCTAATGTTTCTCATCCTCCCATGTCGGTTCCTTATTGGAACAATTTTGATCCAAAATTTGCAATTGGAGTCTTTGAATTTGCCAATGGAATGTTGCAAGATGATGGTGCAATTCTGTTTTTCTTACTTGAAAATGAGGGTGTTAGAGCTTCGGTTCGAAAGGCAGCCCTCAAAAACGGATACACATTGAATTGTGAGTTGTGGGAAATCAACAAGTTGTACCTTACAAATGAGGTCAACAACAAGCACGTAGTGAGTTCTTTTAACATTTGGAATTTCATTTACGTTTGTCCCTCATTTCATGCATTGCAAAATTGATGGAGTTTTCTAGTTTGACAGATAAAACAATTTTGGGTTGCTTTGTACGTGCGAGCAAGCTTGAAGAAGAAAACAATTGTCTCCAAGTTTTCAATTGAAGACAATAAAGAAGCAAGTGGCTTGATCACTGATATCATAAGTACACCTCAATTTTCCTTTTTTTAATTTGGATATTGCCTTTGTTAATGCTTGGTTAATGAACTTGTTCTCGTCTCTATTCATTTGCTTTAATATCATAGGAATGAAAATTATGCACTATTGCTGCATCTGTATGTTAATTATATCATAAACAATATCTTTGCAGGCAATGGCGTGGTGCAAAACTTTACCATTGCTGCAACTCAGCTCAAAAATGAACATGGATACCCGTGAAAAAGGCCTCACAAAAAGGACCCATTGAGAATGCAACTTCTCATTAAGAGTTGCTCCAAGCCAAATGATGTCGTATTTGATGTCACAGCTTCCACAGGTATATGCATTTTTTTAATTGACTCATCCAAATTGTTGTGCTCATACATTTGACAAAAATGCTTATTTATAGTATAGCATAAAGGATTGTCTTTCAGTTTAATTACACTTAGTATTCACTATGAAAACTACAGATTACAAGAACTGCATGTTACAAGATGCTATAATTAAAATGCTTTTGGTTTAGGGTTATCAATTTTACAAATGATTCCATGAAGATGACATATGATGATGCTTTGTTTGCAGGGGCTAGCGTGCACGCCTGTCATCGTTCTGGAAGGCACATTGTTGCTTTTGAGGAGGACTCCAAAATTTTCAAACATGTTCTAAAGCCATTAATGCATGCTGATACCATAGCCGAGTCTGGGCACAATAAGCACAAACGTGTGGTTTCCGAATTTGAACATGAAGCCAGCAGCTCCAAATCAGATGAAGCAGCAAATCCCTTTGGTAAATAAGTTGCAAAATCTCTTACTTTATAAGATTTCAAATCCACAGTTTTTGTTGTGACGTCCTCGCATTCCATCTTTGTTTATTGACTAACACTTCTCCACTTACATTCACAAGCTGGTCATGAATGGTTTTGATAGTCCCTCCCTAGCTTGGGGTATATCGTGCTATAACAAATAAGAGTCTGAGTCAAAATCAGATAGTCCAGAGGTATTGAGGAGGCGGTCACCTTGTTATAGTCCTAGAGTATTGAAATATATGGACGTAGAGGCGGAGGAGCACAATACTTCTAGTGAAGATGATTTGCATTCTAGTAATTCTAGTTGTAGCAGTTGAATTTGGTTGTTAGCATTCTCATTTTTCATGTAAATGCCTGTGAGCAATGCTGGAAACCTCAGTGGCTCATAAATTGTCTTTGTTGTTATTGCTCCCATTTCTGTTCAAGTTGCAACGCAACATTGCAAATGGCTTTGTTTACTTCCATTTTTTTGACCTTGTTTTAATCGAAGTTTACAATGTTATATGGAATTTGCTCACCAACTATCTTTATTTGCTCTCCTTACTGCGGGTTGCTTCTATCTGGATGCTTGTCTCCTTGGATGTTTTGTTGAAGTAATCTTTTGTTAGTTATACATGGAGTACATTTTATGCATTTGAAGGATATTTTGTCTTTTTGTGATTTTTAAAAGATCCTTCTTGCTCTCCTTTTGTCCTTTGACAGGATTTAAATTAGTGGTCTTTGACCATGACTTGCAGGGAAAACTCTAAAATGAAAAGAGTGTTCCTATATAAAAATGCACTCAATCGTTCCACCCAAATGAGAATAATGTCGGCCCATTTGAATCAAAATGAAGAAAATCTGAATGGCTGTAATTCAATATTAGCTAGTATTACCAATTGTCTACTATGAAGAATCAATATTTCTTTGTCCTTCATAATTTTTGCATGTCTAAATTGTATGAACTAACTAAATTTTGAAACCAACCATGCCCTATTCTAAGTAGTAATAGGGAAATTCCAAATTACATTGTATAAGAAATGATAGATGCTTTTGAGTGCATTTATTTGAAGTTCAAACCTTTTGTTAGAATGTCTTATGAAGAAGATGTTTAAATAACATCATACTTATTGTCCCCTGTCTTGAAACAAGATTCATGAATGTAGCAAAGAATTTTGTTTTAATATGCTCCTATGTTATCTGATTAACCCCTTGGGCGTTTTAAATTGCGATTGTCAAATTTTCTCATCATGTTCATTTTTTTATTGGTTTTGGTGTGATGATCCATTTTTTGTACCTGGACAGTCAATGTAATTTTTAGGTGAGAACAGTAGAAGTGTCCATTTGTAATGTAGTATGATCACTTTTCCCTAGTGACATCTATGGTTGATTGATTTATCATTGATACAACATATCCTCTGTCTATTGCTAAATGAAAATTCGATGAAAGACATTATAAATTGATGTGAAAATCCCTTCAAATAAGTTGTGAAATTTCATGTTTAGTATCACCTTTTTTTTTAAAGATCACTAAGTGGTAACTATTTTTATTCAAACCCCCCTTTATTTATCCCTTTTATTTGTATCTATTACATTGCCATTTAATAATTAGATTTAATTCACTAGACATGTATTAAAGGGACTCTTGAACTCACTCTTGGATTTCAAGGAGTGTTTCATGTTTAGGGGGCTCATAGGTTCATCCCTTGTTCCCTTTATGTTGGCCTTAATTAAATAATTCCTTTAGGTGCAATGGATCATTTTATATTGAGGGTCAAATTCTAGATTAAATGCTTAATTTGTAACACACAGTATTCATTTTGTATGATGTTAAATTCAAAACTCATTGTAACAATTCATTTTGTTCATGAATTTTATATTTGGCCATTTCTATTGGGCAATATTTTCAATTCACTCAAGACATTCCAACTTGCATCATCAAACTTTGTCATAGTTATTAAATAACATTCTGACAATAGAACCAATTTCATGTCACAATCAACTTCAAAGCATGAGGACAACCTTTAAGGTAAATTATGATGGCAAATTGTAATAGTAATTATACACTGAATGGTTTATGGTAGAAGTAAACTTTCATAGAAATTGAGAAAGTTGAATAGTGATTAAAGAAACCAAAATGAATGGAAATTGTGGAGTTGAACACAATTGGAAATTGAGAAAATTGAATGGAAATTATGGAATTTAACATTAATGGAAATTGTAGTGTTTAGCTTCTATGGAAATTGAGAGAGTTGAATAGTAATAAAGGCAAAAAACATGAACGGAAATTGTTGAGTTGAACACAAATGGAAATTGAGAAAGTTGAATGAAAATTATGGAATTAATCATTTATGGAAATTGTGGAGTCAAACACAAATGAAAATTGTGGAATTCAAAGTTACTAGAAATGGTGGAGTCTAGCCCCAAGAAAATTCTAAAGTCACATTTTGCATGATAGCTCCTCTTATATGTTTGATGCACCATAACTTGTCGTACATATTACTATTATTGGCAAAAACATATTTTTCATCCAACTTACATTCCAATACTAATACCCCCAAACCTTTTCATCCAATACATTGACTTGCATTCATCCATTACATTCATATACATTCATCCATTATCCTTTCCATCCATCCAAAGTTAATTTCATTCATCCATTTAAAAGATGAATGTTGTAAACCATGTGAGTTTTAACATCCATTAATCTTCATTAATGCCATCTTCATAATTTTAATTGGAACTCCATAAATTTCAAAAAATTAAATGAGTATGATTTTAAATGCTTATTGCTAATTGCTCACTATTCAAACTCACCGCTCGCCGCTCCTCGTTCACATTATAGCACCCCTGGCCTTCACCTTCCCAAATCCTATGGTGATGGCTTGCTTAATACTTGTGAGGGTTGTATTGAAAGCAAACAACTACAAAACTCATTTCCAAAGGACGGTGTTACATGTGCCACCATGGTATTGGGTATTATGCATTCAGATGTTTGTGGCTTCATGAAGATCACGTCTTTCAATGGAGCAAGGTATTTTTTGACTTTCACTGACAATTTATCAAGAAAGATGTGAGTGTACCTTCTTAAGGCCAAAAATGAGTTTTTTGAGCTGTTCAAGGAATTCGAGGCTTTGGTGGAGAAGGAAGCCGAGTACTCCATAAAAATATTGCGGTCAGACAACTAGGGGGAATACACTTCCAATCGGTTTGAAACCTACTTGAAGACCCAAGGTATTGTGCACCAAATTTCAATTCTACATATACCGCAACAAAATGGAGTGGCCGAGAGGACCAATTGTACTATTGTAAAGATGGCTAAGAGCATAATCTATAGTCAAAAGTTTGAGTTGGAGTATTGGGCCGAGGCGATGAGCAACGCAATGTACATTCGCAAGCAATATCCAACTAGTGCGGTGGATGACAAGACTTCACAAGAAGCATGCAGCGGGAGAAGACCTTTGGTGGCACACATTATGATTTTTAGATGTGCTGCATATGCCAAGATCCCCAGTATTTTAAGGACCAAGCTTAATGCAAAGACGGTGAGGTGTTTGTTTTTGGGATATTATGAGGGCTTCAAAGCATACATGCTAATTTGTTTGGAACCTAAGAAGATAATTTGATGTTGTGATGTGACCTTTTGAAAGCATAAAGATTTGCAAGAAGAGTTGGGATTGAGTCTAAATGGAAATACTGGTGACATTGTTGTGGACACATCTCAAACACCTTCACATGATGATGATGGAGATGAAGAGGATTAGCCTCTTGAAGATGGAGATGGTGACATTGTGGAGGATGCTAATGCAAGCCAAGGTGATGAGGGCTCCAAGACTAAGAAGGTCATAAAGAAGAAGAAAGCACAAGCCGTTGTTTCAAGCGCCAAAGTGGAAGGTAGTCAATATGTGCAAGTTTAGCAGTGGTCCACAAGGGTAAGAAAGCCTTTGGGGGAATGGTCAAAGATTCATATCTTTTCTCCACTATCTTCCTATTTGGATCATGCAAATGAAACCGTTGTTCATGATCCTACTACATTTGGAGAGGCTTTAGAGTCTCAGGATGCAATTACTTAGGAGGTGGCCATGGAACAAGAGTACCACTCTTTCCATACCAATAAAACGTGGGAGGTGACCACGCTTTTTCCATCTCGCAAGGCGGTAGGATGCAAATAGGTGTTCAAGACCAAGAGAGATGCTACGGAAGAGATTGTGTGCCACAAAGCAAAGTTGGTGGCAGGCGGGTTTTTTCAAGTGCAAAGACTGGACTTCAACAAAATGTTTATTCATGTGGCCAAGTTCACTTTCATACGGTGCATTGTGGCCTTTGGAGCATTATTGGACTTGGAGATACACCAAATGGATGTGGAGACAGCCTTCTTTAATGGCGACTCAGAAGAAAACATTCACATGGAGCAACTTAAGAGGTTTATGCAACGTGATCATGAGCACCTTGTTTGCAAACTTACAAAATCTTTGTATGAGCTAAAGCAAGTATCAAGAGTATAGTATCAAAAGATTGATGCAAATATTTTGGGATTTGGTTTTGAGAAGAATGTGGCTGATCATAGTTTGTCTTTTATACAAGTAGAAGCCCATGTGATGCTTGTGTATGCTGATGACTTAATCACTTTTTCTAGCAACGTAGTGACCATGAATACATTGAAGGCCAAATTGAGGCAGAGTATAAAATGATGAACTTGGAGGAATTGCACTATTGCCTTGGAGTGGAGTTTGCAAGAGATCAAGGTATAAAGACCATTACCATGAGTCAAGCCAAATATCTGGAGGAAGTGCCCAAGCAATTTGGCATGAGGGATTGCAAACCCATTGGCAGTTCGTTGGACACCAAGGTGAAATTAGTAAAGTTTAGCATTGAGAAATATGGTTTGGATGCTTCGAAGATGGTAAATGTGCCTTACAAATCAGCAATTGCATCATTGATGTATGTCTTGATATCTACAAGGGTTGATTTGGCTTTTGTCATTAGTACGGTGAGCTAACATATGGCAAGGCCGGAATGGAATCATTGGATGGCAATGAAGAGAATCATGATGTACTTCAAGGGCATTTCTCATGTGAAATTGCAATTGGGAGGAGGGCATATACGCTTGATAGGATATTGTGATACAAATTAGGCTGATGATGCCAACAATAAGAGCTCTACCACGGGATATGCATTTAGTCTTGGAGAGGGCATAAAGTCATCAAGTCGCAAAAAGCAACCCACAGTGACTTTATCCGCAACGGAGTTAGAGTATATAGCGGCGAGCCTTTGCACAAAAGAAGCCATATGGCTAAGCAGCTCTTAGAAAATGTGGGGTGCAAGGATGCTGAGAGCACCTTCAGCTTATGTGACAATCAAGGTGCCATAGCTCTTGCCAAGAATCTGGTGTACCATGCAAGGACAAAACACATTGAGGTGCAACACCATTTTGTGAAGGAAAAAGTGGAAAAGGGAACCATCACATTGGAGTATTGTCCAACTGAGGACATGTTGGCAGATATAATAACAAAGGCGTTGGCAAAGGATAAATGTAAGCATTTGATGAGAGCCATGAGTATTGGAGACTTTGACCATTCGCAAAGTGGGAGTGTTGAAAGGTTGGAATAGGGCATTAAGAGTTTGCTCTAGGCCAAAGGAGATATACTAGGTGGGGTACTTAGCATTGGAAAGAGAGTAAGTGGTAGGAAATACCTTATAGAGAGGATTAGACCATAGACGTGATTATCCCATATGGTTAGGTGAAAGGAGAATGGTTGGAAGAATACGTAGATGAGAGAGTTTGGGAACACTCTCATCTTTTCCATTTGTATCTTTTATATTTGTGTATACCATGTGTACCTTTGCTCTTCTATCTTTGTTATGTTTTCTATAAGAATGACATGTGTCATTCTTTGGTCAATAACTTATCCTTGTAGGTACTTTTTGAGTTTTTGAAAAATTGGCTATTAGGGGCAAGAATCAAGATTGATGCCGCAGGCATTTTTATAGTTCTAATTTACATAATGCACGTAGGTTCCAGATCTCCACATCTAACCTCTAATGTGTATTCTTTTGTATGAGGATGGTATGCCGGTAATGCTAGAACTATTGTTTAGTGCAAGTAGCTGAATGTGTTTGTATTTGGAATGAGGAATAGCCCCCGAATTCAATCCAATCCGGTTTTTGGAGTGATATTGAGTTAGTTGAAAAACTGTATGTACTGAGAGGCAACTTTTGTTCCAGAATCATCGTTGAACAAGTTCTCTGAGGAATAGCCACCTTTAAATTATGTTCAATCCAGATAGCAATCCCAATGAATGCTTGTTGACGGCTGATGAGATTCTTCTACATTTGAAAGTGGTGGTGAGCAAAGGATAGGGGTTTTTCAATTATCCGATTATCATTTTAGCCAAATGAACTCGTCTCAAATAGGTCTATCATTGTAATATGTTGGGGTGATAGAGGTTTCCTGCGTGACTTGTGGGTCTTGACTAATTTCTCGATCTGCTGTGAGGAGAAATTTGCATCTTTTTTGTCTTTGTTTGTTTTGTTGTTTTCTTATAAGTGGTACTTCAGTCACTCAAATCTTTGGAAGGGTAGGATTCAAGACATCCTTCCTCAACTTCAATTGCTTACCCCTCTGATATAGAGGCTCAATTTTTGTTCTAGTTACTTTGGGTTACCACCGGTTCAAAAATAGTATCAAGATTAGGGTATTTCTTCAAGATTGGCAAATAGTTGTAATAGTGTAATAACCAAAACAATAAGATTGGAAGTTCAATAGAACAATAAGAAAAGAAGTTCCAGTTTTTATTTTGGTGTGTTTGTAATTGTGGTTGTTTGTGTGCTAGATATATTAACTAGTTTCTGGTCTTGGTTAATTCTTTAGGAGCTACACACTAAATCCCTGCGGAACAATACACAAATCATCCAATTGGTGTTTTTGTCAAATCTATACGCTAATTGGAAGATAAATGCTTTTTTGTGCTACAACATACCGGCAATGGACTATTTAGGGGCATTGCAAGTCAAGGGGATACCAAATCAACTTAAAAGGCCTTAATATAAACTAGTTCAAATAACTAATCTATTGTTAAAGAGACATAGGTTTTGCTGTTGTGATAACTGCAATTTCTATGGATATAAATGGATGGTGGTCAATTTGAGTCTAACCTTAGTGATGCTGTTCACTTAGCTATAGACAAGGATTTGATGCAAAATCTCCATCTTGTAGTTGGATGAAGTTCTTCATGATTTGACGGAATCCTTGATCCATATTTCAGTCATGTTTTAACTAAGGTGGAAGCACTCATATTCGATAACTTAAAAGATTCTGCAACGACATACAAAGTGTATGATAACTTAACTTTTTAAGGACCACACAACCATACATTGATTGCACAGAGTCATTTTTGGCATGTAGAGTAGTATTGCTCAACATTTAGAAATTGGTCTTGAAAAACGCATGTGCTCACGAGAATTTTGCATTCAACTTAATAAACAACTACAAAATTGGATATATGAGTTGACAAATTATAATGTTTATATGGCATGGCCTCAAAATACATATCCATTTTTGGTCAAAGATGGATTAAATCAACAATACAATACATCAAACATCCAAGAAGAATGTCACTCGTGCAATTAGCTACATTTGCACTTGACCATATAAAATTGCATTTAAGATTGTACAAACAAAACATACTTCATTTCCAACAAGGGGGGACAATTAGCAAAGTTTGTGGGTAGGGAGTTTTGATTTTTTTTACATTTTAATTTCTTAAATTTTAATTCATCAATTAATTAGTTAATTAGATAATTAGTCAATTAATTAATTCATTCATTATTCTATTATTTTATTATTCCCTCAGCTCCAGCCACCTAACAGAGCCACGCGGGGTGCAGAGGGAGGAGGAAGAAGTAATGCACAATGAAAAGTTGCAGCAATTATACAGTTTTTTTTTTTTTTTATACAATTTTGAATTGTGTTGTGCCACATTTCTTTACATGGGCAGACTTGCCCATGCTTAAACACGTGGCACAACACAATTCGAAATTATATTAAAAAAAAAAAAAAAAAAAAAATCTATATAAGGGCTACGACCCCTCTTTGTTCATTACTTCCTCTCTCCCCCCTCTGCACCCCACGTAGCTCTGTGGGGTGGCTAGGGCTGAGGAAAAATTAAAATAATAAAATAATTAATATTTCATTAAATAATTAACAAGATTTTAAAAATTATTTAAAATTTTTTTTTAAAAATTTCTCATTTAGAGGCCTTTGCTAGGTCAATTTAAACATTTTAGTGATAGTTGGGTGCACAGAGAGTGCACTTGGCCAAGTGCAAAAGTAGCTAATTGCATTGAGTGATCTTTAAAAAGTTCAAATTGCTTGAGAAATACGCTCGTATTGTTTTGCTATACAATTGTAATATAATTGTGATATTTCAAGATCTATTGAAATGGTGTTGTCATTTATTTCCAAAACTTGTCATCTCATGCTTAAGGCCAATTATTGATTGTTTTTAGGGATTGGATTTTCCATAACATTTATCAAACTTTGTGTAAAATAGTTTTAAATTAGCAAATAAAGTGGGATTTTTGACCTTTATTGTCCACTTAACTACACCTTGTGATTGCTATTTTTATCCATTTTGCGTGAAAATAGTCTTATTGGAAAAGTGTGCAATTGAGTTTTTTAGAAATATAAGGCTCTTCTCAAGCAAAGCTCCCATGAAGCAATAACATCCAAAGCCATACTAGCATGAATAACTTGAGATTTTCCATCAACCACACACTCAATTATTACAATATTTCACCTCCAATTGTAGATTTGGTTGGAATTTTGATACCTTACAATGAATATAGTATTCTTTCCATTCATACAGTGGGATCATTCAAATTGGGTCTACATTTGATTCAACAAGGCATCTAAGTTCATTGCCCCTATTTTTAGTGGATTTCTTGAAAATGGGTGTGGTCCTTAAAGGGTTAATAGATTTTGCAACAACCTACAGAGTGTTTGATAACTTAAGAGATTTTGCAACAGCCTACAAAGTATTTGAGGTGACAAATATTTTTCCCATGTAGGAAGATAAGAAATATTGATAGTTGCAAAATTTTAATAATTTAATGTGCAAAACTAAAATTACTATGAATTTTAGGAGTCCACAAGTATTCTAGAATCATGGCCAATGTCTATATGTATACAATTCTACTAATAGTCAAATCACTTTCAGCTCATTACACTTTGGAACACACAACATGACTTAAGTGGTTCCAACCTTGAAAAAGACAAAAGAACGCATTCCAAAGCACTTGTTTTTGCTCATAGTGGAAATAGCACATCCTACTTATTGGGTGTAAAGCATTGGTGGCAATGGGTGCTTTCACCTGAACCCCTAAAGGACCAAAAGGACAAAACTCGTCCTTTCATTGCCTAGAAAACACCTCAAGGGTGGAAAAAAAAAATTCAAATTTTTTTGAAAGTGGTCATATAGATGCATGGATGTCATATTGGACCGCTTGTCCGCCCGTCCATCTATTTGCCAGAAGTGTCCAATTGAGCTCATGTCTGTCTAATGTGGTTAACTCATAGTTGACTTCAAAAATGGTACAAAATGATAAAAAAATCTTACACCGTACATGATGGTCATACTCATTGTTGCCAACATGAAGTCAAAATATGGATTTAAAGCCATATCATGTTATAAAAATGAAAAATAATAATTTGATTCTTCCATTTTTAGGTCAAAAACCCTAATAACGGCCATAAAAAATAAGAAGACGGACACGTTAGTCTAGACAATCCGGTCCATGTGGTCCTCTAGGATTTCCAATAGCCAAAAATCGTTTGATATGACAACCTTGCATAGATGTGCTAAATCACTAAATGCCAAAAATTGCTGCTTTGAACACCCCCATATTTTTATAACTTCAATTTATGAAGAGATGTACATGTTCCATGCTACCCTTCCTACAATTTTAGTGAGGGCACTATTGACTTTTGCAACTTTTGGAGAGAATATCTTCCTTTCTGGACACATGCCACACTGCTCTAGCTGGACTAAGCAATGTTTTCCCCGCGGTCTACGCCTTGGATTGGGCATGGTCATCCATCAATCCTTTAAGGGTTAAGTCATGTTGATTTTGTGGAGGCAATGGTTTGCTACATTTGCAGGGCTGGCATTATTGAAGAGTTCACTTGATCCCTCCCTGAAGTGGAAGCCCGTGCATGGACTAGTTATTTTTTCCTTTGTTGGAGAGTGAGCAATACTGTTGAATGATGTACTTTTGTTCTAAGAACTTGCATGCTAAAATGTTAAGACTCCATCAATTTGATGCGTCTATAACAATGTTTCTTTGCATTTGATTAGAGTCAAGTTTAAAGTAATGGAAGTTTTTACAACGTTGTAAGTAATAACATAATGCCAGTGAAAACTTCTACACTAAAATAAAAAATAGTATTTTTGAAATAGATAACAGTCACTGATTGGCCAAAATTCCAATCATTGTCCAAACACGCAGATGATGTAAGGACTCTATTGAGCCAATACAAAATGAATAAAAAAATATCAAGAATAATCATTCCTAACATTCACAACAAAAAGCTATAAACTTTAGCTTTGAGTGTGTATTCTAAGTATAGTCATCCAATAGAAGCAATTTGCTTGCATGCAATTTTGGGTGTTGTGTTACGTCTGGCTTGCCTATTGCTCCATATCAAAGTCCGTTAGTGAGGAGGTTTTGAAGAGATGGATAAATGAAAATTCCATGATTGCAACCTTTCCACAATGTGCATTGTCTAAAAAAAACAACTTGTGGGATACAGTATAAGGTTTTGCACTTAGTCTATATTAGATCTTTGAAAGTAGGCATAGCTCAACACTTAAGGTGCTGGAAATTAGAAATTGAACAACAATAATGTCACCGTATACAGAAGTGAAATAACATAAAAAATCACTTACGTCATCTTTACAACCAAACACTCTTTTCTAGCCATCTTTTACAATAATATGGAAAGCTTTGGAGGTAAAAAGTGTTGTACCAATTCAACAATGTCAAAGCCAAGTCAGATGCTTGGCACTTGGGATTCAGACTAAGTCTATGTCAAAGAGCTCAATAAACTGCAGTCATTAAATTTCCTACCTCTACTTTAGTGTTGCATAATATCAAAAATTGATAGGATTGTGCAGTTTTAGGATTGCTAAGTATCATCAAACCACGAGCTTTTCAATTTCTTAAATCCCAACTTCAATTAGCAATCAGTGGCCAAGAAGCATCAACGTCAATAAATAAAAATGGGCTATCCACAAAGGAGTTTTGTGGAATTTGAAATTGTTTCAATTAATCCACAACTAAGGTAAATATATCCAATTTTGACCTCTTTACCTAATCCTGTCACATGCACACTAGGTAACATTTTAGACCTAAAAGCTAGGCAAGTCATAGATAGCATATATATGTGACACAAATGATAAGATATCCATGATAGACCTAGATTTCAAATTTCAAGTCTAAAATGTTCTCCTGGTATACATGCGACGAGATTAGGCAAAAATGACAGAATTGGGAATGTTAATCCTAAACAAAATTCTGGTCTCTAATCCAAGTGAGAATCTTCAAGTAAAGGATGAGAAAAGAATGTGCATCACACTTGTTCATTAAGAATGCAAACTTTGCTGCCAGCGTAGCATTGGTACTCTTCAAATATGGATGTCAAGCTCCATCTTTGGAGCCTCCGCAAATAGCCCACTATTGTTCTTGCACTATGACAAGGCTTTTTGATTACATAATGCACCCAAATTTATGATCACCTAGCAATTTCAACGCTAGTGAGCTTACAATTCTTTTCTTCATGTTGACATGTTAATAGATATGTTTTTGTAATGCAGCTGATTTAATGTTCTGAATGGTTGTATTGTTAACGACATGATTGGTCAAACATATGGCTGAAAGCGTGGGTGTGGTCAGGTCACTAATCAGTGCATAAGGCGCCCAAAATTGCACATCACATGCAATACGTAGTATTGTGGAGAAAATATCACCTGCACTAGGATTTCAATTACAAATAAGCATATGTTTGTGGCACTGATTTCTTTGAAAATACAGTCACCAATTCCATTTTTCAGGGATTCACTATAAGTACTATATTGAAGCCAGCAAAAAGTATTTGATAATAATCATAATAAATAAAAAAGGCAATTCCATCAAAATGAAAAGAGAGGAGTGAACCTCTAAAGCAAACAAGACTTTCGCCACTGACATAAGGCTAGCCTCTAATATGCCAATATTAAGGCTCAAGGTTGGATGAGTGAGATTCCTTAATCCTTGAGGAAAGTTAGGCTACACAAAAAGACACCATGTTATTTGTTTAGGACAAATGGTTTCAAAAGGTTTATCTACGCATGCCGGAATCAATGTCTCATTTGAGTATTAGTAGAAAGTTAGCAACAACAACAAGACTAAAAGCTTTTGTCCATTATAGGGTAATGCAATTCTCAAGTTACATGCACTCTTTTTAATAATATAAATTTGATTTCAACACAAGTCCCAAGATTAAGCAAAAGTACTAGCCTTTGTTTTTGGTTTTTGGCAAAAAGCCAAATTGGCTACGTTGTATTTGAATTGTTGCCCACATGTTGAGTACTTCATATCTATCAATGAATTGCGGTGGTGATAGTGGATTGTAGATATGGTGAGTTGTAGATATGGTGAATCTGGCATAGTGTGCTAGAAATTGGTGACAGTTTCTGGTTTTAAGGGAATTTTTTTGTATTGAAGTGGCTATACTTCTCAAAACTGTTGAGTTCTCCAAGCACTAGAGACAGTTATATTCAAGCAAAAAGGGCAAAATTTCTCAACACAATGGTGTCATCTAGCACTTGGTAGATTTTTTGTAAGAAAATGGACAATGTAGTTCCGTATTTGCAAATGTTAGAATATTCAAAAATATAAAAATTCATTCATGGAGGCGAGGTTGTCCTACAACTTGTAACATATAGCGTCTAAAGTAAAATAAGAGATGTTGCACAATCTCTAGAAGTGGCAACAACTACGGCCAAGGCTGAGGCTTTTTGGCCGCGCCCTTAAAATCCTACGCTATTGTTTGGCTACTTTTATTGTATTTTCTTTATGTTTTCCTTATGTTTATTTGCTTGCTTTTTCAAGTGGTGCTTTTTGGGCCCATGGGGCCCAAAAAAAGGGCTGAGAAGCACACGTATATTGGTTGAGATGGTTCACTGTGAGAAAAATGAATGACGGTCTTGAGGTTAAGTCACTCAAGAAAGGGCAAATTCACCTGGTGACAGTGTCCAAAGCATCTGAGATTGTATTCTACCATGCCATAGTTGCATGGTGGTACAAACTAAGACATGGCTTCTCATGTGTCTCCCTGGCTATGCACCAGAAACACAAAAGCTTGCTATCTGAAGTTAGTTGCACAAAACAAGGCTGCCATGTATTTCTAATATTGAAAGTATTTGAGTAGTCCTAACCCATCAGAGTTCTTATGAATTTTGGTTTCCAACATTGTCTTCCTGTAATTCAAAATCAACTACACAACTTGACATTGCAAAATGTCTCCATTATAGCTTTCATTTTACCAAAAAATGGGAATCAACAATTTATCATGGTACTTGAAAATGGCAGCACAAAGTGGAATTGTACATCATAGTAGGGATGTTGGTGACATATGTCCTAGTTAAACTTTGCACCTTTGTCCTCCTAAATGCACTACATCAAGCATAGATTGTTGCAAATCACTTTTTGCTTATCTAGCAATATTATTGGGCTTTGGAATTGTAGGTCAAAGACTTTTATATTTGTCATTGTCATTGGAGAAGTAGATTGAAATCTGCATGTTTTTGGAGGCAAAGTGAAATCCGAGGAGCAACATGAACATCTGTTCGGGTACTAGACAAAAAAAAGTTGCTGCCCTTGTTGTCCATTCTCACCGGGCTCTAAATTTTCTCACATAACTTCTTCTTCAAGTATTGGAATGAAGTAAAAATTAGATCCCGTTGTAAGTATTGAAATTCTCCACCTACAATAAAAGTTTTAGAAAATCACATCAAGTAGTTTAGCTACAAGTACATGCCCAAAATCCATTTGTCCCTTGAGGGAACAATTAGGCCTTTAGAGGTTAAATGGATGAAAATTGACTTTCATACATCCAATAAATTGTCTTTTTATCATCCATCAAAAAAATTGTTTGCATCTTTAAGGGTTAATAACACCCTCCACTTAAGAGTTGTACAAACAAGCAAAGCTTTTGCAAGTCAATATTCAAGTGGTATAGATTAAAAGATCTAATTCAAAAAATCAATGTGTTGTGGAAGATTTAGGCAAATGAACCATTTTAGGACATCTAGATAGACTATCTAAGCTATTAGCAGCAATAACAACAAAAAATAACTACAAGGTTACAATTTGATTGATGTTTGGTCGTTCAAGAGCATAATTGTCATAAATACACGTGGATGTTCATATAACAAGCCAACAAGATTTTGGATTCTTCAAAGGTTGAGGTATTTTGGTCAAATCTAATATCTCCAAGCCGTGTCACTAGAAATTGAGTCCAAATTGATTAAATGTGTCAAAGTGACTAATTGTCCAAAGTGACAAAAATTTATTCAAATCAAGACATCCAAACCTACAAAAACTATCCAATTTGACAATGTTCCCTTGAAATTAATCCAAAAATCCAATAAATTGTATCTAATTTCCATAATAGAATACAAAAGCTGGCCGACTGTATTAGCTGGGTAGTTCACAACATACAACATCTACAATTAATAAAAAAAATTCACGTTGGCGACCTATAGGTTCTGTCGTCAGTGACCAATTTACCTCATATTTGGAAGATAAAAGGACAACTTTAATGAACCTTATTAGGTAGCTCTTAATTTGTAATTTGAATTGAATAGAAAGGAGTGAGGATAGAGACAAAAAAAACAATTGAAATGAACCCCTTTGAATTTGTTTCAAGTTTAAATTTGAAATCTAAAACTACACTCAATATTGCATTTAGGTTGCCCCACACAAATTTCTTGACATTTACACTATTTAAATATTTACCTCTGCTACAATAATATTCATCAATAAATACTGCAATAAATAAATATGAAAAGGTCTAGCAACAACAACAAAGCTCTAGAACCACAAAATAGTAGCTATTAAGTTACTAGTCATGTGAAACTCCAGTTTCTAGAAAGTTACATGCACTTCCAAGTGGCCAACTGGTGAGTCATGAGGTAGTTTTCCAATGTAAGGCAACCTAATTGTTAAGGCAACCAAAATGCAATATTAAGTATAGAAGATGTATAGATTGACATGAAAAGACATATTTAATCAATAAGCACCATTGGATAATTCTTGATTTGAATTGGATGCATATGGAGGATACGGGCACACGGGAGACATGGGCACATGGATGGCATGGGTGCATGGGGGACATGGGTGCATAGGGGGCATGTGATGGATAGAAAGAAATTTAAAAGTTATGCTCAAGCTTGCATTTACCTTGGTAAATGGGTTTACAGGACTTGTATGATTATAAAATTTGTGATTGGGTGAGGGGCCAAGGGGCAAAGTGATGAATATGGACGTTGGGTGTGAAGAACATCTTTGGTGGAACCCACTCAATATTTTTTCAACTTAAATTTGAAATTGAGATATAAAAGGGATAGAGAGGGAGATGATGAGGCAAATTGATTTGAATCTAAAATTGAATTTGAGTTTATATCATCCCATGGAATATTTTTAATGCAAACCAAGGACATGCCATAGGGGCCATGGAGGGCACTTCTTTCTATAATAGTATTTTCTGTGTTATCAAAAAAATGCAAATAATGTGTTAATTTTTTTTGCTCAATTATTCACTTACAATTTGAGCTAAACAAAGCACAAATGATTGCAAAGAACTCATAGATTGCCCTCCATCAGAACAGCGTGTGCACAGATCCACTATCTATCTATCTATTCTTATAATAGTCTTACATCATTAGTTGGGTAGTTAGGTGTCAAAATAATAGAATGTAAGGTGGTTGACAAACTAATTAATAACCAAATTTTCTATAACCATATTTTCTACCTTGCTGGCATTGGATGGGAGGCTATGGGCACAAGATGGGACGGGTCAAGGGCATGGGATGGGATGGGTCATGGGCATGGAACAAGATGGGTCATGGGCATGGAATGGGATGGATCATGGGCATGGAATGAGATGGATCATGGGCATGGAATGGGATGGATCATGGGCATGGATGGAATGGGATGGGTCATAGACACAGGTGGGATGGGATGGGTCATGGGCATGGCTGCATGGGTCATGGGCATGGACTGGATGGGTCGTGGACATGGATGGGATGGATCATGGGCATGGAATGGGATAGGTCATGGGCATGGAATGGGATGGGTCATGGGCATGGAATGGGATGGGTCATGGGCATGGAATGCAATAGATCATAGGCATGGGCAAGATGGATCATGGGTATGGAAGAAGTGGGTCATGAATATGGGATGGGATGGGTCCATGAGCATGGGATTGGATGGATCCATGAGCATGGAATGGAATGGATCCATGAGCATGGAATGGAATGGATCCATGATCATAGGATGGAATAATACATATCGATGTTAATTTTTTTGCAGGTACCCCCTCTTGTGATGGCCTTCCTCCAAAACGGTGGGTACACGGGCCCACTAATAGTATTGGATTACAATAGAGAAGATGCAATACAAATTTAGCTTTATCTTGCTTCCATAGTGAAACCATATTATACAACGTAATCACACAAAATTTGTGTTATTTAATACTCTTTCTATCAATCAATTTACTATCTCAAATCAACTTAGCTCTTTACAGTAGTGTTTACAAATTTTGCTAAACTCAAAAAGCTTCTATCCATTTTATTAGAGCTATCAAAAAACATGACAAAATCTCAATTTTTTTTAGCTCTCTTTAGCTCAAGAAAACTTTTTTTTTTGAATTATTGCTCTACAAAATTTTGAGGCCAATCTTAAGACAAAAGCCACCGTGTCATTATTCAACCTGCGGAGACAAAGATTCTTGTACAAGTAGACCTTCATGAGCCCTCCACAATAACACACAACCACATAGAGTCCTTAATACATTTGGTTCATCCTATTGGTTCTTGATAAAAAGCCATAGGTGAGGGAGTTTGAATAAGACCATACTTAAAAAAGCAAGCCTGAGATGCAATGCTAATACAATGCCTTTGAAGTTCATGTCAAAAAAATTGTTTACTTATATGGAACAAACAACCAATGTAGAAAGATATTTGCATTGATGTCAAGAATCTTTCATAGCAAAAATGCTCTAAATAATAGTACAATGGATTTCATTTTTGAAGAAAAATACATTAATTCAAAGCACACGTGAGAAAGGATATAGAGTAATTTGTGATGAAACTTTCATTGTTTACACAAAATCTAACAATTATTTGGGTGTACTTGGTTTGCTATGTTGATGTTACAAACATACCCTAAGCCTAATTCCATTGCACATGTGAAGAGATGGTGAAACCAATTTTAGCAAAACAAAATGTTCATACAACAATTGTACAATTATTAGTGTACCTGCTGTGTAATTAATGAGGAGAGGAGGTCGTGGTTACAATTTGCAAGTGCCTTGGAGGCAACGTGATGATCCAATTCCGGTAATGTTTTTGCACTTTTTCTCAAATTTTTTTTTTGACAGATACATATTGTAGATATTTCTCAAATTTCATGATTTAATGTAAACTTCCATGCTCATTTGGAGTCATAAAACTCAAAAACAACAAACAAGCTTGCAAAAGGACAAACCCGTGTACAAGTTGTTCTTAGCTTTTCCAATTCTAGGTTCAACATGGTTGCACTTAGTGTTGAGGTGCTTTAGCTCATACAAAAGCTCATGTATTATTCAAAAATGGTTGTTACTAAATTTAGATTGTTTTAGGGAACATTTCAAAGATGTTTTTTTGCAGAAAAAAATTTTATCCACCGCCAATGTCATACAATTTGCTCTTTGGCTATAGAAGCCATTGTACATAAGCTTCTTTGTTAATCATAGGAAACTCTCTATATACCTCCCCTTGGAAAATGAAGAGAAATTTTCTACAATTTTGATGTTGCTTATCTCATCCCAAACGCACTTTTGTTAAAATCATAAGCACATTTGAGAAACTTGGCTTCACAATTTCCAAAAAACATCCAAAATGCTCAATCTCCAATAAGGAGACCAACAAAATACACTCTTTTCCGAAATTAGCACTTGATAAATTTTCATATAAATAATTCCAAGGCTCAAAAAGTATCAAATTGTAGGGGTTTATTCATGCAAATGCAACAAGTAAATAGTGTCAACATCCAAGTGCCAAATCAACCTTCTCCATATGGTGTAAAATTTTGAAACTATCAAAGAACTTTAGAAGCTACAAAAACTTCATCACATCCAAGACAAATAACAAATACTTTTCTCAAAACATCAAATTCACTGGTTCTAAAAATTTCTTGAAATCCTTTAAAATAACTGAGGCAAATGATAGAGTACTTTTGACAAGCTTGGTTTAGAGTTCACAGGTTTTATTAAAAAGGAAAAATTTGATGGATATCCCTCAAGTTTGCAATATTTGTATGGATTCCCTTGGTTTTTGAGAAATTGTACAAATATCCTTGGACCATAATTTTTGAGCGTGTGTTATGTTGTGGATAGTCACTTCCTTCTCCCTTTATAATCACATTGCTTCTATCTTATTCAATTACACTCCCTCCTTCAACATTGATCATGAAAGAAGTGGTGTGCACAACAAAATCAATACTTGAAAATTATGATACAAGGATATTTGTACAATTTATAAAAAACCAGAGGCATCTATACAAACATTACGGGATAGTCACCCCTTCTTTGCTCCATTTTTTATCTTTGGAGAATGGGATCAAGGCAACTTGTCCGGGCTAATTCTTTGAAGATTGAGGAGTTTTTCACTTCACCTCTGGAGGTGAAGAATGGAGTGGAAAAATCTCCACACATTAATTTTTTACCCATTTTTGTCTTGTTTTCATCCTACTTAGTTTTTGCTTACCCTTGTTTTTTCATTTTTAGTAGTAGTTTTTTTGTTCTTAGAAATTACTCCTCATACCTACACTTTAGATTTTCTTACTTTAATCATTCTTCATTTTTTATTCTCTATTTTCCATTCTTCACTAATCACAAAAGGGGTGTTCCACCTTCTTTTATGGAGAAGTGCTTCCATTTGCCCTATTTTCACTCCACCACATCTCATTACGGGTAGTCACTGCACTTTCTTTGTTGCTTGCGGAGAATGAGAATGCAAGCATGTTGCGTTGTTGGTGGCTGCCGGGCTTCAATTTAGCTGAGCGCACTAAACTTCTCACTGGCCTATTCTTCTCATCCAGAGGTAAAAAATGGAGTGGAGAATAAGTTAGCATATGAACTTTTTACCATGGTTTGTTTGTTTTCCCCGTGCTTGAATTGCTTTTCATCCTAGCTCTTTTTTCTCCTCCAATCACTGGCCGTGCTGCCTTTCTCTAATTAAACCATTTTCCACTTTCCATTCTCCATTCTCCATCACAGACAAATGGTATGTCACAACATCTTCACTAAAAACAAGCTCCTATTGGCTCCTACTTTCATTTAGCTGATTCTCAATCTCCATTTTTTTTTCATTCTTTGAGAAGCCGTGACTACCCCTATTGTTCAGTGAAGTTTTATTCTTGGAGAAGGTGTGTATGCCCCTATTGCAAATTTCAGAGGTGTACGTCAGATATTTTCTTTTAAAACTATTTCTACTTTTTATTTATTTCTTTTTGCAAATGGTGTGCTTGTTTGCAGAGTTCCACGCCCTTTAAACAATTGGGAGGTCAAAAATTCAGATTGGTAATTGCCCTTGTGGGTTTTAGCACTGCCATCCTCATTTTTGTATGGAACTCCAGCCGAGTTGTATTTAGAAGTGACCTTCCACCAAGGACATCGCCAGGACTTATGTTTCCCTTGTACAGTCATAAGTACATTCAGTCTCCAAATGGGAGCCAAGATGAGATATGGCACCAGGGCAGTGGAGCAAACGGTAGGAGGCGTAGGACATTGTCACATCCGTTATTTGAACTCAAACTTGAAAACAGACTTGGAAGGTGAGCCATGAGTCTAATTTTTTTGTCAAAATATTAAAGATCACCTATAAAAGTGTACTTAGGGCTATATAATTGTTCATTATAAATGTTCATCTCTTTAAAAAGTTGCTATTTTTAAAAAAATTCCATTGATTTCAAGTTCAAAATTGGTTCTTGCTCACAAATCTTGGCTCACTGCTCATGGGTTCACTATTTTACTCTCACAAAGTAGCATCATCCGACTCTGACTTAACCCTTTTTCATTATTATGTGCTTGAGTAATTCTAAAAACTTTGGAAATTTTCCAAACCCGATGAGTAGTGAGATCCAAAAAAATTTAGAAAGTCAAGCAAATGAAATATCAAAAAAATTGATTGAAACATTAGTCATCCAATAAAAGTTGGGTTAAAATTTTGGGAAATATTAAATTATAATACAATACCCTAAAGAAAGTCTACATACTCCCTTTTTAAGGCATTCAAAGAGGTTTGCTTAATACAAAACATAATTGGCATTTTATCCTCACATCTTTTGTATGTGATCCTCGTGTAATCTTGATCAAGCATACCAAACTCAAGATACTAAAAACCGTATTCCTATTTTTGGTAAGTTATTTTGTGTCAAAATCATGGTTTTACAAGAAAGTTGATTAAAAAATATTGGCAATGAATTTTTGAGATTTGATTGCATGGATATGTTGGAGACATCCATATGTGCATCTTTATTCCAAGCAAACATTTCCAAACCAATTCCAAAAGAACTCTAAAAAGAGTCTATTGCTAAGTTGATCATAATCAAATTTAGTAAAATATATACTTCTTCATGAAAACTAGATTTTTGGCAAAATAAACATACCATCATGTTTAAAGGTACAAACTTTATCACAGTGTATGAGTCTTTTGCCACAAACTAATTTTCATGAAGAAACATATATTTTACAAAATTTGGTCATAATCACCCTAACATGAAGTTACTTTTAGAATTTTTTTGGAATTTTTTGGAAATTTTTGCTTGAAAGAAAGATGTGCGTATGGATGTCTCCAACATATCCATGCAATCAAATCTCAAAAATTCATTGCCAATGTTTTTAATCAACTTTCTTGTTAAACCATGATTCTAACACAAAACAATTTGCCAACAATAGGATTTTGGTATTAAGTGACTGAAATCTGGTATGCTTGATCATGATTGCACGAGGATCACACACAGAAGATGTGAGGATAAAATGCCAATTATGGTTTGTATTAAGCAAACTGCTTTGAATGCCGTAAAAGGGGAGTATGTAGACTTTCTTTTGGGTATTGTACAATAAACTAATTTATTAAAAAAACAACACTATAAGGCCTATTTTAATTTTTCATGTGCTTACCAACACAAGAAAGTTTTTTGTCTAATTTTAGATCCAAAAAAGATGTCAAATGTAATACAATTTTTTACATATTTTTTGAAGCATTATTGAGTCACTAATGGATTTTCAATAGATTTGTAGTAGGCACCTATTTGTGACTTGTAGGTCTCTTAAAAATTGTTTACTTGCAACTTGTAATGAGATGAGGTAAAACCGAATATGATTGGCTTTTGCAATAAAGTACACTTTTTCTTCTACTCATTCAATGGATAACATAGGTTCATTAAAGGACCACTTCATATTCCTTATTTAGCTAATTATAAGGATGCTTTTGGAGAGAGGTTGCAATTTGAGCATATACCTAATACATGCACTATTTTAAGCATGAATGAATAAAATTGGTCATAAATGAAAAATGTATGATTTTTTTCAAAGAAACTCAAAACCTCCCTAGACATTGCTCAAGCCTATGATGTTGAAAGTACCACTAAGTATGTTTATGGTGCCCTCTAACATGCAAGAGAAATAATGACAACTTTTGCACATTGGCATATGTTCATGAGGAAAAATGCAAGTAATTGTTAAACCTTTGAAGGTGTAATGAATCAATAGTGAAATTTGGAATTTAAGTGTTGAAGGATACTATAAATGAAACTTGGATGAATCCAAAATTCATTTAATGCATTTTGAGAAAAGTTGTTCATGACATCAAAATGTTATTGATTAAAAAAAAGGGTAAATTGAAAGGAATTTTATTACAACTTGTTTCATTGCAAAGCTGCCTATTTCCATAGTATCAAAAATGTGTATTCTTTTGTTGAAATGGTCACTAGCTCCACAAAATTGTCACCTATGTACTACTCATCAATTTGGATATTGCATGGTTCAAGATTTCATTCAAAAGTAGAGGGTTGACATTTAGCTTGAGTTAGTAGTAGGTAAAACTTACTTCATTGAAACTTTTTTCTAAACTAAAGCAAGAGAAATGAAGTTAGAATGTAAGTCATTGTATGCAATTGGAACTAAAAAATAAAAAGTTGAGTCATTAAGTGATATAGTTTTTGAAGCTTTTAATGTGGAATATGCTTTTTCATTTAGTAGCATCACTTAGGCAAGACAACTATTGCTTGCTCTAGATTAAGAGCTGAAAATAGTATTGGAGCTCAAAACAATTGAAATCATTGCCATTTGTTGGTTAAATTTCTAAAATCAACTCTAAGGCGTTTGCATGTAAGAATAATGGTCAAAATTTTGAAAATTATATCTAATGCTCAAATAATCAAGAGTTGACAAAACCACAATTCCAAAATTTGGTCAACCAAGAATGGAAGGCAAATATGTTGCCTGTGGTTGTAGTCAAAGTTTGTGAAAGGAAAGTTATTTTAATACAAAAAAAATTGGTACTAAATAAACAAATTGGCCCTTTTAGAGGTAGTTGAAATCTCAACTGATTTGGTTGGTTTCCTTCTCCATTCCACCTCTTTTAGGAAACACAAAATCTTCTAATTAAAATCTCAAGACCTTTGTATATAAAAGAAAAAGAAACATATTTCTATTGTACTTTTATTATGATAAATGCTTGAGATGAAGTTTGAGGGCATGTGTATATCTAGAGAGTGGCAAGTTTTGATGACCTTTCCTTGTAATGAGAATTGACTCTAAAATTTGAACAAATGCCCTTGTGCACAATTTGCCGACCTCGGTGAGAGCATCACCATACTAAAAATTCAGTATTTCACCCTATTTATCCAAATTGCTATTTTGACTCTTTTATCCATAAAGGTCAAGTTTGCTAAAATGAAATATTGTGCGGGTGGTAACTCACATTGAATTTTGACATCTTTGTTAATTTGTGCTCCTTTGTGATATGCATCTCAGGGAAATTATTAACATTGATATGAAACTAGGGATCCAAGAAAAATTGCTAAATTTTTTTATCGACACTGGGAGTGGTACCACATGGGTGCACTGCAAACGTCCTGGCTACAAATCAAATATTAAGAATTTGGTTTGTTTCTCACTTATATCACTAGTAACTATTACAATACTCACCTATATTGAAATTATAGCTTGTATGTAGGTATTGCTATTGTGGGCACAATTTTTGCTATTGATATCTCAACTAACATTTTTTTTGTTTGTGACATCACATGTCATCCAAATGTTTTGCTGTTATCACCACAACTTGCACTACAAGGGAGCCATGTCAAGACATTCTCTATCAATTAGGTCACCCTGATTTCGACACTTTCCTATCAATTTAGACATGTTTTTGTCAAATTTTTGTAAATTTGGACGATTTAGTCAATTCGGACATGTCACTGTATATAGTCTTTCTTGTAGTGTTGCCAACCCACCACAATGCACATTCTCAACTTGTGACATTGTATCAAAGTAAAAAGAACAAAGCAAAAGAGTGTTCAACTAGAAAATGCTACTTTGAGGGTTTATGGTCTATTTGTCTTCTTCACCTTTGTATGACCATGCTTGCAACTTATTGTCAAACATTTCTATCTTGTTATAATTGAGACATATCAGTAGTGTCAACCTTCATGAGAAAATAACATTGAGCAAAAAAATGGTGAAGAGAGTAGTGGACATGTGGTGATACTAGCAAAAACATTTGATTGAAATGGCAATATAGCAATACTTTCTATTTAGTATGAGAATTTACAATACTTGTGCAATGAGCAAAGAAATAAAATAAAAACCTTTTAAAGCATTTGATGGAGGTCATAAACAACTCTTTGCAAGGCTTTAAAGACCTAGTGCAAATATTTTAAACAATTAATGTTTTTTAGCATTTATAACAATACTAGATTCTAGTTCTAAAAGCAAAGGTTTTTAATTTTTAGTTTTACTCTTATGTTTATAGATAATGATTTTTTTTTCTCACTATATATTTGTATGTAAAGGAAAAAAGATTTGTGAATGTGTTAGCAACTCTAGCAATTCTAGCTTTGCTTTTGCAAAGATGACAATATTTTTAATGCATTGTGTATATTTTTGTTGAAATATTAAAAGCGCTTTGTAAACATCATGTGCACTTTTGATCCTTACATGCCAAAAGGATGTTTTCATCTTGTGCATGACAATAAAATCTGCAAAACAAGAAAAGGCCATTTTTCATATGATTTTCTTGGAAGAGATCATAAACACATGGTTCATCATGGAAGGCAAAAAACAACCTCACCAAATGTACTCATGATTTTGGAGAACCCAAATTGTGAGAAAATCCAAAGACATTGTGTTAGGTCTCATGGTGCCCTTCTTGCAATTTTCATGAGGCTATCATGCAGTGTTGACTATTACAAATTTTATAATGGGCGGGCACTTGCCATGTCATGGTAGAGCACTATAGAGGAGCAAACATTATGACTAGTTGAGCGTTCACAAGTTAACCTCTAAAAGCCCAAGTGGCCCCTTGAGGGCCAAGTGGGATTTTGGGCATGTTCTTACAGCGAAACCAGTTTGTGTGATTTTTTGAAACTTTTATCAAACTAAATGGAAATTCAAATGCCTTTGTGGCCATCTAATTTTATCTTCATTCCTTCATTTAACAAAGAAGTTGTGCAAGAATTTATCAAAATTAGGGGAGGAGGGGCATTTTGGGCAAGGCTTCTGTTTTGTAAGTGATTTTTGACTCCAAAGAAGGTCAGCTCCTATCCATGGACACAAAGTGTGGACACTTGGGCAATGGGATATGGAGTGGAAGGGGATCTTCTTGGAAGACTCCCTACCTCCATTCCTTTTGCCTCTTGGAAAATTTTGTACTCTACATTTTTTAACAGTTTGTGTGTTTGTTTTTGATTTTTTTTCCAAGTTGTAGTGGGTTAGGGTACCTTGGTTTTCATTGTTTGGATCCATGTAATTCAAATTATCAAATTTTACATAAATCCTCCAATTTTGCTTTATATATTTGCAAAATTTACAACCTTCTCGCATTCAAAGATTTTTTGAAGTATGTTATACACCTCCAATTCATTTGAGGTCATTTCACCTCAAGTAATCAAATCTCAACTTTGTGCAAAGCAATTCTTTTGCTATAAGAGTGGTCAAAGGCTTCTAAAATTTTTGAGCAAGAAGGACAAAAATAAATTTTTTCTTCACTTTGGGTGTCAACATTTCATTCCTCTCCATCTAAAATGAGCTAAGTTTTTTCCCACAAATACCTCTTGTAATCTAGGGCAAGATCCTATGGTTCAAGTTCAAAAAAAAACTTTTCTCCTTCCTTTCTATCCATTCCCCTAAAAGTGGCGGTTTTTAATGTCTCTTACAGAAAAAAGAACTTGGGCCTTTTGGGGTGAATGGAAATGATGTTAATTGTGATGATGTAGGGACCTCATGGATATTTTAAGCCAAGGAACATGGAACCAATAAAGTGTAATGGAAAAGACGAAACATTATGCCACGTGCAGCAACACTATGATGGACCAAATATACCATGTAATGCTCGTCACAAATTTGAATGCTTAGCATGGATTGATTATGTAGATGGATCAAAATTCAAGGGTACTTATTATTGGGAGAGCTTCACATTGCCAACCTCAAACAAAATGGAAGTGAAGGGGAAAGGAGTACTTGGGTAATTGCCAAACACACAAACAATGTATGTATTTCAATTTCTACACTACTAACAACAATTCAAACTTAGCCCTTAAACATCTGAGTGTGCTGTAGCAAGCAATACAATACAATGTACTTTTCTTGTATTTGGAATGCACCCATAGCATTACTATATTTGAGATCAACAAAGAATTTAGAATATAGATCAATGCGGTTCTAGTGAGCTAGTCAAGATGCCAATTTAAAACTATTTGTTGGTAGCAAATGAGTCATACGGCACTATACATACTATCCCCTATGGTTGTTTGGTTGTTTAAGGGTTAAGTGTTTTGAGTCCCAAACCTATTTATGAAATGCTCTTTTCTGCCCAAAAGCAAGGCTAAAACCTCCAACTTTTTCTAAATAAGTTACTGATGGGTCTAATTAGAGGATCAGATATTTTTGTGAGTTTGTTCAAATGCACCCCTCATTTTTAGAACAAATACATATTACACAAGTTATTTTCTTAGTGTAAGACATTGAAAAATGAAAGATCCCTTCACTAGTTTTTAGTTTTGGTGAATTTTGTCTAGTTAGTGTGAAGGTGTGATATGTTGCTTGCCCTTGTCCTCCAAGTAAAGTTTTGATCACAAATTTTTGTTGTTTGTCAAGCAACAACATGGTGGCACCCTTCCTGTAATGGAACATTTTTCATACACTCTTTTTAGTTGACATACATGCTTGCTAAATCTTCTCAAAAGCTTGGCCACTTGACTCACGCTTTTTGAGGTAGTAATCAAAGTTTGTAGTCCATAGTATATTGAATTAAATTACTACAAACTACTTCATTAAGGTGCCTTCCAAATTGTTCATACCTTGGATTAGTGCAAATTAGCACTATTAATGCAAGATGCAATAAATGAGAAACTGAACAAATTTTGTAGTTGCAAGATCATAATGCTGGAAGTTGAAAAACAAGTTTGTTTGCTGCCACTTCCAAAAGTGAAATTTTGTCTCACATTCTTTTGTACACAAATTTATGTCTCCGACAACTTTGTGCCTTTTGAAAGAAAAAAATGGAAAAGGGTTAAAGAATACACAAAAGAGTTAAACAAATAAAATTTGTGATTGTCTCATAAAGAAATGAAGCTTAAGGAGATATAGAATAGGAAGGACACATAATCTGTATGTAACTCTAGCCTGAAGTTAACCAATGACCATACCCATTTTCTCAAAATCCACTAGCAACAACAGTGGTGAATTTAGATGTGCAATTCAATCAAATTTGGACCCAATTTGAATAGTCCAATTGTATAAATGGAAAGATGGCCTTGCTTATTGTGAAGTAGGAAGAATTCAACTAGATCTACAGTTCAAGATGAAACATTACAATGATTGAGTATGTCATAAGTGAAAAATCTGTAGTTTTCATGCTTGTGTAGTTTTGGATGTTATTGCTTCATGTGAGCTTTGCTTGAGAAGAGCCTTACATTTTTAGAAAGCAGGCTTCCACACCTTTCCAATGAGACTAGTTTCACACAAAATGGATAAAAATAGCAATCACAAGGTGTAGCTAAGTAGACAAAAATGGTCAAGTATCCAACTTTAGTTGACATCTAAAATTAATTCTATAGAAAATATCATAAATGCCATGAAGAATATGATTGGTGAAAACAATGAAGAATTGGCCTTACATGTAAGATGAAAAGTTTTAGAGATGAAATGACAATACCATTCCAATAGATCTTTAAATACTACAATCTAGTACCATAGAGAGAAACTATATGAGCGTATTTCTTAGGGAGTTTGAATTACTTTGGGATTTGCAATTGAGATGCAAAATCCTTTTTGGATATTTGAGGTATTGCATTGTTGCTTTGATTCATTTTTGACCAAAAATGGATACGTACTTTGAGGCCGTGTTGTATAGACAACATTATTTGTCAGCTCACTACTCAATTCCATTGCTATTTTTTAGTTGGATGCAAGATTTTTGTGCACGCATGCGCTCTTCAAGACCAATTTCCAAATTGTTGAGCGATTTGCTTAATAGGCTAGAAACCACTCTCCCAAACCAAAATATGGTTTGGTGGTCTGTAAAGGGTTAAGTATTGTCAATCTCCACCACTTTATATTAGGTAACATTTCTAAATTTTCTGATTATTTATTTGGAAATATGTGCATACCGAGTACCAAAAAACAACAATATATCTGATTTTTTCTTGCTAACGCAATTTATTGATGCAAAAAATAATTCTTGCGGATCCATATTTTAGTAGTAAAAATATAACAATTAAAAAATTATAAATTAAATATGTGTGTATCTTACCAAACTTGGTTTGAATTTTTGATAAAGTGACAATTTTAGGTGCCAACTTTGAGATTTGAAATTAAAAAACACATAATAGGAATCATCAATTGTGCAGTATTTATCAAAATTGCATTAAATAAACTTTAACTTGTAGAGCTCTATAATCATCAAATTTCCTCAAATTTATTCAAAGCCATATTTGGGTACTAGAACTTGCTCAAAAAATACTAAGAGCTCAAATTATGCCACTCAGGGCTTGCGAGTTAATTTTAGAATTAAACAAAATTGTGACACATACAAATATAAGAATTTGCAGTATTCAAAGTAAATAAGACCAAAGAAAATATCATTTATTCTCTAAAATAATGAGAGTTATATAATAGACATGAACAACATGATTATGGAGTTTTTATTCATCATGTTTATGAAGTTTTCAATTCAAATTATTAACTAACAATTAATTGAATCAATGTGTTGTACTAAAATTAGATTGTCTAAAATGATATTAATATACAAAGAATTTCACTATTCAATTTTGCAGTACTTGATATAAAATCATTCAGTTTTGAGATTTTGCAGTGTGCCAAATATGGTTTTGCATTGGTATTTTATGCACAAACATATGCTATTTTTGAAAATGTTGAGAAAGCTTGACTATTTTGTTGTATTTGCAATTTTGTGTACTTGTGGACCATAGATTTCATACAAATCATTTAGGCTTGTTGTTTTTTTTGGTCTTTTCAATAGTACAAGGTCAAAATGTATGGTCATAAGCCCAAATTCCAAAAGCACCAAATTTAGTGTTCAATCCCTAAGCATCACAAATAGAACATCATGTTTGGAAGAGCATCCTAAACAAAATGGAATAACTTGGAGTGTAACCAACAATTGAAAAATCCATCGTAGAAATTTGTGGGCAACTTCTTGACAAGTGCAAATCTATAAGTTGTGTAGAAATCCACCATACAGATATGAAGACTATAAGGTTTGATGATTAAGGTGTTCTCGGAATCCAGATTTAAAAAACCTCTGTTGTGATGCTTAGGGGTTGACCCCAAACCTTCTATATAACAATAAACTATTGTCTACATATGCAATGTTAACCTTTTGTAATTTGTTTCAAAGAATATTGGTTCCTAGCATATTGAAAACGGATTGTTCAACATCCAAGATGAATGGCATGTATAGGGAATTCCCTCAATGGAATCAATTATAAAGATGGACCTTGTATTTTAGGAAACATGCAAATGATCTAAAAGTTGCTTTTATAAAAAAATGATTTCAAAACAATGATACTTGTTATATGATTCACAATTGAGCTGTATAACCAATGCTATGGTTTGAGTTAATTAATTAACTTCTTTTATGTTTGTTGGATTTTCAGGTGTATAACTCATAATACATATGATAAGGAAATTGAATCATTTAATTATGATGGAGTCATTGGTTTGGGTACTTGTAAGAGTACAATCACAAGTGATTGGATGAAATCAAAGCTTATAACCAATAGAAGAATTGGAATTTGTTTAGGGCAAGCAAAGTCAAGACAAGTATTATCATCAAGGATTGATGTTGGTTATGTTACTGTTGGTGTTAATTTACAAGAGAAGTTTGGTGAAAACCATTTTGGTTGGGCTGAGCTAGCAAACACTGAAGGGTGAGTTATTTTGAAACAATATTTTGGAATGATCTATCACTTGGTCCATTGATTTTGGTCTCTTTCTATTTAAATAACTATATAATTCTCATCATCATGAAAACATATTTTATTACAAATGGTTTATAACATATCACAAAAAATTTAGGAGCTATTGGCAATATTTTGAGGTCTTTAATTGAGTCCTTTGTGGATATTTTGGTATAATGTTTTCTTCAATGACAACATCAATGTCATGTGTATCAATCTTAAATTTACTCAATGTTATCAATTACAATATGTTCAATTCAAAACTTGATCAATTTCATCAAAGGGTATCTAACTCAATCATTTGAGCATCCTAATAAAAAAAATACAAAGGACTTGTTAGAAGTTGTATATTAGTCCATTTGATATTGAACTTTGAAGCAAGAATTCATTCATATGTTGTTAAAAACCATTTTTTTAAGCAGAAAAACAATGTATAATAATTCTTTTTCATAATTTCAAAAAAGAGTAATTGTTTTGATATAGATTTTGTGAAACTTGTCAAACAGAAAAGTAAGTATTATTCTTTGAGTGGCTCTTGTTAGTTTATGTTTCACCCAAATTATAATGATGCTCGGATAAGGTCACCTTTGTAAGAGAAAAGTTTGGATAATGTCAAGCTCTCCTTTCTATTTTTGTGTTCAAGTCTAGTTAAATGAAATATCTTTTTATAGCCAATACTTGAATATGGTCAACTTTGTTTTCTTCACTTGGAGCATTGACCTTGTCCTAGCATCACTAAATAATGCTACTTTTTTTGTAGAGTGCAGGTTTGATTGCGCAATTCATGCCACACTAAGCTATATTATATTTGAAGGTGAAACTCACTACCCTCCTACAAGTGGTGTGCCTATTACCCTTGATACTGGAGCCGAGTTAACACGTTTGGGTTCTTGGTTCTTTGAGGAATTCTCAGATAAAGTACATTCTTTCATTGTCTTTATCTTTAACATATTGAGATTCAAAGTCTATTAAAATGGTAATAAATTTTATTTATTTAGGGAATTGATAAGGTCAAACCTTGGGTTTGATAAATGCACATTCTTGGGGGTACATTTTAGATTATCACCATCAAAAAGATGAATTTGATAATTTTGAATTCAAGTTTGGACTTAGAGACCTTGATTTAGTCTAAAGCCATACTGGAGGTTACAATTGAATATCACCCAATGAAAAAGCTTTGCCAAAAGTAAAAATATTACTTTTAAATTTTGTTTGTAAAAAAAGCTAAGCTTTTTCATTGGGTGTTATTCAATTGTAACCTCACTTATGATTCTGGACTAAAAATCAAGGTCTCTAAGTCCAAATCTAAATTCAAGATTTTCAGATGCAGCTTTTTGATGGTAAAAATCTAATATTTACTCTGAGAGGGGTGTGCATATATCAAACTCAAAGTGTGCCCTTATCAATTCCCTTTATTTATTATGAATTCATTGTAAGTAGAATAAGATTTTCTAAACCCTAAATCCTAAACCCTAAAATTACAAATGCCTTTATGTGACTTGTTGCACTTTGTCTTGTGATATATTCCAAATTGACATGTAAATCAAACATTTGGAAGCAGCTTGATTCTCATGCAGAGGAGATAGGATATATTGATGTCGATGTTGAATTTGATTTCCAAGTAACAGATCGTAGACTATGCTGGATTGCCCCCAAGGTACATACATACACACAAATTGTGTTTGTTCTAGATGTATAAGAGTTTTTTTTTAGAGAACTCAAACTATTTCTTAAACTTCTAAAATGGTAATAAGTGGCAAAGAGAGACCTACAATAGTGAGGTATCTTTCATTGCAAAATTGTGGGAATGAATTCTTAACTTTTAAGATTATCAAACTTTTTTTATTTGCTAAGACTATAATGTGTCCTACACATTGTCTTTAGGCAACTTTTTAGATTTTGATGAATAGGACCAAACAATTGTAAAGATCATATGCTCTACTTTCTTGATGCTAGTTATTGTATCATACGTACCATTTAAGCAATTGTTAAAGTTTAGAAAACCACAAACTTGCAAAAAGCTTTATTAGATGCCTTTAAAGTCATATTCCAATGGATGTTTTCTAAAAGAATTCTTGTTGTTATACATAAACTGGTTTTCATTGCTATGTAAACTATAAATAAATAATAGTAAACAAGTAAAAACCAAACACATCTAAGCATGTTTAACCCTTAATCGATGGGCTTACAATTGTGGCCTATCCTGCCCTATAGAGCTATAGTGCTTTGGCAGGTGCCTAGCTTGTACTATTGTTCCTAAAAGCTACAAAAGTCAGCAATACATGTTGACCTCATAAAAATTGCAAGAAAGGCAGAATGAAAATAAACACCTTGTCACAATTTTACAAATATGAATGTATTTGATGAGACTAATTTTGCCTTCCATGATGGACCATGTGTTTATGATCACATCTAAAAAAAAAAAATTAGATAAAAATTGACTTTTTTCTCTAGTACAGAATATTTTTTCAAAGCTAACAGATGATTTATTGTCCCCTTGTGCTTTTATGGGTTGATATGTATGTTGTATGAATAAGTTATAAATGCCTAGATTTTTATTGGTGAACATTGTAAAGTCAAAAGAAAGATTTTTCATTTAGATGGTGTATGGTTTTAAAGTTATTACATATTCATTGTGAATATAATATCCATACTACTTGTACAATCTTTTTACAAAGTTTCCTTTGAAGTTTAATTGGAAATAAAAAGAGGCAAATTTTACATTGTTCTTGCCATTGGAGCATATAAAATGAGCCAAAGAGAATCTATCTAATTTTAATAAATATGTGTTGATATTACTAAAGGAATAATCGCAAAATTCAATAAATGTAGAAAGCTTCTCAACTATCCATTGTCAACAATTCATCAAAAGTCAAATTTTACCTCTAAATGCCCAAAGGTGTTGTTCATGTTTGTGGAAGGTAGTTTTGAAGTTTTGGAATTGTCTTTGCAAGATCATTATTACTCATCAAATTAAAATAGTCACTATAACATCTTCAATTTTAAGGCTTCTAGATGGCGCTACCAAAAAAAATCCAAAATGGCCACACAGATTTTAAGATATCTGTGACTAAATGTGGATGAGTATGGAATTTCTTTCTTTTTTTGGAGCTGTCCAAAACATCTAACGCAACTGGTAACTTTTGGATACAAAAGTGGAAAACTACCACTTAGGATGCATTAGTGTTTACAGCTGTTACTTGAAAACTAATGGCCGTCCTCCAATTCCATGACCAAAGTTTCACAAATGAGCTTGCAATGCAACTGTTAAAGCGCATTTTCCTAATGCAAATGATTTTTTTAGCTTTAATTATTGATCATTAGTCATTAAGAATGAAAGAAAATTTGGCGGTGGATGAATTTTGATTTTTATAACAAAGACATTCCAAGTGAAATTAGTCCAAAGGCACTTTTAGATTTTGTTAGATGACAAAATTTTAGGAAAAGGGCCCTTATTGCCTAAGGGAGTGCTCATGGGAAATCTTCACTTTTTTCTCAACTTGATGCCTGTTTTTTCAATGTGGCAACTTGTCATAGGCTCTATTGACACTATTCATGACACCATTCATGACACAAAAGGTATACTTGCAATTTAGCTTCCACCAGAAAAAAATTGGATGCTGAAGCTACCTTCAACCCATAACTTCTCCAATAAAAAAAAAACGGAAAATATTCAAATCTATGCCTTGCAGATAGTTTCAAAGTTTAAAAAAAAAATTGGACACCAAAATTTGGTGCCTTGGGCATTTAGGGGTTATTAGAAAGTGTGAACTATATATAAATGACATTTAAAAATAAAGAACATCATAAAATGAAAATTGCCTTAACGGAAAGTTGCATGAGGTAGCCCTAAAACATAATCCAAAGTGCTAATTTGGAAGATTATGTAAAAGATTCTGTATTAGTTTCAATATAAAATGGAGATCACAATAAGTGGTAGTGGTGGGTAGTAGATTTCATACATATTTTATCCTTTTTTGAGCTCATTTAGGCTCAACTTTATAGAAGTGACGCATGTTACTTAAGAGATACAACTCCACATACTCCACAATAAATATAAGGTTTTATTTTCTAATTTTTTTGTTATTTTGCTCTACTATTTTTTTCTTTTGTTAATGCTTTATGAAAAATGAAGTAGCGGATTGATAATGCCTTGTAAAGTATGTTTATTCTTTGCTAAAGCTAGGTTTGCAAATAATTATCCAATGTGCATTTTGAAATCACTTGAAACACATGAACTAGTTGAGATTTATATATTGTGTAGATTTGATTTTTTTGGGTTGAAATTTCTATGAACAACTAGTATAAACCTGTGTAAAATGATTATGAAACATATGTTTAAGTTGTAGTGACTTGCTTATCATTACTTTGATAGTCTTGTTTGAACAAGTCATGTATTGATAAAAAGAATGAAGTTACAGTTGTATGTGATTATTATTACAGGGCACAACAACATCACCAATTGACAGTTTTCCAAGTATCACATTATGCTTCAAAGGAATGTCTGATTCAATAAATCATAACCCAATTCAATGTCTAGTAGTTCAACCTAGAAATTATCTAGAATGGAAAGTAAGGGCTCATACTTTATGAAATGATAAATAAATATCCGTCAAAGTATCTTTGAATCCACAATTTAAATGTATAGTATTAAAAATAACACTTAAAATATAGTCATAATAGAGAATCCTAAAGCAATATTCAAGTGTAAGGTATTCAAGTCTTAGTACTTAATGATAAACAATATAGAGAATTATTTTGACATTCTAATAATTGTGCTATATGGCACTTGTATCTTTACACTAATATGATTTTTTAATTTCTTTTTTTTCTATTGATAAAATTTTAGATAATTTGGAATAAATTATTTTTATGAAAGTGAAAAACTCAAAGAAATAATTGGAATAAATAGAGTTTGTTAGTCAATTTGTACATAAACAAATATCTATCATTATTTGGCTCAGTGGTTTATTATTGTTTGTTTTTAGAACAATGCCTAACAAAAACATTCACTTTGATTGATACACTAAAAAAAGATAAGGATTTCAAGATTCCTAACATTTTAGCATGTTCACTTTATTAACAGGAAGATAAACTATTGTTGTGCTCAAACATTTTATATGCAAACAATGAAGGGAACAAACCAAATTCTGAAGAAGATATAAAATATACATTAATTGAAGAAGACTCTACTCTTGGAAGTGAGTGTCTCATTAATTAGTGAATTCATTTTCCACTTTGATATCATATATTGCATGTTCAATCCATAACACATTAAATCAAAAAATGACTTTTACATTCTAGTGACAGATTTTTAAGAGAAACTAAGAGATTTACAAAAAGAGCTTGGTATTAATGTTAGAATCCAAAAAATCAAACTTTGAAGTCTTGGTCAATCTTTATATCCAAATATGCTATTATGTAACTTTAAACCAGAAATCTAAATATATTTGAATATGAGTTTTATTCTAGAAATTAGGTCTTAATTTTAAAATTTTTGAATAATGCTTAAATTGGTATTCCAAATATCTAATGTGTCTTCTAAATCAAGTATTTTTGACAAGTACCATTGTTCTTCTTTTTTTAGGGTTATTCTTGGAATCAAAAATTAGTAAATCTTGATTAATTTTACTCCAACTTTAGCATACTATGATATTAGCG